>JAMFNW010000040.1:0-327848 GCA_025768815.1 Aspergillus sp. PM3604 | reverse complement strand
TTGTTGTTTCTGGTGGATGCGGTACTGTGTTTTTTTTTTTATTTGTTTAATTTTTTTTTTCTTTTTTTTTAATTTAATTTTATCTTGAAATTTTTTTTTTGGGAAAAAAAAAAAAAAAAAAAAAAAAAAAAAAAGAAATTTGAAAAGACCTACTTCATTAATGAGGAGGTTGTATCGAAATAATTCTTCTATCCATGGTCCACCCCAAAGCAGATTAGAACCTATAAGGTATTACCTACGATAACTTCTGCAGAGTGCTTCGGGCCTCAGATTGGGCTGTTCAGTGGGGCGTTCCAGCTCAACAGTCGGGATTAATAATTGATAGCTGCAGTATAAAGTGAGGTCATACCTACCGGGTTCCCCTCAATATTTTGTATTTTTCTGGTGCTTTGCAATTGAACACCTATTCACACAATTTTTTCGCTCAAGTATAAGCAATAATTAACTGCATCATGTCTTCAATCAAGCAGTGGACTACCTCCCTTCAGGGCTTGGATACCCTTCAATTGAGCGAAGCTCCAAAACCCACCGCAGTCAAAGGCGAGGTCCTCGTCGAGATTCGGGCCGTCTCGCTAAACTACCGCGATTTCGAAGGTAATCCGCCCTAGAAAAAGGGAGATGCATGCGCTAACCAGGCACTTGCTATTAATAACAGTATGCAGCGGAGAATACAACCACCACCGCTCCGTCAGCCAGGACAAAGCCTCTCTCGTCCCCTGCTCGGATATGTGCGGGGTGATCGCCGAAGTTGGGGATGGGGTCACAAGCTGGAAAAAGGGCGACCGCGTACTTTCCACGTTCCTGCCAGACCACCAGACCGGCCAGGTAACTGAGAAGATGATGGCTACAGGGATGGGTCTCCCGCAGTCTGGTGTTCTGGCAACGCACCGCGCTTTCCCGGAGCATGCGCTTGTGAGGGCCCCGAACTATCTGTCTGATGAGGAGGCGAGCACGCTTCCGATTGCGGCAGTGACGGCTTGGATGTCGATTAATGGGATGAGGCCGATGGGGGCGTCTGGTGGGAAGGGGGAGTATGTGCTTCTCCAGGGGACTGGGGGTGTGGCCGTTTCGGGACTGCAGATTGGGAAGGCTTCTGGGGCGAAGGGTTTGTCTCACCTTTTATTTCTCTTCCTTGTTGGTGCTGGTATTAATTTCATATTTAGTGATTATTACCTCTTCGTCGGATGAAAAGCTGGAGATGGCGAAGAAGCTAGGTGCCGACTACACCATCAACTACCGCACAAACCCGAACTGGGAGGAGGACGTAATGCGCTTGACGGATCAGCACGGAGCAGATATTATCCTGGAAACAGGTGGAGCACAGACACTCAAGAAGAGCTTCGACTGCATCGCCTGGGGCGGGTTGATTGATTGCATTGGATACCTGTCTGGAAAAGTGGACGCGCCTGAAGACAGGACAAACGTGAATCTCCTGGCCCTACGTCGAAATGTAACACTGAAGGGCATCATCAATGGTCCCAGGGATCGGTTTGAGGAAATGAATGCTTTTTACGAGAATCACGGCATCAAGCCTGTGGTGAACCGGGTTTTCTCGTTCGAGGAGGCACCAGAGGCTTTCAAGTTCCTGGCCAACGGCTCGCATTTTGGTAAAGTTGTTATCAAAACTACATAATGGCCCTATATCCAGAAATGAAACAATGACAATTCTTCCATGTTGAACCCATCATAGTCTTATTATGTTTGGAATGACCCCTAAGAACTATTCAGGACACCATCACCCTTGGCCTGGGTAAGGTCCTCCCCCAATTCCTGCCCGCCAACAACCAAAGGCTTGCAATCCTGCAGCACAAACAGCATCCTTGTCCACTCCTTTTCCTGCGGATTGCGCCAGCCATGCATGGTCGCCCTCTGCACAGCAACATCACCCCTCTTCAACAACCTCGTCTCGCCAGAGTCAAGAATCATCTCAATCTCCCCCTCAAGAACAACCCCATAATCCAAACTCTGCGTCCGATGCATAAGCGGTGCAGACTTTGGCGCAAAGTCGACCTCGCGCACCACGGTTCCGCCCTTTTTAACCAAACCCAGGGTACCCGAGGCAGCGACGCGCTCGTGTGCTTTCAGGTCGGCATCGCTGTTGAGATCGGCAGGGAACTCAGAGGTGGTGTAGGCCACGGTGAAGGCCATGGAATTGTTCTCGAATGACGACCATTCCGCGGGGTTTTCGACTTGGACGATTGCTTTCCCGGAGGCGTTGTGGCCGGTGATGTAGCGATTCACGCCGGGGAGAGATGAGAGTTGGCCGGGATTTGGCGTTGAAGTCATATTTGGGGTTACGTGTTCGATAGGTTAAGGCTTCAATGTAGATTACTAAAGTGAGCAAGAGAGAAGGAGAGTTTTACGTGTACGACGGGAGTGAGATGCCCCTCACTGAACCTGCGGTCAGAACAAGGCATGTCGGGTGGCTTCCAAGGTTGCATATAAGCTGCAGAGTGCAGACGCGCAGTTCGATGGCCGTATCAACTTCTTGTGCGACAATTAATAATATGGCCACCGGGTTGCTCATATTGTAAATTAAATACCAGCATCATAATCATCCTTCGCGGAGGTGATTGAATGTCACAATTCAACTATAAACTCTGCATTGTGAGATCTTCT
This sequence comes from Aspergillus sp. PM3604, assembly GCA_025768815.1. Lineage (NCBI taxonomy): Eukaryota > Fungi > Ascomycota > Eurotiomycetes > Eurotiales > Aspergillaceae > Aspergillus > Aspergillus sp. PM3604. Next base: position 325,229 of record JAMFNW010000040.1, on the reverse strand, counting down.
GGTCAACATCTTTGCCTTGATGTCCATGAGAGGGCTGCATTCTTTTAGCGGATTCGTTGAACCAGGTAGACAGCATTTGCTTTGACCCCAGCTCTGTTGATGGAATAGCTCAGGGTCAGTGCCCTTCGTATTCACGTCGGGAACGACGTTGCTCATAATACTGCGTGCATTGGGGGTCCTATTGGTAATCTTCCTGCTTCGGAGCTCCATTCCGAATCCATGATGATAGTGGCTCTTACTAGAAATGCCAAAATAAGACATTGTAAGGGTCAGTACCTAGCTTACCTATTTGGGAATCCACGAAGCCATCGATAGAAACCCTGGATAATCTCTATCTCGACGATAGCTAGCAGGCGTAATTATCTATTTGATCGCTCCGTTTCATGCTTGCTACTTCTGACCTAACCCTATAGAGCTTTTAAGGACCAGAGAGCATCAGGTTTGATCCTTTATATTGGTCCGTATGCTGAAGTCCTTCCTAGCCCCTCGGCATCGTCTCGTCAATAAGGGTGCGAGCGGCCCGCTTTCGGGACAATTCTACCGCCACCACCACCACCGAAACACGGTTCGGCGTAAAAGGGACCGCCACTCAGGCCGCACAGGAACAAAGTCTGAACTTTGCCCTGGGCGTCTGCCTCGGCCGCTCGGGGGACAACCGCGGAGTAGGTTGTGCTTGGTAGGAACAGAGGCAAACGGGCGGGTGTGCTGAGAGATAAATTATCGGGAAAGAGCGGCGAGCAATATCGCAAAGCCCGGGGAGTTCCCCAGAAAGTTATCGACTCTCAGCCGTAAATCGTAGTTACTCAATACTCGGTAGATTACATATCTGTGGTCGGAGATCTGATCTCCACGATAGTTGCTCCTTGCCCACGCGGGAATGCGGATCTTGGAGTCGGCATGAAGGGTGGACACGGATGGAATGCCGACCAGGATCGGAGAAAGCGACGAAGTGCCTTGGTAGAGGTGGTAGGTGCCCACCGGGCAGTGGACAGGAAGGGAACAGCCTCGGACACAGGGGCGAAGGGAAGCTGGCAGCTCAGAAATCCAGAAATTCGGCATACCTGATTGATCCTAGTGCGCTGGAGCTTCCCCCGCAGTACGTTGTCCCCGGTTAGTTTGGCTTCTCCTTAGCCGAATCTATTCCAGCGCTCTTTGCGCTGCGGTTCCTCGACAAGACTTTGTTTTATACCTTCCTCTTCCCTCCCCTCGTCTCGTCTCTTCTTCAGCTTCTGCCCATTCCAGCGACCGACTGAACTCATACCTGTTGCCACCATGGTCTTCAAACCCGCTGCCGTTGCTGGCACAATGCCTCCAATCCCGGACAACATCCCCATCAGCGAGTTCATGCTCACAGAAGGCAATGGCCGCTACTCCTTGTCCAAGGCGAGACACCCATTTACATGCGGACTCGCTGGGAAAACATACTCCACGCTTGAAGTCAAGGAACGAGTGGATTACCTGTCACGCGCGCTCGCGAAGCTACTTGGCTGGCAGCCCAACAGCGGCACCGAATGGGACAAGACACTTTGCGTTTTCAGTTTGAACACGGTACGTAGCCGACCTCTTATCTCGAAACCTTTGACAGCCAGCTTACTAGGAATGTTCCTTACGTTAGATTGACACATTACCCCTTGCGTGGGCGACCCACTCGCTGGGCGGCATCGTCTCCCCCGCTAACGCAGCGTATTCTGCAGCGGAACTGCGACACCAGCTCTTGGACGCAAAGCCGAAGGCCTTGTTTACTTGCGTCCCGCTTCTTTCCACGGCGTTGGAAGCGGCCTCCGCGGCGGGTTTCCCCAAAGAGCGCATCTACTTGATCGATGTTCTACCAGAAAGCGGGAAGATTCCGACGGAGTACAAAACGCTCTCACAGCTTGTTGAGGCAGGGAAATCGCTGCCGAAGGTGGAGAAGGTCAGCTGGCGTGCCGGAGAAGCAGCGCGTCGGACTGCGTTTTTGTGCTACTCGAGTGGAACGTCCGGGTTGCCGGTGAGTGCCTAAACCGACTACGCCCCGGCGGGTGCGGATATCCGAATCAGGCTGACAATGTGATTGAAGAAAGGGGTGATGATCTCTCACCGGAATGTCATCGCGAACGTTCTGCAGATAACAGCCCTTGAGAAAACGTGGCGCGACAAGCAAAAGACTGCCGACGGCAACTACTATACCGATGTCTTGCTCGGCCTTCTTCCGCAGAGTCACATCTACGGATTGATCGTTATGTGCCATGCCGGTCCATTCAGGGGTGATCAGGTTATAGTCCTTCCCAAATTCGAGCTACGGACGTATATGGCGGCCGTTCAGAACTTCAAGATCTCGACTTTGTTTGTGGTAAGCACAGCCGGGTTTCCAATGTACGTTCCAGTTCTAACCAGCTGTAGGTGCCACCAATCATTATCAACATGCTTCGGACTCCGGAAGTCTGCGTCCAATACGACTTTAGCTCCGCGAGGTCGCTTTTCACTGGCGCTGCACCCCTCGGTAAAGAAACTGCTCTCGACTTCCAGAAGGCATATCCGAATGTCGCAATCCGACAGGCATATGGTGGGTGACTTTCTCCGGGGGTACGCTCTGTTCGTACTAACATGATCGCTAGGTCTTACTGAGACCGCAACTGTCGCTACTGCTACACACTTTGATGATATCGTTTTTGGCTCTTCTGGCTGGCTTGTGCCCGGGGCTGAGGCCCGTATCGTGATCCCGGATGGTGAGGAAGTGACTACCTACGACACACCGGGTGAGCTTTGGATCCGGAGCCCGAGTGTCGTCTTGGGCTACCTCAACAATGAGAAGGCCACGAAGGAGACTTTCACCGACGGATGGATGCACACTGGTGACGAAGCCATCATCCGGAAGAGCCCCAAGGGCGTCGAGCACGTGTACATTGTCGACCGCATCAAGGAATTGATCAAGGTTAAGGTTTGTAGCCAGATAAAACGTGTTACCTACCCCATTGACTAATATTTTTTTTCTTTCTCAGGGCCACCAAGTCGCACCAGCCGAGCTTGAAGCTCACCTTCTCACCCACCCAGCTGTTGCCGACTGCGCTGTCATCGCCATCCCCGATGATTCCGCGGGTGAAATCCCCAAGGCCGTCGTGGCGAAATCACCCGAGGCAGGTTCAGACGATGAGGCAACAATCAAGTCCATTATCAAATACGTACAGGACCACAAGGCGCGACACAAGTGGTTGAAGGGTGGTGTGCGGTTTATCGACGCTGTCCCAAAGAGTCCAAGTGGGAAGATCTTGCGCCGACTCATTAGAGACCAGGAGGCAGCGATGCGCAGACAGGCTGGCGCCAAGCTGTAAATTCATGCATGTGGAGGGGCGAGGCAATTGGATTTTTGGAGGTTTCTTTTGATCTGGATGCGTTTTTGCGTATAATATATTTATGCAGGTTATACTTAGAATTTCCACCGCGGAAATGCGCACTCTGCGCTGATTAATAGTTTTTTATGCCTACTTTCGCTGTTTGCAGTGTTTGGTGGAAGCGCGGGGAAGAAATGAATTTCTAAGCGGGGTGATCTAAAAATTTAATAACCCAGCTTGGCTTGACAAAAAGATTTGAAGCTTTTCAAGCTATTTACACCTTCATATCCCATTCTCTCATATTTTCTACATCTACGAAACCCTCACCCTTCCCCTCCACAATGTCCTCCTCAAACCCCAACCACCGCAACGAAGAAGAGGACGCCTACATTGGCGCCGACGAAGCAGAGGAGGTCATCAGCGGCGATGAGGACCACCCGATGGACTCAGACGACGAAGGAGGCGACCAGGAAATGGGCTACGAGCAAGAAGAAATTGAGCTGCAGAACGACTCCGCCGCGCACTTTGACAGCCACAACGATTCGATCTTCTGCATCGCGCAGCACCCAATTCACAACACCATTGTCGTGACGGGCTCTGGCGATGACACCGCGTACTTATTTGACTCGACGCCGAACTCAGAGCGACCGGTGCTACCGGCGAGCTACGAGAGTGACCCGCAGCCGCGCAAGGAGCGTGGCCCGCTAAAGCCGTTGGTGAAGATGGATGGGCATAGCGATAGTGTGAATGCGATTGCGTTTACGGAGCCGCGCGGGGAGTATGTGACTACGGCGGGGCTGGATGGGAAGTTGAAGGCTTGGAGGGATACGACGAAGAATCTGGATGGCACGGCGTGGGGGTTTGTTGGTGAGGTGCAGGAGGTGGAGGAGATCAACTGGGTTGCTGTTTGTCCCGCCGGTACTGGTGACGAGGAGAAGGAGAATGTCGTCGCGCTTGGTGGAAACGATGGCAGTGCGTGGGTGTTCCGGATTAATCACAAGGATGCGTCGGAGCCTGTTTCGATTGTACAGAGTTTCTTCCAGCATACGGCTCCTTGTACGGCGGGTGCGTGGACGCCTGATGGGAACTTGCTTGCGACGGTGTCCGAGGACGGGAGCTTCTATGTTTACGATGTGTTTGGGGCTGCGGCCGCGGCGGGCGTGTCATACTCGGCTGGAACGAGCGCTGTTGTTGGGATGACGGCTGAGGATCAACGATTTGCTGTCGATGGTGGTCTGTATTCCGTTGCGATTGCGCCGGGTGGTGGCTTCGCGGCCGTTGGTGGTGCTGAGGGGCACATCAAGATTGTCGGTCTTCCTCGTCTCGGATCTAGTGGTTCAGCTGGCCCCGGTGCCGGTGCCGGTGCATCATCAAAAGCGAAGGGCCGGTCGGCTGCACAGACATCTGCCGCGACCGCAGGTATGCTTCTCGCGTCGCTCCAGCCGCAATCTGACGGCGTCGAGACCCTCTCATTCTCTGCTCCTCCGTTGACTCTCCTCGCGGCTGGCTCGGTTGATGGCTCAATTGCCCTGTTTGATACAGCCCACCGGTTCGCTGTTCGCCGGCACATCAGGGAGGCCCATGAGGGCGCTGTCGTTAAGGTCGAATTCCTACAGAGCCGCTCAGCGGCTGCTCCTTCAGTCCGCCCGAGTCCCTTAGCACCCGGTACTACAGCCCACCGATCATTCCTCCTCACTTCCGTTGGCATTGACGGCGTCGTCAGGCGCTGGGATGCTCGTGGTGGGACCACTGCGGCTGGTCAAGGAATGCTGAACGAATGGAGGGGCCACTTGGGTCTCACAGAGAGCGAAGATGGGGAACAGGCCGGTGGAATCATGGGCTTTGTTCAGGGTTTTGATGGAAAGAGGGTTGTCACAGCCGGTGACGATGGCATTTCATTGGTTTTCGAAGAATAATGTACTCTTGCATTTGTGGGTTTGGTTAATGCGTACATAGACAAATGATGATGCTTCAATTCAAATATTATATATAATACCACCACCCGGATTGGTTAGAATATATAACCATCTACTCCACCCCTTGGGTGCCATAATCTGGAGAACAGGTAACATCTACTTGTGTCACAAAGGAAACGGTAGTTTTGATACACAAAAACAATGCTATGTACAATGACAAGTCAAACGCCGTGTGTAGAGCTAGGGGTCATGCCCGCGGGATAACCAGACATTTCCCGGTCAAACAGCCCTTCTATAATATCTCACAACCTCCACGCATATTGTCTCAGGAGCGATTTCTGCCTTGAAAAGAAAATATTGCAGAATCCCTGCCGGTGAAAACCCAGGGTATCTTTCGTTCCCAGCGCGCTTCCTATTCTATCCGAACCGTGTCTTCTCTTCCGCCTTCGTCGAGAAACGCTTAGTGGTGGCCTTCACCGTGGTGGGCATCGCCGTGGTGGTGGTCGTCTTTCAGGAAGAAGTGCTCGTAGGCACAGTAGCCGGCGAACGCGACAGTTGCGATACCGAAGCCGGGGAAGATGTTCCTGAATCGGTTCATTCGGCTGAAGGGGCCGGTGTATCTCCACGCCTCACTGCAGAGCCAGTTAGTTCACCCAGACCGTACAAACAAGGATAGAAATATCGTACTATCGGGCCCAGGGGTCCCTCTTAGCGTAAACCGACCGAGGCGAAGCGGCGGCCTTGAACTCGTTGATGTTGAAACCGGTGGGGTTGTTGGAAGGCATGGTGTCGATGGGGATTGCGTGGCTGGTAGGGGGTCAATTGGTGATAAGGAGCGACGGTAAGAGGTTTGGCAGCAGATCCCACCGTATTCCGGACACAAAGGAAGCGAAGAACAGGGTGCAGACAGTCACAGCTCGCTGGGTGAATGCTGAGGTCGTCAGTTCGACCCTGGAGAAACTCAATTCTTGGCAGACTAACCAGAAACAGATTTATACGACCTCTCCGCCTTCCCCATTCAGCCTATGGAGGCGGCATTATCCATCGTCTTCTCTGTCTTCATCCCATCGAATCCCACCAATCCTCAGATGTATGACCAGCCCCTCGAGTCGCAGTTGATCCCGATTCGAATACCATGCCCCCTCCCGTCGGCAGATACGGGCCTACCGGTCTAACCGGGCCCTATTCGCATCTAGCACAGCAAGCTCACCTCCAGCAACAGCAGCAACCGCAGCATCACCCGCCACACGCTCAGTCGAGCAACACAGCTTTGCCGCCGCCTTCCCTTGGTGGCCACCCAGGCTTCGCAACGGGGAATCCGAACACAAATATCAATCCTTTCACGTTATCTGGCGCCGGTGTTGGTAATGGAATGTCAGTTGCGGGATTCGGAGGCGCCGCCGATGGCGGAGGAACAGGACTCGCGAGCCACGCAGCTCAAATGGGATTTGCGAGAGGCGCGCAGATGCAACAACAGCAATTACACCAAGCGCACGACGGGCGTTTTACGCTTGAAGGGAAAGCTGGTGGTGTGAAGACGCGGATACGCGATGTTTGGAAGCACAATCTGGCACAGGAGATGGCGATTTTGAGACAGTTTGTCGAGAAATATCCCTACATCAGCATGGTATGTTCTGAGGCACGGAAGCGAACTTATATTTATATGATATCTTGCTACGATGGCGGCGGCAGTTACTAAGACTATGATTCCACAGGACACAGAGTTCCCCGGTATTGTCGCCCGTCCGATTGGAGCGTTTACGAACAAGGCAGACTACCACTACCAAACTTTAAGATGCAATGTCGATTTGTTGAAGATGATACAGCTCGGAATTACACTGTTCTCACCCAAGGGCGAGGTTCCACCGCCGGATGCCACCGATGCGAACGGACAACCCTTGGGCAATGGTTTAGTACCGGCCCCTTGCACGTGGCAGTTCAACTTCCGATTCTCGCTGGAGGAAGACATGTACGCCCAAGAGTCAACGGCCATGTTGGCCAAGGCGGGTATCGACTTTTCTACGCACGACAAGAACGGTATCGACCCGCTTGAATTTGGAGCTTTGCTGATAAGTTCCGGATTGGTATTACTGGATGATGTTCACTGGGTTTCGTTCCATTCCGGATATGACTTTGGATACTTGATGAAGATCATGCTTTGCCAAGCACTTCCTGAGAACGAAGAGGAATTCCATAAGCTTCTTAACATCTTCTTCCCATCATTATACGATATTAAGTATTTGATGAAACACGCAGGACGCAACCAGGCGGTCAACGACTCCCCATTAACACCAGCGGCCGCCCAGATCCTCACGAACCTCGGCCAAAAGTCCGGGCTCCAGGACATTGCAGATGAGCTTGGAGTGAAGCGGGTCGGCATCGCACACCAGGCCGGCTCTGACTCCCTCGTAACGGGCGAAATCTACTGGAAAATGCGCCAACTGGTCTTCAACGGCAAGATCGACGATTCCAAATACTCTGGGCAAATATGGGGCTTGAATGGCCAAATGCCAGCCTTGACATACCATATTAACCCGCATCAAACACCAAACCTCAACGGCGCCACAATATACTCAGCTGCTGGTACGCCGAGCACCCCAAATGCTGGCGTTCGAACCCCTCAACATCACACACCCGGTGCGCTGACACCTGGAGCTACAGGCGGAGTCCTAGGACAATTTCAAATGGCGAAATCATGAAGTTTTCTAAACTTCTTCTCCGATTTACTAATTTATAGGCCTTTTGTCAACACTCGCATAATTGTCCTTTCCCGTTCTCCACGCAATTTTTTTATCTGCCAATTCGCTACCTTCCGACTATTATCGATGGATACGACTTGACGGATGTACATATCATGCGGTCTTCTCGTGATTTGTCCCCATTGTGCTCTTTGGTGCATTTTGCCATTTCTGTGAGGGCGGTCCCCACTCGTTCACTGTGGGTTTTTCGTCACTTGGTTTTGGAGGGTGTTCTCTAGCTCGAGGGGTCGGGTGTATGGTGTTGTTTTCCCTTTTATTTTTTCTGTTTATTTTCCTTCGGCTGGAATCTGATTCTGTTGCACTGGCGTTTACAAGGATCTGTATTTTCTCTATACTCTCCGTGCCTTCGTTATGTCTATTTATAGATAAGTGTAGATAGAAACCTGACGGGTCGGATCTTTCCGATTTTCGTTTCGCACTTGTTTTGCAAGACATTGGTAGAACTCGCTATAGCCGTCTGAACCTGCCCGTTTTATGGTTCTTCCTCTTACGAGGTGAACGCTTCAGTTGACTTCCTAGCCACTAGGCCAGATAGACACCGTGGGCTGTAAAAAAGACCTAGTAGGTAGGTTGAATGCAGCAATATCAGAACCGATTCCTGCATATTTGGGTGTTACTAGTATTCAATTGTGCTGGGTAGAACTAAACGTAAAATTCACAAAACAACAGTCCCTCAATGGAGACATGGTTCAGTGCTACCAGTGTTTAAGCAGCTATATTGATTAAGAGCCCGGTGGAAAGAGGGCATTGCTTGTCCATGTGCGAAAGATATTCTCACCTCAGCGAAGCATTGAGGCTGTTTTTGTTGACTTATCCTCAACACGGGGAATCGTGACTTTTGTATTTTCTCACATCAACAGATCTCTCTCTCTCTCTCTCTCTCTCTCTCTCCCCGTCTCTTTCCACTCTGTGTGATATTCAGTTTCTTCCAACTTTCCTTTACCTAATCCCCCAATACGGATCCGGAGCAGTATTCTCTCCAACCCTTGCAGATACTCGCATCTGAATGACTTAGCAATGGAGCTGGAACACCTCCCTACTGAGATCTTGCATCATATTTGCCTCTTCGTATGTATTTAGACGGCTTGGTTTTGGTTTAATAACTTGTCGATGCCTCTGCAACCCATGCTAATCATGAATAGATTCGAGATGACTCCTTCCATGACCTTTCCTCCTTGAGCCAGGCAAGCCGCAAACTATTTTCGATAGTTGCACCAATATTTTACCGGGATCTTATCGTGCACTGGGCTTGTAACAGTGATTATGGCACCGAGAAGTCAATTTCAGAGCTGCACAAGACTGGGCTCGGCCGCCATTATCTCAAATATGCGAGGAAGCTCGATATTAGAGCCTTTCCAACTATCAATACTTGACTTCTCGAATCTCGAATGTTTCACACTGTACTATCCCTGGAGTATCCCAGGGATAATCTCAGGGTATGTGCACGGTGAATATTTCTTGGCCCTCGCCCGAGCCCCAAATTTGAAACATCTCCGGATTTGGAATGCTGGAATATTGGAAGTCATTGATAGGCCTAAGCCGGAGATGAACCCAACCTTCGACCATCTTGATCGGAGAGTCTCAGCTTCGATCCTTGAGTCTCTTGTTTTTTTTTCGGTGGATGTTACCGGTCATACGAGCGCATTCTCCTCAAAATATCGAGCATCTTCGATCTTTCTCGCCTTCGATCATTGGAGATACCTCTGACAGAGGATATGGCTCTCCTATGTAAAGTAGCTCCAATCCTACATAACCTAGAGCGCCTCTCTGTAACACGATGTCAAAAAGATCCCATAGAAGATCTACAATTCTTTCGCGATGAGAGTCGTGTGGTCGAAGCAATCCTGTCATTCAGGCCACTAAAGGATCTTCGAATCCAGGTAACCAGAAGCTTCGAAGCCCTCCATACTATCCTTCTATACCATGGGAGATATTTGGAGAGTTTAATCATAGAGCCAAGCGGTACCTTGTTAAGGGCCCACATTAGAGGTGATGGAGGCTATAGGTTCCCTCCACTCGATTGCCAGGGAATTCGTGAATTGGCACGTTTGTGCCCAAAAATCGCAGAATTACGTCTACAAATCACGCGGTCAACAGGTGGTACTGATGAATATGACGCTTATAGAGCTTTGGGTGGCTTTCCCTCCCTCCACACCCTTGTCATTGACCTACAATGCGACCCTCGACAACAGCCACTTGATATTGATGCCGAGCCCCCGTATGAGCAGATTTTCAGGAATGCGGCAACTGATGAGGCGCTGACAATGACCATCTGGGATACTATTACTTCTCATAAGGTCGGTAAAGAACTGAGAAATTTACGTTGTACACCATTTGGGCAGCCCTTTTATACCGGTACCTTGAATTGCATGCTTTCTATCATCTCCAAATCAATACTTGTTAAATGACTTGATTCCCAAGGGCCCAATTCATTGGAAGTAGCTGCGATTGGCGAGGATCAACGACGCTGGCAGTTAGAACAGTACCTGAAGCTTCTAGGCATGGATGTGGGAGCTGGAGAGGATGAGATTCAAGACAGGGAGATCAAGGACGTTCTTTCCCGGATTTGGTCTGGTGACTGGATGACTTCGTGGCATAGCTTTGTTCGGCCGGAGGTTGATCAAGATGTATGAAACTCATCAGGCATGGGAGGTGTTGTGGTCAATACACAGCTTCTATGGTTCCCCTTCTTTGGGCTCAGACAATATGTAAACTATGTCTTATAGGTCCCAGGGTTAACATCCACCAATGGAAGGGTTGCCTTAATACTATCTCTAGTGTCCCAAGATTACATTTCTAAAAGCCGGTAGCTCGTTAATACTTCCATTATCATTCTCTGGGCTATTTCTTGGTCGCGAAGGTCGACGGACCGCATCCGCGCATGACCGCACTCAATTGTTCGGGACTTGTCCGTTGTATCGGTAATCGCCGCCTCAAGGTATTTATATTCCTGACTATTACTTTATAAGAGCGATGCGCCGGACAATTCCCTGGCTACTCCGTATTCAAATTTGATATCACTTCGACGCTCTTGCTCTCGTGCCTTTCTAGTGTACATTTTCTCATCCTCGGATACACACCCAATACGCCACACCCCATCACAATGACCCTAATTCATATTGGTTAGTCTAATTCTACATTATCAACCATCTACGCTGAACTCATGATCTAGTGCTTTTTAAATTCCGCCCCGGAATTAGCGAGGAGCAGAAGAGTGCATTCATTCAAGAACTCAAGACACTGAAAAACCTCCCTTCTGTCAAAAACGGACGCCTCATTGTTGGGAGCCCCAGCGTTACAGACCCTATTGAACGCAGCAAAGGCTTCCAGATTGCTCTTGTGAGTTATCATGAGGATTTGGCGGCTCTGGCGGAATATCAAGCAAGTGAAGAACATCACCGGTAAGGAACTGCTTATTGACGCCTCATGATATGGCCTGCCTTCAGCTAATTTTGAGGTGTAGCGTGACTTCTACGTACTTCATTCCCTACAGAGAAGACCTGGTCCGGTTTGACTTCGAGGTGGATGCTGAGGATGAATACATGTGCCAATTTCCTTTATTAGCCTAGACTATTGGGACATGACCCGAGAATTTTTATCTTAAACAATTTTATGGACTATACAATCAGTCCGTCGGGTTTGACCTCAATGTTACGCAGGACACGGGAATGTCCCGCTTGCCCAGCGGACCTCCCGCGAGATCTTTTCTTCCCCACAAATTTTCTTCCACATACCAAAGAAGCGCACCTCCTGGAAAAAGCATCAGAGCATCACCTTATTATTGATTGTTAGTACAAGGGCAATTATATTTATCAGTTAATTCGACCTTCCATTACATATTCGCTTCATTTCGGTTCATGTAAGAACGCAAATGGACTCTCCGAGAAGAACCCGGAATCGGGCCGCCTGCAAGCGATGCCAGCGACGGAAAATCCGCGTATGTCTTACCCAAGTATGATCGCCAAAGAAACTAGAAGCTTATCAGTCTGGCAGTGTGACGGCAATATACCGTCTTGCGGCTCTTGTCGGAAGGCCGGGGTCTCCTGCATCAATGATGGCAAGCAGGAGGTTCATCGCTCGTGAGTCTCCTTGGACTCTATTTGGGTGATTGGTAATACTGATGGCTTGAAAGATACATCGCGAGCACAGAAAATCGAATAAAATGGCTCGAGTCAATTATACGAGATCGATGCTCCGACATTGATCTCAACCGACCAGAAGGACTACAGGAGACCCTTGTTGAGGAACTGCGGCCTGGAACGCCGGACGAGACAGGGGCTCATGTTAATTACAATGGATTGTCTGACAACACCCAGGAAAGACGAGAACCTCAGGTTGAGGCTAGCCCAAGGATTATAATCTCCCAGGACCAGGAGGTCTCGCAAGAACCGCGGCCGGCAACCGGGATCAATGAAGAGCCTCAACAAGCGCATGAGATCGGTCTCGTGTCTCTATCACCCGGGGGCGACCCTCGATATATCGGCCCTTCCAGTGGCTATTTTTTTGCGAAACGCATTCTAACAAGTGCCGGCTGCCGTGGAATGCCCAAAGCATCAACCAGTGCCTCTTGGGATTCAGCACACCTGTCTCTCGAGTTGCTAAACACACCTGCGGCAATGCCAGCACAGAAGCAGAGCACAATAGAACTGACGACCAAGTATTTTCGGACGGTCCATCTTCTATACCCATTTTTGCATGAACAAGCACATATTGAGACTATCGACAGGGTTTACGCCTCGCATGAACAGAACCCTCTAGAGACCTTCCAAGTTTATATGGTTTTAGCAATTGCCTCATTGAACCTTTCACGCCAGTGCAAGGTACATCTACCAGTGGAGGGTTATTACGCGTCGGCGATGAAGCATGTCGACTTTGTCTGCAACCATGGCTCGGTTACTTCCCTCCAATGCCTACTCCTCTTAATGGTGTATGCATTGTACAACCCATCGTGCAACATCAACATCTGGAATTTGAACTACCAATGTCTTGCGAGTGTGATTGACTTGGGACTTCAGCGAGATGTTCGAGCTTCGTCATCGCTTCACATTTCGGTGTTTGATCAGGAAATGAGAACTCGTATATTCTGGGTGGTGTATACATTCGATCGAACGGTCTGCACCATGATGGGACGGCCAATTGGCATTAGAGACGAGGCATGCGATATACGTGTAAGTTCTATGATATGTTGCATTATCATAAACTAATTAGCCTTATTTAGTTTCCTCTACCTATATCAGATCATGATCTTAGCAAGATTTCGCCTGACTATCAGAACTACGACAAGTCAACTTCTCACCTCTCATATTCCATCCATCTGTTCAAATTGGCTCAGTTGAATTCGGAAATAAAATATATCATGCACAGCATAAACCGAAATGCTCCCGCTTACGCTTTGCCCGCTGTCAGAAACATTTTGACTTGGCAACAAGACATGATGAAGTCTCTCGACAATTGGTTCCAAAATATCCCACCCCAGCCACGCAGAGAGGAAGCTGAAATAGTGCTGCTGTGCAAGGCAAAATATCACGAGACGATGATCCTGTTGTTGCGGCCGAGTCCGGGAATTCCAAATCCCTCAGACGAAATCCTTGGTGAATGCTTCAGCCATGCTCTCATGTTGCTTCAGGAGTTCAGTGCTTTATATGCCACGGGGAATCTCCTCTATAATCGACTGGTCGTGCATTCAATATTTCTCGGTACATTGGTCATGCTGAACTGTATATGGAAACTACCACGGGCTGCAGCAAGGATTCCCGTGGACGATCTTATCTCGAAGTTCAATACCTCACAGAATATTCTTAGTAGCATCGGAGAACACTGGTCAGAGGCTACTCGAGCGCGAGACTGTGTTAAAGAATTATCGACAATGACCATCCAACGGCTCTTAAAGACCCAGCCGGCTCAGTCAGAGTCGCATTATCAAGTCACTGACAATCAACGGTTAGCACCTGGCCGGTCTCAGCACCAGTATCAAGTTCATAGAAGCCATGGTGAGGTCACTGCAGAGGGGCCCGTGCATGTCCTAACAGAGATGTGGCCTACCGGCAACGCACAGACGAGTTTCGAAGCGCCTGCCTCTGAATTCTCAAATTTGTTTGATGACTTTCTACAAGGAGATTTCCCGGGTTGGAGCGGAATGTCTGATATTGATGGCCTCATGTGGGATATATTCAACAACGGCCCGCAATGATATCCTACACTAGTGTTAGAAATGTCCGGTTCAGAGAGCAGCTGGATCAATTAACAGCCAATACGGTACGTTGCTGACGGGGTCGGGCCGAATGAGACTGGACTCCGAGTACCGTCAGTAGTAGTTTCGGTGAATGTCGCAGTCTTCCTGTACTGGTAAGACTCGGCGTTCCCCGCGGCGGAGTCTTCCCGAAAAATCCACCTCAGCGCGGATGTCAACCGTTAACGCACTTTGGATCTTGAACCATAAAAGCTTCATCTACCCCGGCCATTCTACAAATTCACCGGAATAACCCGAGAATCCAGTTCAAAGTTTCAGCATTCAAATATCTATAAAATCGGATTATCAAAGTTTTAGTAATCCTCTCACAATGTCTGAGCCATCAGCTACAACACAGCAGATCCACCATATCAAACCCGCCGATCTGGAAAGCTTCGTCCACCGCGTGCTCGTCGCCAACAATGTCCCCGAAAGCCACGCTGCCACAGTTTCCAGTTGCCTTGTGCAGGCAGACCTCCGCGGCGTAGACACGCACGGCTCCAACCGCATCCCCTCATACATGCAACGCATCCGCCAAAAAGTCCTAGACCCATCAGCAACCCCAGAACTGCACCAAATCACACCAATCGCCGCGCAAGTCGACGGCAAAAACACCTTCGGCTTCGTCTCCGCGCATCAAGGCATGCAGCGCGCTGTCGAAATGGCGCAGGAATTTGGCCTCGGTCTCGTCTCCGTCAAGCACTCAAACCATTTCGGCATGTCCGCTTGGATCGTCCAGCAGGCGATCGACGCAGGGATGATGGCCCTTGTCTTCACGAACTCCTCACCTGCTCTCCCGGTTTGGGGCGGGAAGTCTAAGCTCATGGGCGTGTCCCCGATCGCTTGCGGGGCTCCCGCGGGCAAGGAGCGGCCGTTCATTCTAGACATGGCGCCGTCTGTTGCGGCGCGCGGGAAGATCTATAAGGCGCTCCGTCGCGGGGAAAAGATCCCTACGGACTGGGCGCTTGATGCTGATGGGAATATCACCGATGACCCTGCGCGTGCGCTTGAGGGTGTGATGCTGCCAATGGGAGGCCCCAAGGGTTCTGCTCTCTCGGTTATGATGGATGTGTTTTCCGGTGTCTTTTCTGGTTCAGCATTTGCTGGACATGTTACGGGGCCGTATGACCCGTCGAAACCCTCGGATGTGGGCCACTTCCTGATGGCCATCAAGCCGGATTTGTTTGTTAGTCTTGATGACTTTAAGGAGCGTATGGATTATTTGTATCAGCGGGTAGTTGGGAGTGATAAGATGGGGGGTGTGGACAGGATTTATTATCCTGGGGAGATCGAGCAGATTATGAGGGAGAAGAGACTGGACGAGGGCATTCCGTTTACGGAGGTGGAGATTGAGAATTTGAATAAGGAGGCGAGGCTTGTTGGTGTTGAGGAGTTGAAGTTTTAGTAGGGGAGCTTCATGTACTTCATAAATGTGGTGTTTCTTGTCCTGACTAACTTATGTGATTATATTTTGCTGAGCATAAAAAGATACAATGATTTAGAACAGCTCTGTTTGGAGACCGTACCCGCGGGTGGATAATGCAAAGCAGATGCAAATTTCCAGTTTTCATCGCAATGGGTCTGGGCATCTTCATCTTAGAGCCTGTATACAATCTCTGCCATCCGCCTTACTTGCACTCTACGTATTTGGTATCTTATCTGCTAACCATCCACCTAAGACAACACCATCGTTGGCCCTGTAACTTCAACACTCACCAATTAATTCCACTCGCTCACCGATATAGGCTGGTACAACTCCGCATACCTGCTCGCAGTTCCTCTTTGGCAAGCCGTACCAGCAGTTCCGCGTGAAGTGGGTGCTCGTGATCGGTTCCTCCGCGAAGGCGAAGCGAGGACCCCAAGGGCTGTTGTTTTCGATAGAACAGCCGAACTGTGTCTGCTGTTTTTCTGCTCTTCAGCGGCCTTCAATGACATTGACTGCTTCGTGCGTTCATTGTCTAGACCCCAGGTCCTGGCAAGCTGACTGGCATGTGCTTGAATTCCAAGCTCCCCACCTGGTCCCAGGCCATTAAAGACGTCATTGTCGCCGAATCAGGCCCGATGCTCCTCCCCTCGATTGTCAGACTCTCCGTAGCCGCGATCAGCTCAGGCTTCATCGTCTCCGCAATCGTTTACCATACCCCGCTGATGCTTCTGAGGTCCAGCATGATGGCCATCGGCTTTGGGTTTCTGGCCAGTTCTTGGGGCATTTGTTAGATTATCAGAAGGCGGCTGTCGTGGGCGTTTTTCTGCAGTTACGAGGAGGACGTTTTTGATTGGAGTTGCGGCGGTTTGTATGAGGTGGAATTCGGCCAAGGCGGCGAAGGAGAGAGAAGTCCTAGTGTAATTGTTGAGTATAGTATAGGATAATTATGAATTTATCTAATTATCGTTATATGAAAGGCCGGCTGTTAATTTTCCCACCTTGGTTATAGGAAAATGCCGTAGTAAGGTATGACGCTATCCAAGAGCTTGGCGTGCACGGCCCAAAATCGGAAGGAGGTTCGGAAATTTTGGCCATTTTGGGAGAAGCAGACGTATCTCCAAGAAGAGATAGATTCATGATTCATTGGCGATAGGAGCTGCTTGTCCAGGGTTTATAACCCACTTCCCTGTGAAGGCCGTGATATGCAGGTGCCAACAAGCCGGCATTGGCTGTGAACTTGTAAGTTGCAACCCACCAAGTTCTCCAACGCAATAACCAATGAGTCAATCGGCATGCGGAGAATGAGGGGACACTCCAAGATGGACTGATTCCGCTCGATTCGCAGGGAGTTGGCAGCGGGTAAAAGCTGAGAGACGCGGTCGCGGTAGCAAGAGCCCCTCATCGAGAACCCCACCCCCTCCTCCCCCTCACCACTGCCTCATTTCTTCTGCTGTCTCTTTTCACTTCCCGGCGGATTCCCTCTAGTTTCCCGATCCTTGATAACAGCTTCCGGCTCTTTCTATCGTCCGTCATCTTTCTTCTTCCTTTCCATCTCTTCCCTTCTCATCTCCCATCTCCCCAGCTTCAGTAGCTTCCACCCACATCGTCATCATGGCTAGCACCGTAGGCCAGGTAAGTCCTCTACTCCCTACAATCATCCATTTCTACTTGCAACGATACTAATTGCCGCAGACTATCACCTGCAAGGTAAGAAGACCCGTCTTTCGCGGAAAAAAAAATGGATAAACAATGGGATTCCGAGTTTGTGTACCAACTGAGATTTGTTTAGGCCGCAATTGCGTGGGCCGCCGGAGAGCCCCTCTCCATCGAAGACGTTGAGGTCGCACCTCCCAGAGCCAACGAGGTTCGCATTCAGGTTCACCACACCGGTGTCTGCCACACAGGTCGGTTTTCGAATGCGATCAACTGAGCTGAATTTTTCTGACAGCCACAGATGCCTACACTCTCTCCGGAAAGGACCCCGAGGGTGCTTTCCCCATTGTCCTCGGTCACGAGGGTGCCGGTATCGTCGAGTCCGTCGGCGAGGGCGTCACCTCCGTGAAGCCTGGCGACTATGTCGTTGCTCTTTAGTATGTTTTTGGATTCTGCCGGATACTAGACGTAAAGGGCAATTGTCTAACTTTTCTGCAGCACCCCCGAGTGCCGGGAATGCAAGTTCTGCAAGTCTGGCAAGACTAACCTCTGCGGCAAGATCCGTGCCACTCAAGGCAAGGGTGTGATGCCCGACGGCACCTCTCGTTTCAAGGCCCGCGGCAAGGACATCCTCCACTTCATGGGTACCTCCACCTTCTCCCAGTACACTGTTGTCGCCGACATCTCCGTCGTCGCCGTTACCCCCAAGATCCCTACCGACCGATCCTGCCTGCTCGGCTGCGGTATCACAACCGGTTACGGTGCTGCCGTGGTCACCGCCAAGGTTGAGGAGGGCTCCAACGTTGCTGTTTTCGGTGCTGGATGTGTCGGTCTTTCTGTCATGCAGGGTGCTGTTAAGAACAAGGCTGGCAAGATCATTGCCGTCGATGTCAACGACACCAAGGAGGAATGGTCCCGCAAGTTCGGTGCCACCGACTTCGTCAACCCCACTAAGCTCAACGGCCAGACTATCCAAGAGAAGCTGATCGAGATGACTGACGGCGGTTGCGACTACACCTTCGACTGCACGGGTAACGTCGGTGTCATGCGCGCCGCTCTCGAGGCCTGCCACAAGGGATGGGGTGAGAGTATCGTCATTGGTGTTGCTGCTGCTGGCCAGGAGATCTCCACTCGACGTAAGTTAACATTTGTCCCGAGACTTTCTGAATTCTTCATTTACTTACCAATCTCTAGCATTCCAACTCGTTACCGGTCGTGTATGGAAGGGTTGCGCCTTCGGTGGTATCAAGGGTCGCACCCAGCTTCCCGGTCTCGTAGACGACTACCTCGACGGCAACCTCAAGGTGGACGAATTCATCACCCACCGTGAGGCTCTATCCAACATTAACACCGCCTTCGAGCAGATGAAGGCCGGCGACTGCATTCGCTGCGTCGTTGATCTGTCATAAGTCATATAAAGCCATGTTATGTGTATGTAGTTTGAAATGAGATATGAAAAGTTAAATAACAATAAATGCCATCATTTTTGGATGTTTTTGTATGGGCTTCTCGAAACGATACTCAAAATCTTGCGAAACTCAGGAGACAAGCTGGCTACGAAGTAAATATATATGACCGACGTAATGCTCTCAAGGTCCTCAACCCAAAGCACACCGACATCACTCCTTCTATAACCAGTAGTACTACTACTCACAGGGTACCAAGAACGCGTGTCCATCCTCCGACCGGCCGAGTCTGAATATATGTTATTCCTCGGTGTGGAATGCCACTTCGATAATCAATAAAATCAGCTAGAGTCGTTCCCAAACCGGACTTGGTCGACGATATGTAAGGGTAATCAAAGTAACCACCCCCCAACTAAGATCGCGCTAAACCGCTTCTTTTCCTCCAAGGTTCCTTAGTTCCAACCCCGTGGTAT
This sequence comes from Aspergillus sp. PM3604, assembly GCA_025768815.1. Taxonomy (NCBI): domain Eukaryota; kingdom Fungi; phylum Ascomycota; class Eurotiomycetes; order Eurotiales; family Aspergillaceae; genus Aspergillus; species Aspergillus sp. PM3604. The sequence goes on along the minus strand of JAMFNW010000040.1, from coordinate 306,059 downwards.
CGTGGGATTATTTTAGGATATCGGAGATGCACATCCAGCCCCGTCCCCACCCTGAGCTTACCCCTCAGGTCTCTCCTCAGGTCCCCTCTCTTCCATTCTTCCCAACGAGCTGCTAGGTCCATAAATGTACAGCACTTATGCCTTTTTCGCGGGATATGTTTATATCACCTATTAATTGGGGATTTTTATCTATCGATATACTAACAACATTAACTTATCTCAGTACCTCAAGCCTTATATATATATCTAGTCCATGTATAGCCTACAGCTACCGTTTCTACGCATTGTAACATCTAGCCCACAAAATCGGAGACACTCCAAAGATTTAAGCCATACCGTACTTGATTCTTTTTCTCCGCACAAGCCGACACGAAAAAGGTTATACCTGTGACTGAGTGTCCACCTGGGATTGAAATGAGGGGACGGGGGTGGTCGGGATCGGGTCCGGGTCCGACCGGGTTTGCTACCGAGCCGTGCGGGTTGTCTCTATACCTGAAGTCCTTGGGAGGAATACCGAGTCAACTACTTAGTGGTGTTTATATGATAACTTAGGAGATCTAAGTGTAAGTAGTAACGAAGGCTTGCTTTGTATAGGTACTACCTCTGATGGGGTGGAGGGAGGTGCCTTTACTAGCCTGTCTCTAATCTTGATTACTCTCGAGGAGCATTTTTGTCTAAACAACTAAAAGGGACTGTTTGATTACTTTACCTAGTTAGTACTAGCTCCCTAACTAGGGACAGAGAGAAGCATGAAGGATCAGAGTTTAAGGATGGCACAAAGTAGACTGGGATCATATCAAGAGAGACTGCGGCCGAAATCAGGCTTGCCAGCCATGGTACTAGATAATTAGATCATGGATGCTGCCATTGCCAATGGTTTAGTGTCGACGTTTGCATAGTGCTTGGCCTGTGCTGCTCGTCCGTTTATCGGCGGGCTTCAACCCTAAGTCCATGTGGACGACAGGTATACGTACTTTTGGAGGCCAGGGAAGAAATGGCTTTGAGGACAGGTTCAGATAGAAACCGATGGTGGGACACCTTCGATAGTAGATATCAGTGATTAAACAGACGGTTGGTGCTTTCGTGAACTTTGGTAAAGCATTTGTGTTCTGACTAAGGAGTAATGACGACGTTCTACAACCAACTCACAACTTTCAAATGAGCTTTTCACCTCCCTCACACTACGAACCCACAGTATCAAGATGGGCCTACTAGAGTGGATTTCTCGAAAGCTCCAACTCTTCTCACGCAGACCGCACAAGGTGCCACTGTCTAACCTGGAATTGCTACCGCTTGAACTATTACTCCTCATCACAAACTTCCTGACAACCACCGACATCATTTGCGTAAGCCTATGCAGCCGAACGCTGAAATATTCCACAACAAATCTCTGCGAGTTCAAGCCACTGCATGAGAAATCGCTAGCCCTTTCTGTCCTTACCAGACTGGCGCGAGACCTCCCTCAAATGTATTGTTGCCACTACTGCGCAAAGCTACATCGTATCACCGACGTCCGCCATCCGGCATGTACTGAGGGCCTTGTCCACAAGGAATGCCCGGACCTGGGACTCCTGTCCCAGAAAGGCGAACCACTGCCTTCGCTTCGGTGGTACGCATCTGTCCACTGCTTCCCCAGCCGTTATCAGTTCCACCACTGCCACCTGGTCGCCGTGCTACAGAACCACTATTGTGGCGACCGATACGGGATCAATGCTGAGACCCTGGCCTACACTGAGGTGGTTGACTATCTTAAAGATCCTGCAATAACGACTTTGTTGTCCGTGGAGGGACGGGTCTGTGAGCCTGCTGCTGGATCTTACCTAATGGCATCGCTAGTCCTGCAGATCCAGCAGTGGGTGCTATTCGATGATTTCGATATCGTCTCTGACAGGGACTTTAAGGTAACTAAATCAGTGCTCAAGAATACGCCAATTTGCGGCTCGCAGACTTTGGGCACTCCGGAGATAATGGACGAGATTAGATCTGCTATTCGGCAGCGAAGTTTCTGTCTGGATGAGCTGTCGGCTGCTGCAAAGTGCATGCAGTGCTCGGTGTGCGGTGTTGAGTTTGAGGTCGCCTTCCGGGACTGTGGCAAGGATGGAAAGGCCGTGATAGTTACTGAATGGCTAGAGCTTGGGGCAGGAATGGATATTCAAGATCCGAAGTGGAAGAAGAAAGCTGATTTCGTTTGGGATAACAAAGAATACACACACCAGTTTGGTCATGTGGTGGCGAGCTCGGGGGAGGCTCGACGTCTGTTTCGTGAAAGCTCTGACCAAGAGAGTGACCCTACACCGCGAAACGAATCATACTTGATGGGGAGGCGATACCGTCGCGCGATGTGGGAGAACTTGGATAGCAAGTACTACTTACTCCGTCACTAGTTGTGTCGCTGTTCCTCTTTGGACGTGCATGTCTGCCTCAAGGGAAGGGCAGCTGAACTGTTCAATCCAGACATTTGCGAAGCGTATATTCTCGATCATGACCAGACGTACAAAGCTTTCAGGGCATAACAGCAATGTTTGAACCACCGCCGCCTGTAATGAACGAACCCAGGATAATGCACTTACAGGACGTGCGTTATGATCGTGTAGTTGCTGAAGCTCCTTTGTCTGATGAGCAACGACCGAGTTGGGGAGGAACCCAGCTTGTCCAGAATGGAAGGAGCAACCCATGCTGGAGGTCAACGACTATCTTCCCTTGTCCCTCTCGTCTTCTTTTTTCTTCTCTCTTCTCTCTTTACGGAACTCTACCAAAGTTTTTAAGCTAGTACTTCTGTACGTGTCCAAGCTTTTCAACATGATGAGTTCTGCAGATATCAACTCAATTTTGGGGACGTTAGGTACCTGGATTGGCGTGTTCCGTCGTGAGATCGAAGGCCTACTGCGTTATATTTTTCGGCAATTCACATTGCCAACTTCACACTCTTCTCAGGAGCATAGCGTTGATCCCATCAAGGACTTGGTCAAGATACAACAAGCCCAGCTGCACGTGAGCCGAGAGCTGTTGCTCCTGCAGAAGCAGGGAAACAAGAACTTGAAGGAACAACTCGACGAGATGACTCGGTTGATGGAGACAATGCGCAACGACCTCAGCATGCTGAAGGTTAGACAGCTTCCCACCGGGACGTAAGGGCCTGGTAGCTGCTCCTATCTATGAAAAACACAGAGACGAGTGATGAACAGATCAAGTAAATCCCGGGGGGGTTGCGATTGGACCACAGACTTGAGGCACCCTCGTGGCTATTCACCTTCAAGTCTGATCCACCGATCGTACATTCCTATATAGAATCTCCAATGAATTTACCTAGAATGATAGCTAGTATCGTTTTGTTTAGATAGCCGTCTGGTTTGCTCGATTCAATAGCTGACTTGGGACATCTGTTTCCATTCTTGTATGTACATCTATTTTCTGAGGCTTCTCTCCATTGTGCGATTGTGCTTTATAAAACGTTTTCACATTTTTAGGTCTTCTTCATAATGTATTTAGTTTACTACCATAGATTCTGTGTAAAGGACATGCTTGATAGAGAAGTCTCGGAGGCTTGGCCATTTTATATAGTTCGAATACACGTCACATTCCAATTTATATCCGCCATAGAAGCGCACCGTAGAGTCCTGTTTCAGCTCAGACCGTAAAACCCGCCACGAGAAGTCTTTGTATTGTTCTATACACGGACGAGTAACAACTTGTTTAATGACCAAAGGCGGAAACGGGCGTACCTCGAGGGGCTGAGAGCTGTGACACTTGAGTGAAGACGCCGCGCGGGTATAAGAAACTGAGGATGTTAAGGCTAGGATGCGGAAGCGGCCGGTTGGGAGGAAGCCTGGGGGCGGCTTGTTAGCTACTGGTAAGTTTTTAAAAGTACATGCGTAGGTCTACGGAGTGCAGAATACCTTGGGTATAGTCAATTGCCTTGAAAATGCCCCAGGAGGGTCCTCCTCTGCGGTCATATTGTAGGGATACTCGTCCCCGCAGCCACTGGTAAATCTATTGAGCTTACAGTTACGAAGGAAGATTTACAAAACTACACGGGAACATCTGTAATCACGTAGATCAATCTGGTTGTGTGCATTGCATTTCAACGAGTGGCTATAGTTGGCGAACAGAAGGGCACGACTTGCGTGGAGTTATCCCGCAAAAAGAGTTCCCGGTGCAGCTCTAGAACAGCTTGTGCTCAAGAGTCATGTCGGATTCAGGCTGCAAGCCAACACAGGCACGGAAGATGTTGGTCAGAGCGCTGCGCTGCTTGGCCAGGGAGTTGACAACTGGGGTGCCAGGAGGAGTCAAGGGAGCCTTGAGCATGTAGCTCAGCACGCTGAGGACGCTGTGGAAGCCCTTGTATTCAGCGGCGTCATCCGCCTTCCAGCTGATACGAGTCATCATCTCGGCAAGAACAACCAGGTCGATGATAAGAGGAGAGGCAAGCAGCGAATCCTCGCAGATGTTGAACAAGCTGATGGTCTGGTGGCCGCCCATGAAAATCTCCGCGTAGTACTCATCCAGAGCACGCTTGTTGTCACCAACGCCAGGCATGTACTTGATCACAACACAGTGGTCGGGGTGCTCGTCCTTCTCGTACAGGATGTGGTTGGCAGCAACCATGTCATCGACTACATTGGATTTGGAGATCTCCTTGGAACGGAACTGCTTCTGAGAGCTCAAGTTCTTGCCGTCATTGTTACCAAGGTGGTTGTAGCTGGCAATCGAGGTAAGTTTGATACCAGCGTTGATCAGAAAGTCAACTAGAGCAGACTTCATCTTGGTCTGGCCAGACTTGAAATCGTCCCCACCAATGAAGGCATTGTGCTTCTCAGCGAGGTCAAGAGCACCGGGAACGAAGGTGTTCTGAGGGGATCCATTGATGAAAGGAGTCTTGTCCAAGATACAGGCAACCGCGAAGATAGTTGAGGGGGAGACTTCAGCGTGACCAGTCTTGATAGAGTTCAGAAGGTTGTCAGCGGTGTCGTTGACGCCAGGGACGATGTCGGCGTAACGCTCAGTATTGGCAGTCCACATGACAATCACCTTGTCGAGACCATTTTCAGCCTTGAAGTTCCTGTTTTAGTTAGTACGGATCGCGCTCTGAATGGAGCTCAGCGAAACTTACCGAATGTCGGCCTGGATCTTCTCCACGTGAGCCCAGGTAGCCTTAGAACCCTCGAGGACGTTGTCGGCACGGTCCTCCTGGTTGGAAGCGATGAAGTCAGGGTAGTAGATACTGGGCAGGGGCTTCAACTCGGCCATCTGCTTGCGAACAAGCTGCTTGAGAGTAGGCTCAAGGACCTGGGCACGGTCCATGGAGTCAGCAAGGTTCATGCTGCTGATGTCCCAGCCGCCAATGACAAGATCATTGGGGTGGACCATAGGCAGCATGTCATTGAAGGGAATGTTGATCTCCTCGCCGGTCTTGGAGTCGGTTCCAAGCTTGATAGTAGAGCTCATGACAAGAGAACCATAGTAATTGGCAGCACGCGGACCCTCCTTGGTCTCCCAAGTAAGGTTCTGGCGGTTGGCGATAATACCAGCAGTCACGGTGGAACCGTTGTTACCACCCCAGCCGACCATCATCAGACCAACCTTGCCGACCTTACGGTCGACCTTGAACTGATAGTTGGCCGCCTTGGGGGTGGCGACAAGCTTACCATCCGCGGCGCGGGTGATATCGGTAGTATGATAAGCATAGCTACTCTTGATTTCATTGTCGGTGTACTCGACATTGGGCGAGTTGACGGTAAACAGAGGGGCGCGAGCAGCACGGGCGGACCCGTTCACGGCGCCGTTGGCAGCAACATCCGAATTTGCGTGGGGAGCCATTGTGTTTAGAATTTCGGGAGTAATTCAAGAACGATTATTGACGTATATGGCGGGATTGAGGATGTTCGATTAACGCAGTGGTTACTTAGTGGGGGTATAATATACTGGCTGGTGCTCCGCCACGGTTGGATGAGCGCCGGCCGTTGAACGGGTGGTGCCGCCTAGAGAACGAACAAGTTAGCAAACGGCTTCTCACATGGTCAAAAATGCAGAGAACACGCCTAGATAGCACTGTCTCGCATCTCAATGGCTTGAGACAGTGGGGTGTTGCTCTGCAGAGAACACAAGAGGTGAGACTCACGAGTTAAGATGTGTGGAGAAAATCTTGACGGTGTTGAGCGATCACGCCTCGGAGAAGAGTGTGACCAAACGACCTTGGATAACAGCAATTGTTAAAGCTTGAACTGAGGTCAATGGAGTGTTTTGGGGTGGAGAGAGGGAGAGAAGGAAGAAAACGGAAAGAGGGGAGGGTCACTTTATAGCGGGACACTCGAGTCCGGGTCACGTTTATCTTATCCGTCGCGGGACCCGAAAAAAACACACCATCGTTCCTTTTGGGCGGACACCCCTCCAAGGCACCGTATGCAGCCAATTGGGCCAGACTCTCGCCTTCTTCAATGGCGGGGCATCTCGACACGACATGGCCTGAAAACTGGGCGAGGAGTTGCGGTGAAGAGGTGTTGAAGTGTTGTCGAATTTCGATGGATTAACTATCGCTATCAGTCACCACCGTTACCCCTCATACCGAGAGTTTGCTACCACAAATGCCCGATAACTGCCTTCTGGCTCACAAACCATCATTTTCTTTGTTGTCACATCGTAGGACGATCTCCAAGTTTTCCAGCTTCTCACTTCTGCCCAATACTGTGCTTTACGTGCCATCGCTATTTTACTACCCCGTACACCTCGGCTCGATGCTGTTGAGCTCCTGTGGTTCGGCGATCCACCAAAGGTCGGGGCCCGCTTAGGTACTTGTTTGATTCTCACTGCCTTTACGACACAGCCAGTTGTCACGATATAATTCTAGGGTCGAAGATTGTATCTAATGGTAAATGTTAACGACGATAAGTGGTGCTGAACAGATGTCGAACGCTGGCCAGACAAGAGCCTTCAATAATGTGATCCGCTATCCAATCCCCAACATTTTTTCCCAAGCACTCCGCAAGTCCACGGTCTGGAGATGACCCGCAATCAGACGCTGACAGGGCTCCGCTCGCATCACCACAACCAAGGGGCCGGAATCGGAAGCTGCAAATATGACTGAGAGGGCCGAGCACCACGAAAAACGGTCTCATCGGGTAAACCTGAATAATGGACGAAACTAATGCGGTTCTTGACGGTGCATAAGAAGGTGGCTAGGCATCATTATTTCGGCCGCAAGGTGCGTGCCTCCGATTTCTGCCACGAAAGTTTGGGACTGGTTTGTGCGTTGCGGCGGAAAGCTCGGATGGGGTTCCATGGTTTGGATTCTTCCTGGATACTGCAACCCCTGAAAGCTGCCGCACGCGGCGATGCTAGATTTCGAAAAGTTCAGCCGGGTCTTTTTTACTTCAATTAAAGGAATCGTCCTTCATGCTGGCTACTGTTTTCCGGAATTATCTCTGTGCCGCTGGTCCCTTCGTCTCTGAAGAACATCGGCCCCTGATGATCTAAGCGAGCGTTCGGCGCTTTCTCGCCAAAGCCCAGTGGAGCTGCATTCCTGGCTCGTTCCTGCTGCTGACAGGGGGTTTAGGCGCGCTTTTCCGTTCGAGTCTGAGTCTAACCGACATTGGTAATTGACATGTGAGCGTTGCATCGTGATGCAGACGACCGATGTCTCAGACACCATGATCGATGAGCGGGTTTCATGACGTCGGATCGATGACTTCACTAGTAAATGGAATCATGTTTAGTATCCGTCCCTGGTATGGATTCAGGGGGTGTGTCGACCTCGCCGTGACTTTGGCGTTTTCCAAAATTAGATAATCACTGACCATCGCAGATCGATCAACTGTGGGTTGATCGACCATCTCGAAACTTTCCTCCTTCGACCCAATGAGACATAATAATGGATGATACTGACTCACTCTACGGGTATTTTAAGGTAGAAACCAGAGCCCAGAGCCAGGCCGCCAGTCTCGCCAGACAGGTCGATTGATCTACAGGTGGATTCACATGAAGTTCATGCTATCACTGCCTGTTGCGCAGTTGGCAATAGCTCTCGTGATGAGTCTAGGGGTCGGGGGGAACAGAAAATGAGATATCTCCTCAAGAAGGTTCAATAAGGCTGGGGCTCTGCTTTTCATGGGAGAAATGCCCTCACACCCCTCGCCTTGACTGGTGAGCCTAAAACTAGGATAAAGAAACGGGACTGTAAGGGTAAATTTGTGGCTGACTGGGCAGGCCCCTGATTCCGTTGGCTTGTCCCGATAATTAGGGGATAAGCTGAAACCTATTCCTTGGTGGCACTGGTTGACAGTGGGATAAACTCTTGGAAAAAGCTCTCCGTGCGTAGCTGACGGGTTCGGCCAGCCCGTGAGATGACCATGGCGGTTCATTATTCTGTGGCCAGAGTTCTCCAAAATCTTACCGTGCCTAAGAACGTCAAGTGTGAGTCGCACTCCCATCGGCCAAGGAACCAAGCTTGACGAGTTCGTCGCGGGTTCGTAAACCAACACTTATCGGACCCCATGCCATCAGTTTTGGTGTTATGTACGGTGTACAGTGTACGGACCAAACCTCCAAAGCATGTCCGTGGGGGAGGGCCAGGAACCCGAAGGAAAGATGACGAAAGAGACCCAAGGGTAATGACTCGATATATACTTTGGAGTTTGGACTTTAGGGTCGTTTGGCGTTCGTAGGAAGGAAAAAGCAATGTTACAGCGTAGTTCCTGGTGGGTTCTGGAGGTCTGCGCCGGAGAAGCTCGTGCGGGCTAGTCGCAAATCTGAAAGGATGTGCGTCGACTGGAGGCAAAAATGCAGGAGAGGATCCAAGGTGCTGATGAAATGAAGTGATACAATAGAGGGGTTCAAATGAGCAAAGCTCGGATGGTGGCTGTGGTGTCTTGACTGCATTGTCAATGGTGGAGTGGTCGGCCCCTGAGAGATCTGCAGAGGGATAGACGGCTCACTGAGTGGGTGCTCAGGGGCTAGTCGCCCGACTAGCCTTTTCAAGAGCATCGCACCTTGACTCCATCCGGATCTCTGCACAGAAATGGTTGGCTACTCAGGCTAGTGGTGGGGGAGAGGTCTTGGGGGTGGAACTGGAAAAGGGGGAGCGAGGCCGATAACCATGAGGCGACACTCGACCTTGGGAGGCTTGCTGGTCAGTCAGAATAATTTGTTTGCAGAGAATGTAGAGATAGATGGGGAGATAATAACATCTTCATGAAGACGATTACCTACCAGGCAGAGTAGGAGACTGGCGGGAGAGAGATTGGGATGGGAAGGCTGACGTTGGGAACGCGTGTTGCTCGGATGGTTCTTGTCTTCCTCTTGAACTTCAAACCGCACGAGGGCTGTCGTTGGCCCCGGCCCACCGTCGCTATAATTATTGTGATTATCGATTTCTTGTTATTCTGGTTACCTCTTGCCATTGGTCACTCTGTCAGAAGATTAATTAATATCGTTGCTATGATCCCCCGGGTAGCCTTTCTCGCTCTGGTAACTTCACTCCGTCGCTCTTCGACATCAACAACCATCCACTTCAATCATCACAACCTCAGTCTTCCACATCTGAGATTGTTTGTCCGGGGGAACGGGGAATTTACGCACTGCGCCGCCTGACGAGTTATTTTCTCGACGAATGCACGACCCATGATTGAATTTGGCTTCACTCTCGCGAATCGGATGATTTTCTAACAACGGGGGATTGACCACTCTGGAGAGCGGCGCGTCTGTCAAGATGGCAGGAGGAGGTATGGGCGACTTGCCCATGATAAAGTGCTCCGACTGCGGGAGCAATGTAGATATCCTTGCGATGGGAGACCATGCCTGCGCCAAATCTCCAACGGGTACCATAGTCCCAAGCCCCTCGATCCCAGCGATGATGCTAATGCTCCACGCGCACAGGTACATCGCCGTCTCCTCCCCCGCCTGCACCTCCTCCCAAGTCGGGCTTTCGGAGACCAACACTGGGAGCAGAGGATGCATGGTCTGACAAAAACGGGCGAGCAGGGCCGCCGTCACATATTGATCCTTTCAGAGCTAGTATGTTTTCCTCTAAGCTCCGTTTCGATTCATTTGATAACCAATCTTTGTAGACCAGCCCTTTCTCCAACCTAATGGCGGGCAAGGGGGCAATAATACACTTTTCCCATCTCCTCTTTCACCATCACCAGGGTCGCGGTCACCGCTGCGCACTTCGCCCGCCCCTCAACCCCCTAGTTCAGCAAGCAGCAACGGCGGGAGTTTCCCTAGTTTCCCCTTGCCTCGATCAATGTCCGGGCGGCGGGTTAACGGGATGACGTTGAAGGATACCATTTCTGCACCATTAGAGACTTCTCCTGCATATGCAGATGCAATGTACAGGGATGTTGATCAGCCTCCCCACAGTGCACATTTGCCATTCGAGGACCAACCACCACCACCATTACCGAAGGATAACGCATATTCCCATCAACACAGCTTTTCAATTGAGAGTAAAAGCAGCTATAGAACATCCCTGGCGAGCACCCGATACGGCGATCGAAACTCGAAAAGATCAACGGCAATCTCAAGCCGGTCGTTTGGAAGTGTAGCGTTGGCTGGGTACAGATATGAGGAAGATATACCTCCTATTCCGCAGTCTACTCCAAACCCGTTCCACCAGTCAGTTTTCTCGGATTCGTCAATGTCGGACACGTCCTTCAGACGGGAAGGCAAAAACGACGTTCACAGTGGTTTCGATTTTGGACAAGGGTATCTCGACAAACCAGCAGCTAGTCCTTTACGCGCATCATCGAATGCGGACTCGGAGCGTTTTAGCGGCTCTCGTGGATCCGCCGACCTATTTTATCACAGCCCTGCGGAGAGCACCTACGGGCCTCCAGTGGATTTAGCTAACGAGGCGGAACGATCAGTATCACCAACGGGATCTAACAAAACCGACTACAAAGTTTTCAAGCCCTCAGCTTCGGACTATTTACAACCAACGCTGCCAGAACAGAATGAACAGCACGAAATTCCTAGGAAGAAGTCGGATGCTAGTAGCGAAAGTGCCATCTCAGTGTCCAATTTTGCTCGTGCCCTTGGTCTTGATATATCTGAAGATCCTGTGGAGGATTCGACAGCATCTTCTGATTCTTCACCTTCAGAGACTAGAAGCGGCACCTCGTTATCTAGTGTTCAATCGGACGTGAGCTCGTCCAGGCGAAAGCCCTCCGATCTGAGCCCTCTTGGCCCAGTCGTTGAAGAGCCATCGAAAGAATCACCCGCGAAATCAGAACATTTCCTGGATGAAGCCCATCACACGCAAAGTCCCATGACTCTCGAACCCCCTCGTATACCAGAGGCTTTCCAGAGTCCCGACTCTCCAACAGACCCAACCCTTGGAAAGGGTGGGCTGTCTCTTATTCCCGAAGTGCCTAATGACTCCGAAGATAGGGACGAGGTCAAACCACTGGCACGATCCGAAACACAATCTTCCCGTCCACAAGGAGGCAAGCCAAGAGGACCCTGCCGAGGCTGCGGCGAGGTAATTCTGGGCAAGTCCATCTCGTCGGCCGATGGCCGTCTCACAGGCCGCTATCACCGCGGATGCTTCGTCTGCTTCCAGTGCGGCTCTGCGTTCACAACAAGCGACTTCTACGTTCTCCGCGATCGCCCCTACTGCGCGCAACACTACCACGAAAATAACGGCTCCCTCTGCGCCGGCTGTCGCTCCGGAATCGAAGGCGAATACCTCGAAACAAACGAACGCACCGGGCCCAACCCCGGCGACCGCCAGAAATTCCACCTCGACTGCCTGCGCTGCCACACCTGCAACGTCGATCTCCACGGCGAATACTTCGAATGGAACGGCTTCGTCTACTGCGAGCGCGACGCCCGCCGCGCCGCCGCCTCAGTCTCCCCGAATCGCTTCCGCAGTCCAACCATGCCCTCCTCCCCTCTCGCTCCTCCCGGCATGATGCCTCCTCCAGGCCGCGGACGACCACCTCCCCCAGGCTACCCCGGCCGTGGCCGCGGTCGTCCCCGCCCACCACCAGGCTCATTCGGCGGCTACGGACCCGGCCCCATGCCAGGACGAGGACCATACCCACGCCCTCCACCTTCTCCAGACCCCAACCCTAGCCACCTCGGCCCACCACCAGGCCCGCGCCGCTTCCCTGAGCGTCGAACAACCAAATTGATGATGATATGAACGTCCCGTCTTTTTTTAAACTGTCATTTGCTTTCCGGATTCCAAATACAGGCGCTAGACTGGAGGCTTTTTTTCTTACCTCGCACTACTGTATTATCATATCGTTGCATGTGTCACCTGTCACCACGTCTTTTCTTTCTGATTTCCACTCATGAGTCCGTCCGTCTATGTCTCTGGAACGAACTCATGCTCTTCCGTTCCTTTCCTTTGCGAAGAAAAAAAACCCGGCCTGATCTGATTTGCTGTTTTAGTGTTTATACCCAGTTTGGTTTGGTTGGATTATCTTCCTTTCTTGTCCGTATATATTTACACATACCTTCACTTCTGACTGGACATTTTGATTTGAATTGCTTCGACAGCAAAATTCACATTTACTTCATTATTTGCTCTGCTATACATACATTCCATTCTGGGTTGCCGTGCGTTTTCCATTGCATACACAATGTCGCTTCTGGGTATCGTTTTGAGCTTGCTGCTTGCTTCGTTGAACATACGCATGCACATACATATATCGGTATTGCCGACCACACATAATGTTTGATTGTTTAGTATTTAGCTTAGCAGTTGAGTGCTATTGCAGCCGGTTAGAGTGTACTTGTGTTACAATATATCTATTCAAACTGATCAGTGGTGATTCCCACGACAACTGTGTTCCAGAATCTTAAGGATGTCTGTCCTAACTAGTCTAATCAAGGCTGTTTTTCTCATCAGCTCCCTCTGCCTCTCACTTATAACGAATCCCAATATCCGTAACCACTATCCGGCTTACCACAAAGTCCGACTTCCCTATCCGTTTCTTAACCATTTCAAGTTCAAGCTTGCCCAAACCCTTCGCCTTCGCTGCGGATTCATCCAGCCTGGGTTGGAGTTTATGGATTCCCAGCATAGCCCGTCAAGCACTCGAGTGTGGTCAGTCACTATCCCTGTAACTCCAGTTCGGATGCAACATTTCATATGGTCAGTGTTGTCAGTCTCGATGTACACGTCTCTGCCTTCCCTTATTGCCCTGTCCAAGAAGTCCGGCCACTTTTTGGCATCGAGCACCTTGGCGCTGAATCTGAACTGTAGGAGATTGTGAAGGTCATAAACCCTATTTGCCATTTTTAGATTCCTGTGGCAGTTTAGCACCATCCTGTGACCGGCAAACGGAATCCCGAAGGCATTGACTTGGTCCTCGTCCGATAGACAAATGACTATACGGGTTAGCCACCCTTCAGGCCGCGAAATTGTGCTCAGCGCGTGTGAGATAAATTCGGCAACTTTGTCTGGGGGACGCCTCGACTGAGATTCGTCTCGTCAGTTATCTACGGACGATAGACGATTGTGAAGGGTCATCGCACCTTAATTTCCAGATACGCCTTTCTATGGCGGGAGTCGTCAAAGCATAGCGACTCCAGCAGGCCGTCTAGACTCATGATACCCACTCCTCCATTCTCCCCTGACCTCAGATGGATCAGCGACAACTCCGGCCAATGCAGATCTTCCGGATTCCGTGGATCTTTGAATCGAGAGAGTGTTTCATCCTGTTATTGTAAGCAGTGAGAACTAGAGTTGAGGACCGTCCACATACAGGGAAAACGAAAGGAACGTCGTCCTTAGATATCCAAATTCGAGCCGTCACACCGGCAGTGGTGTAAGCAAGCGTTGTATGAGCTCTGCGTGTTCCTTTGAGTAATGGCGATGGATGTGCTTGGTTGGATATCACCTGGGTATGAAAAAAGGGGTATCTCCTGGGAGGGGGCTGTTGTGAGCTGCCTTCTTGACCCAGCTGCCGCGGGTCACCGTCTCGTTGTCCTTCTCCATCCTGGCCTCCCTCGCCACTTGATCCACCCTCGCCCTGCTGTTGAGAAGCGCCAGATTGTCCCGATGGGCTCCCTTCTTGGGAGTGTTCTTGACCTTGCTGGTGAGCTCCAGTCCCAGATGGCATCTCCCCCGCGTCACGATCACAAGGTTGCTCTGGAGGGACTTCTGACTGGCCCATTCCGGTATGTCCAGGATCTTGCCCGCCCAGAGGTAGTTCATCTGATGGCTCAGAAGTAGGACCCGGACACTCTCGCACAGTCTCGCTCGGGCCCTGCGAAGCCGCAATGCGAGCATCAATGGTGTCCGATGTAATAACGGCATTGGTCGTCGAGAAACGGACGGTTCTTCCGCCTGAAAGAATACGGCCCTGAGCGGTCGAGCCTTCACCAGATTCAGCTTGTCCAGTTTGCGCTGACTGCGTGCTATCTCCACTATCCGCATTACTCGGCGGCGACTCGACTATTACAGGATTTATAACCCCAGTTGAGCCCGGAACACTGGTTGGCCCCGCTGTATTGACCGATGTGCTGCCAGCCTGGGCACCAGCACTACCGCCTCCATACGCTGTGTGACGCAGGAAATCACCAAGACCAAGACCGCTATCGCTTCGGTGTCGCACATGAGCTAGCTGCCAGCCTTGGGCTTCTGTTGGGGCTATCGATGTGTCATTTGAATTTGAAGGCGTGGTCGTAACACCAGTAATTTGTTCAGACAGGAAGCTTCCCAATGCCCTGTTGGTGAGGTTTCCTACAAGCGTGGATGGATCAGGTCTTTGCTGTGGATCAACAGTCCTTCCTCTGAGCCGGGCGAAGAAACCGCTGGGGGGATCGGAAGATTCGCCCAATTTCCTCTTCCTGGCCATGCTGAATACGTGGACTTGAACTGATTCGCTAACTAGCGAGTGTTGGTAAAGGATGGAGTGTTGCTATTAGATGAGAAGTAATTAGATATGTTTATCAAACGAACGTGAGGTGAGTAACAGTTGCAGTAGGTCAGCTTTCGCTGGAGACTGAGCTGAAGAAGTGGGAAATGTGATTAAATCATTCATTCACTGTTCATAAAAGGAAGTCGCTATGGATATCAATGTATGCGGAAGGTACATCAATATTAACATTAACCAGCACACTCAGCAGCACCTTCCCTCGGTCTCTATACGCCTACAAAGAGCACATACACCGCCAATGCCATACTCGTGAAAAGCGTGCTGTTCATGGTCAGCATCCACCACTTTAGAGGGAATACTACCAGGTAGGTGAGCGACTCACATATCCGAGAAACTCACAACAGGGCCCGACGAGCCCTCATCTTCATCACTATCCCTCGCATCAACACGGTTCGCCTGACCGTAGACGTTGAATTTCTGCGGTCCCTCGGCCCAGATATGGTATCCCAGCGAGCATTCCGTAAAGGAGACGCGGGGCTGATTCGCGTAGAACTTGTCGAAGCCCTTGTCCAGTGCATCGACGATGTTGTGCACGGCGCCCTTGGGGTGCAGCTGGGCCCAGGGGTCTCGGCAGGCGTCCTCTGTGCAGGATTTCAGCACCATCATGAGAGCGTTTGCTCGCTGGAAGACCTGCTGCAGGGGTCTGTTGGCGATCTTGTAGTCCTGGTGCTTGGCTGGTTGTGCGGCCAGGTTGACGGTTTGGTGGGGGTCAGCCTGTAGGATTGTGAGTAGGTGTCATTCGGTTAATGGCATGGGAGGTGTACCTTGAGGTCGTAGAACTCTCGTGCGTTATTGCAGTATACTGCGTAGTAGAAACTGTAGTTGTCCGAGATTAAACGCAGGCCCTTGTAGGTGTTACCCTTGTATCCGTTACCATCCTGGTCGGTCTGGTTGCTGATGTATCCGTAGATACCCTCTGGGATGGCCTGGATATTGTTAGTAGACAATCAGATGCCAAGGATTCAGACATACCCAGCCCCAGTATTCAATTGCAGCGTGCTCCGTCTTGTTGTTTGCGGTTGTATCCAAGTTAAGGACGGACTTTCCATCCAAGCCCTTTCGGTCTGCAGCCCCAGCAATGGAGAGGAACGTCGGGGCAAGATCGGTATGACTTGTGACAACGTCTACAGTGGCACCCTGGTCGATACCGGGTCCTCGAATGATCAAGGGGACGTTTGTATCCGTGTCTGTTCTGTTAGCACATGCAATATACCTTTACTGGTAAAAGCGCGGGACTTACCATATCCGCAATTCTTTCCGGGTTGCATAGCATGCTGTCCAACATGGTATCCGTTGTCGGTGGAATAAAAGATATAAGTATTATCAAGGACACCCGCTTTCTCCAGTCTCGCGATGAGCTTGTCCACCATCTCATCCACCGACTGCAGAGCACGGAGTCGGCGGCGTTGGTACTCGTCGATATAGTCGACCTGCTTCGAGCCCAGCGGTTTCAGGTCCTTGACCCAGCTGACCGCGCCTTCAATGGCAGTGTTGAAGCTCTTGTCTCTGGGGATCTTGTAGTCCTTGAACAGATCCGCGTGGCGGTCTGGGTACTCGGGGTCACCAAACCAATGCACACCAGCAGCGGTACTCGAGCCGTTCGAATGCGGCGCATTCGGCGCAACGGTCAACATCCAGGGCTGATCAGGAGTCTCCAAGGCGTCATCCAAGAAGCCAAGAGCCTTCTGCGTAAGCAGGTCAGTCGAGTAGTTCCCACTATAATCGACTGGTGGGTTCCCGTTCCGGGTCAGCTTGGGGAACCAGTAACGGTAAGTGAATGGGTCGAGCAGGAACTCAGATCCGTTGAAACCCCTGACATAGGGCTTGTTGTAGTTGTCCGGGGTGTGGGCGTTCCACAGCTTGCCGACATAGTACGAAGCATAGCCGGCCTCCTGCATCCAGAGGGGCAGGTAGTTGTCGTTCCAGCCTGCCTCAACGACTCGTTGGTAGCCTCCGTATGGCATGCCCACGTCGGTGATGTTGGTGTTGTGCGGCATCTTGCCCGTCCAGATGTTCGCCCGAGACGGGCAGCAGACAGCTGTGGAGCAGAAATGGCTTTCGTATGTTGTGCCTTTTTTGACGATAAGTTCCTGTAGTCATTAGTTCTTACTCTATAGAGGCAAGTCCTGGGGCAATGGACATACCTGCAGACGGGGCATATGATCCAGGCCTCCCATGTATTTTCCTTGGTCATCAGTGAGGATGAACAGAATATTGGGCCTTGCGGCCGCGAGGCCCCAAAGGAGCACCAGGGGGAGGAAGAGCATCATTCTGGGCGCGAATGGAGGAAATCGAAGGCAGTCCTGAGTCCGCAGCTGCGGCACGGCCGGGTGGTCGGATAGTTATAGCAGAGCTCCATTCATTGAGCAGGGTCCAAGCTGCAGATCACCCAAGTTGTGTCACAGCCCCAGATAATGGCATCATGAATGACTTGCGGGACCGGGCCTATTAGCAGGAGGAGCCGGCTGCGTCAACAATTAAGAAAGCTTGGCCTGTGCATGCGCCAAATGGCGGCCGTCTTCACAGAGGAGGTTAATATAAATATGGAGATAGAGGGCGGATCACTTGATTGCGAGATCTCGACGATCAATTCACAATACGAGGATCACAGCCGATCAGTGTACCGGTATACACCGTATACACCGTAGTCTGGGTTGTTGTGATAGACCAAACTATCTAGATGAGAGACGATCCCATTCAAATGATATTCATAATAAAAGTTAAATCACAGGACCATCCCATGGGCATAGGACCATTATATCCCAAGGACAGCTTCGGGGGGTGAATAGCCCTAATTCACACTTGGGGTCAACACCTGGGGTCCCATCACGAAAACAACCCGTGGACGCGCGGTGAGTCTTCGGGTTTCGGCGACAAGAAAAGGTCCTAAGTCGGTGGTATCATGAATGCTTGGGTCACGTAACTCGGCGACGATCTCGTTGGACGAGAGCTGGCCGAGCACCACAGATCGACGGCCCGCATGGACGAGACTGTGGCCCGATCAGCACCGGCCTCTTCGGGGAAATGCGAGTCCGGCAGAGCTGGCAAAAATATTCGATTTAAGCAGGAGTATTGACGTCAAGGCAAGCATTCCCCCTGTTTGGTATACGGAGTACGGAGATAGTGGCAGCGAATTGCCAAAATGCGGAAATGGACAATGTGCTTTCAACTGATTATACATGAAGGCGAAGGAATAGGAAGACTGTTTCAAAGTAGAACAGAAGTACAGTACTTATTAGAAACAAAGTGGCTGAGGCATAGTTCGAATTTCTGGGACTCTTCCCACACATCCGGTGTGGTGTAATGGTTAACATCGCCGTCTCTCACACGGCAGCTCGGGGTTCGATTCCCCGCACCGGAAGCTGAAATTTCTTTTTTACTTTTTGTTAAATTTTTGCATTCCGATCTTTATTGATGAATCCATTCACTACCAGAGTTGCCGTGGTAGTTAGGGCTGGCGAGTCACCTGTGACCGTCGGAGCAAGTGCCTTCCTAAAGCGGCTGTCTTACGAGTATCGGTTTCTTTCCTTACCATACATACCTGCACAGTACTGTTTCTCTGTGTTTTGGTAATGTGAATTATGTCTTCACAGTTATTACTACACTTCACTACTTCCTAATTATGTCCTGGTTATAAAGCCCTGCCCTGTCATGTCTTTGTACTGACCTCACACAACGCTGGGAAGCAATATTGCGCACAATGAACCCGCGGAGTCAGTTTCTCTTCGGGGTCGACCTCCCAGCAGAAATCAATCTGGCCATCCTCGAGTTCTCGGTGGGTGGTCTGTCAGATGGGATTTGCGTCGAGCCCATGCCTGCAGAATGGCGTCTGATTAGCCGAGTCTGGAACGAATATACCACGGCCTTTGTTTACAGCAGCTTCTCGTTCCATGGAAATCGCCACAGGATACACGCGCTATGGAGGTTCCTGCAAATGGTGGTCATCCGCCCAGACAGGGCTGCAATGGTGAGGCGGTTGGAATTGACAACCATGCGTCTCTATGAGGAGTTCTCCATCAACAACAGTATACAACCTCAAGTGCGTCATATAATGCGAGGATATGTTAGGGATCCACAGGCCGACGAGGAAACTCTCTGTCACATCCGTGCGCACTACTCACAAACCAAATGCAGGATTCCCCCGGAGCACTGCGAGCGCATCAGGAGCTGGTACTACCGCAGGCTGTATAAAGAAAATCAAGCCTGGCTCGACAAGGCCATGACTGACGTTGGATTCGATCAGGGCCTGGAAGCCCTTGCGGGGGAACTGCTCAGTCAAGACCAGCCGTCTGCTGAGTACCAGTGCCCGCTATCTGCCTTGCTCCTGGCGTACTGTCCTAACATTAGGTGGCTGGCTATTCACAACCACCTGCCATCGATGGATCCCTGGTTGACCCGCGTTCTAGGGTATGCGGTAGGGAAGGATACTGACTTACTTTGCCTCGACCATGCCCCTATGCAGATGGTAACTGTGCTTCGCGTGGCGCCAAGGTTGCGCAGGATGGACCGCTGTCGCCCTTCCACTGTATTGACACCATACCCATGCGTCATCAGTGAGGATTATCGCCCCTACCATCGCCTCCCGCGATTGAAGCACTTGGTGGGCTGCGGCGTGAGCTTTTGTCCTTCGGTAGGTCAGAGGAAGGATCCCGAACAAACCCCCAGCAACATAGAAAGCCTTTTCCTTTTCGGAACTGGCATCAGAGGCCTCCAGCTGCGTGGTCTGTTACGGTTCTCTCCTCGACTCCGGAGTTTTGCCCTTCACCTCCCCGGGAACGAATGTTCCATCAGCAACCGACGGGAGGTAAACGACGCCAGCTTCATTCTCAGCTTATGGAGCATGCTCGATCACTTCAAAGACCAACTTGAGTATCTTGATATCCGCTATGGCAGTCTAGACCCAAGAACATTCAACCGCTGGTTCCGCGCAGGAACGCCTTTCTGCTGCCCACTGGCCCAGTTTCCAAAGTTACGTCAACTGAGCGTACCCATCTTCCTCATACTCGGATACAACTGCCAGCATGGTGGCTCCCTGGGCAACCACCTTCCGCCCAATATCGTGTCATTATATCTCGACACAACGAATGAGGGTAGATTCTGCTTTCAGACCTTCAGGTATAAGCACGGACTATATCCATGGTATCCCTTCAAAGACCCAAACCGCACGCTGCGCACACTCGACTTGGATCGCGGCGTCGATATGCGCCAGCTCTGCTGCTTGGAAGAGGAATCTGTAGGCAGCCAAGGCCTCGTGAAGATGCAATACGGACGGAACTTGCTATTTAATACCGCGCCGTTCGACCTCACGATATGGCCTTCAGGTGCATGGTTATGGTGACCTGAGAGTTGTGATGTAGGATATTCAATGATAGAGATTGACATTGATTTCCATAATAACATGCTCTTTCAAGTTGTTTATAAGTTATCTGGATCTGAAGGATTAGAACTAGATACATCGGATGCAGCTGTAGTGATATCAAGGTAGTCCGAACAATCAAACCCAGGGAAGTATACGTACTGCCCCGAGTACTGTCATATAACCCTAACAAGCACTCCCAACAACCAGAACAGCAACATCATGGCTCTCCAACTCAAAACTCAATCCACCACGCACACACCCCAACTCCTCCCCCGTCCAAGCATCCACAACCTCATACGCATCCCCATCCCGAAGCTCCGGAATCTCACTCCAAACAGCCCGCCGGGTACGTACCCCATCCTCCGAATTAAGCATAAGCACCAGCGTCCCTTGGAGTGTCGATGACGGCCCAGACCAGTATTCAGCCGGGTGGACAGGGTCGAAAGTGTAATCTTCGTTATAGCCCCATTTATAGGGGTATGCCGGACGGCCAACGAGCGGGTCTTGGTGGAACGAGAGCAGATATCTGTTTTTGAGAATCGCGAGGTGTTCTTCTTGGATTGTATCGAGCTATCAAAACAGTCAGCAACATCAATCAAAGCACCTCAACAATGGAGAACAAAACAAAACACAAAGTAGAAAATAGACAAAGCAATGGAAACACCCACCGCCGTCCCAATAAGCAACGGACTCCTCATAACCGCCCAAAGCGCAAAATGCGCCCTATTCTCCGCCAACGTCAAATTCCCTTCGTGATTTCCAATCTCCAACATATCTGCATCCGGCCACCCCCAAAAGCCCGCATACCGTCTCCCCAGAAAACTCCCCCCGTTTGCAATCTCTGCGATGCGGGTCCAATCCGCTATGCGCACTCTATCAACCCCTGTCTCGCCTCTTCCCGGAGAGATATCGCCGGAGATGCGCCAGGAGTTGCCTGTTTCGTTTCCCCAGGTGTTTACGGCTGCTTGGCCCCAGTTGCAGAGGGAGTAGAGGATTGTATGGTTGAAATTATTTTGGCTGTGGGTGTGGCTGTGCTTGTTGAGGGCGTCCAGCATGACCCGGTAGCGGCGGGCACTGTTGGAATCCCCCCAGTTGTACCCTGACGGTGCTGGGTTTGGGATATCAGGGCATGTTCCGTTGGGGAAGGGGCCGGGGTTGTTTGCTGTGTCTGGGACGCAGGAGGTGAATTCGTCTTTCCATTCCGGTGGGACGCCGCAGTCGTCGTATTTGAGGTCTATATTCATTCAGTCACTGGTTCATTGAGACAAGTGGATAGATGGATGGAGAGGTACAGTCAATCCCCCACTCAGCGAAGGTCTCCGCGTCAATATCCTCGTACCCCAGACTCGCTGGGTATCCGGCACATGTCGTCTCTCCTGCACTGCTGTAAATACCGGCTTTGAGACCGAGGTCGTGGATCTGCGATGCTAGGCTGGCGATTCCGTCGGGGAATCTGTCTGGGTCGGGGATCATGCGGTTTGTTATAGGGTCGCGATGCGTTTTGATGGACCAGCAGTCGTCGACTATAAGATTATAAAACATTAGCATTTTAGCATTTTAGTAGGATCAGTCTAGATGGGGTACTATTTATGTATTCATAGCCCAGGTCCTTTAGGCCGAGCTTTACGGTATGAGTTGCTGCTGCTAGGATCTTGGTTGCGTCGATGTCGCACTTAAATGCGTTCCAGGAGCTCCAGCCGAGTGCTGGGAGGCGCCCCTAGTCTGTCAGTTGATAACTGGAATGGGTAGGCCAAGGTACATACCACCCCGTCTGGGCGCACGAGTGCATTGGCTTGGTGAACCAAGCTGATTAGGGCTATGTATTTGAGCATGTTGGCGTAAGCAGGTATCCAGAGACCAAGAGAGATAGATTTAGTCTATTTAAGACAGAAATTGCTACCCCGCTATATTTACTTTTTACTTGTACGACACGCTCAAGATGCAAATGCTCGTCACAGACCATGAGTTGCTCTCTGGAAGCTGCCTGCTGACAGGGAGAACAGGGAAATACTTAGGACCAGTACATGAGACTGGTTAGTCCCAAGGATATAGTCTAGTACATACGAGACGCCCTCCCGAGCTCGACTTAGTTATGCTGACTACCTAGTAGCAGAAATACACCCCAAGATCTTTAAGCTCATCTTAGACTGTTTGTTGCCTCTAATAAGCCCTCCAATGGCTGCAGACCCTATATGCATCAGTCTCTCCCTATGTAGGAGAAGAGGAAGAGCGCCTTCTTAAGCGAGTCGATGAACTGCTCTGAGATTTTCCAGCCGGACGGGTGGGATAACTTTACAGAAATATGCGGCTAATAAATAGTAATACATTTTATATCATTTTGTGAAGAGCGAAGTTCGTACTGTGTTCTTCAGACATCAATGAGGCGTAGCCCTAACACTCAGCCACTGGCCGACGTCATTTGTCTCCGCATCCAAACCGTGAATCCAGACACCACCCAACATCCAGACTGCCTGACAATACAGAGACTAAAATCAACCAGGCCATCTGCATAACCCACCAAATGAAGCTCCTGACCGTAGTCGCCGCAACCAGCCAACAAGGCCAATCCATCATCCAGTCCGTACTCTCCGACCCCCACCTACGCGCCGAGTACGCAATCCGAGGAACAACGCGCAATCCAACAAGCACCGCCTCACAAACCCTAATCCAGAAATACAACGATGGTCTCGAACTGGTAACCGCAGACGTCGCCGACCCGCCTTCCCTAGTACACGCATTCACAGGCGCAGCCGTAGTCTTCGCCACCAGCATCACCGTCTACGACGGACGAACCTACGAGCATGAAGTCTCGCACGGACACGCCCTTGCCGACGCCGCAGTTGCAGCTGGCGTCCCGTACATCATCTACTCGACTCTCCCGCACGCAGGCAACAATTCAAACGGCGTTCTAAAGCACATGGGCCATTTCGACGGGAAGGCCGAGGCCGAGGCGTATATCCGGTCATTAAAGCCAGCTATCAAAAGTGCGTTTGTTGCGCCGGGCTGTTTCATGTCGAATTTCAGGGAGATGATGGCGCCGCGGCCTGTGCATGGAGTTCATGGGGTTTATGCGCTTGTGACGCCTGTGAAGCCTGAGACGAGGCTGCCGCTTATTGATACGCGTGCGGATTTTGGAAAGTGGGTTGCAGCGGTTTTGGCGGATTTGGAGGCGTATGAGGGGAAGCTGCTTTGCTGTGCGACGGGGTTGTATAGCCTTGCGGAGATTGTGGAGGTGATGAGTCGGATTGAGGGGAAGAAGGTGGTCTATAGGCAGGTGCCGGAGGAGGTGTGGAAGGGGTTTCTGCCGGAGCTGATGAGGGATTATATTGCTGATATGTTAAGGTATTTCCAGGACTTTGGGTATTATGGAGAGGAAACGCAGAAGAAGGTGGAATGGGGTGCTGCACAGGCTAGAGGGAGATTGACTACGCTGGAGGAGTATCTGGAGGTCAATCCGCTGCGATTGAGGTAATCATTTACCTCTGGTAGTGTAGTCCTTTAAAGACTATAATAAAACATATCTTGTTTTAGTTGGAGTAAGTTGGTCGTTCAGTAGGATGCTTAGGGCTTAATCAGATATTTATGCATCCAAACAGTTACCAACCACACATATATAAGCATACAGTTACTAGGTATAGTATTTACCACTCCTGAATCCCATCTCTAGTCAAGACCCTCCCAACATCCCCATCCCTCTCTCCCTCCACAACACTCCTTACAAAAGGCCCAGCAACAACCGGATCCCCAGCCCCCATCTTCTTCGTAACCTCCGCCCCAGCACCCAACCCCGTCGCCAAAAACCCAGGACTGATCGCAAAAACCTTCACCCCATCCTCCTTGAGCACACGGTGCCATTCCCGCATCATCATATTCAGACCCGTCTTCGCGCTGCGGTACGCAGGCACCCCGATGAAGCCGCCCTTGGGCCACCCCGCAGCCGGGGCGTGGTTCACAGCCAAAGCTTGGTTTACTGTACCGGACAGAGTTGATGTCCCTGAGGTTATGAAGAGGAGACGCGGATTGCTGCTTTTAAGCAGTAAAGGGATGAAGGCACTTGTCATGACCTGGGTGCTTGTGGTGTTGACCCTCCATGATTTATCCCAGAGTTCGCGCTCGGTGATTTCGCCGCTGCTAAGCTGGGGTTCAAATGATGCGCCTGTATAACTTCAGTATTGGGGGAAATAAGTTTATATCTGCTTAGGCATACCAGCGTTGTTAATCAGCACGTCCAGTTTGCCATGTGCGGCAGAGACCTGGGCGACGGCGTTCTGGATCGACTCGTCTGATTCGATGTCAATGACCACCGGCGAGTACTTGCTGGTTGACGCGGGGAATTCGTCCTGGATGGCTTTGATGGCATCGTTCGCTTTTGCTGCTGATCTGGCGCCGACGAGGATGTGGTAGGGCTGGGATGAACTGCTGAGAGCACGCACGATCTGGAAGCCAATGCCTGTGTTGGCACCTGTTATGAGGATGGCTGTCATGATGATGTATACTTGTATACTTGGAATAAATATGGATGGGTACATTGTAGGAGTTTATATAAGTATGGGGACGGTCGGGGACCGGTGTTAACTCCGGAGATCGCCACGGAATTGGACGGGAATACATCGATCTCCGTAATACATTTGTAATTCAGTGGTGACTTTGGCGAATACTAAGAGTGTACTAAGAATGGTTGTTGTATATCATATATTGAACGTCCAGCCCTAACGCCATATACTATGAACGTAGCTCTATAGCAATGTCCCGAAAACAAGCCCGAATCGCATCACAAATCGAATAAAGACAGCTCATAGGGAATAAACACATTTTAAACCATCTCAGCCGCAGACTTATTCATCTCATCCATCTACTGCTCACCCCCCCTCTTAGCCCCCGCCTCTACCTCCTCCAGCAACGCCAACAACTCCTTCCCCCCCTCGCTCGCCTTGCCCTCCACCTCAACCCCGCGATGAACCAGCGTCCTCGCCTCCTCCCACCTCGCCATCTCAACCAAACACTTCCCCCCACGCCACCAGGCCTTCACATTCCCCATCGGCTTCGCCTCAACACTAGCCTTCGCATCCACCAACCCCTCAACCCAGTCCTGCTGCGCCATGAACGCCTGCGCCCGGTTCGAATACAGCGCCGCAAGTTCCTCCCTCGCGACAGCAACAGGCTCCCACCCGGGCCTGCTCTGCGCCATCTCAATCGCCAGCGAGTACAGCTTCACCGCCTCGGCGTTGTTGTTCTTGCGGAACGCCGTGTTCGCGCTGTCGCGGAGCTTGGTGATCTGGGCGCTGCGCTTGGGGTTGAGTGGGATAGGCGGTGGGGGGATTGTTGGCGGGTCGAGGGTGAGGAGGCTGCGGTGGAGGGTGTTTAGGGCGGCGAGTTCGTCGTTCAGTGAGCTGGTTTGGGAGGATGTGTAGCCGCCTGCGTTGCTGGAGAGGGAGATTGCTTTGGAGGATGGGTCGATTACGAGGGGGTATTCAGTGAAGAGGTCGATTGAGCGGGCCATTTTGGCTGTGCTTTTTGTTCGGAGAACGGAGATGTAGCGGAGGTGGTGGTCTGTCTGATATTAATGTTGTGTTGTAAGCAATGCCATACTGGTGAGACTCACGATTATATGGTAAGGGTCAGTATTTGCAAATATTCTGGGGTATAGTGAGTCTGCCTGCCCGCAGATGTAGATTGTGAGTTGAGTAATCTGGCAAGTTGGTGCTGGTCCTTTGATATCCCGCAAGTTGTCCAGACCGGGCGGTGACCGATAAACTATGGGTGAATACGGGCGGTGTGCATACTGCGGGCAGAACCCTGCCTGACATACAGTGAATAATTGTACGGTAATTGTACCTGTTTGAGCAATAAATTTTTACGAGCTAAATACTGGTATTTATCTATACATTCATCGTCCGCACTGCAGGAATCCCAATCTGAGAGATCGTCCAAATCGTCAGAAACGGAACAAATTGCAAGATGGACGAATCAACCGCCGCGCAATCGTCGCCAGAATCGCAGCAAACACATATACCGAAGCAAAGCTTGCATGTACCAACAAGAATGTCAATGTCAATGTAATGTCACCGTAGAAACAATAAAACACAGAGGCTAAAACGCGCCCAACTCCGCTCCATGGTCATGTCGAAAGATAATTGAAGAGGAAACGAAATGATCAAGCGGAGTGGTATCTAGCGGTGATAACTGCCGAGGGATGAGTCATTATATTCTGACGGGCCCCCGTAATGTTGCCCGTGGGCACCGCCGTAGCTGGTGCCGCCGAATTCGCTAGCATTGAAGTCATGTAGGACTGACCCGCTCGCGTTGGTGGGATCGTAGGCGCCGTGCATCGCAGATCGTGCGTTCGGGTTGCCTATGTCGTCAACCTCGCTCTGGTGGAGCAGAGCATAATCCTCATCGCGATCACGGAGGGAAGAGCCCATTCCGGCACGTCCCGAGCGGAAGTCGTCCTCTTCTTCAAAGTCCTGGGCGGGGTTCGAGGAGAAGGCGGCCTTGCTCTGTGCAGCGAAGGTGGGGTCGGAGACGGCGTCAGGCAGGGTACCGGTGCGGCGGAAATGCATGACATTGCGGAAGGACATCCATCCTGTTAAGAGGAAGAGGAGGCTAAGGAAATGTTAGCAGAGAACCCACGTCGTTTGATCCCGGGACACAAACAAGATAACCACTCCGATAATAGTCGTGGCGGTGCTGACATTGCATTTACTGGCACTGCCATATTTCCAGTTGTCGCACCCGCTTTTTCCCTCGCTGTCCTTGTCTTTGTTATCCTTGTTGTCCGTGTCCTTGCCCTCACTCTTGCCCTGTGCCACATAGCTGGCAAGACAGATCCAAGCGCTGAACCACAGGACGGTATACAGACAGTCGACGGTCGCAAAAGCGTAGACGTTTCCGAATCGTCGGGCGCGGGGCCACATGGGGACAGCTACTAGATAAATGAGACCGGGGATGGTGAACCAACACTAGGAACAATAATATTAGAACTGATGCGTTCTGCTTTGCAGCCTCGAGGGGAGCTTACCAAGGCGAAGTACCAGGCTGTTCGCCCATCGATACCGCCTCCTTTCGTGAAGATAGCGATCGTAAGAGCCCAGGCAAGGAAAATCAGGAAGCCCTGAAGTCCATGGATGAGGTTCTTCGTCCGCCCGGGATTAAAGGTCGGTAGCTTCATTGTGGACGGTAAATTCGCAGACCCGGGGTCAACAGTGTCTGGACGGGAGGTGCAGCGAAAAAAAGGGAATTCCGCTTTTACTGCGATGGATTTGGTTTTAATCAGCGCTTCGTGGTGGTAGAATCGTGGGTCGTGGGAGGAAGTGAAGAAAGAGGCTCGAGGTGAGAGCAGTGTTTACGGCTGGCGCTGACAGCTGGTGGAACGGGGCAACCCGACTTATACGCCGCGCGGACACTAGGTAACCCGTGGCGCTGGTCTGACGAAACACGCAAAATATAATCCCGGGGCCGAAACAACCGGATGAGCTGGGAACAAGCAACGGAGGTGAGAGGGTGAGGATAATAAGAAAGTTGATGAAGAAGAGAAATGGTTGAGTTGAGGTGAGGCAGTGAATGTGGCGCATTCGAGGAATCCTTGCATAACTCCGAATACTGGAATACTGGAACCTAACGGTGCATAAATCCAGAAATAGCACCTGACATCATCACCTCGCAGGAAATACTACTGTCGCTTTAAAAGTGCTTTTTTGGAATTCGATTTTAATTTCCTCTTACCAAGGAGAAATCTACCTTGAAGATACCTGCGAGCCCCGTGAGGGTTGCTGTGAAACGATGAAAGCCAGAGAATTCAATGCTTCTATTTAAGGAATGCTTGCCTGGATCGCGCGATCGGCGATTTCAGCCTCGCAGATGCTCCCGCGAACCCACTCACTCGTGGCCTTCCGGCTTCCACAGATAAAGCTGCTACCTAATAGCCCATTACGTTTGCGAAGCGTCAGCTCGCTTTGTCGAATGGAACAGCAAGTCCAGCTCTCTCAGCGGCCAGTAAACATGTGTATGCCACCACCACGGTAGCGGGTCCACGATTGAGAACCGCCAGTTCTTCCAAAACACCAGCAGCTTGCCTGCTTCATCAACCGCCCAATCAATTCCTTGCGCAAGAGGGTAAAGCGCGGGAAGCACCCTGCGGACATCATAACTTTTGATAACTTCATACACGCTCGGTAGCCGAGAGATGTTTTGACTTGTGAAGGGCTTTGCCAAAACCTTCGGTATGCCGTCTGATAGTGCCGCCAAGTATCCATCGACGAGAGTCTGAGGCGGCGTATCCTGCAGAAGATGGGCGGTGGCAGCTGCACCCTGCATGCAATCTGCAATATTCACTTCATAGCGTACAGAGTTTGAAGTCAACTCTTCATCCACCATCAATCGCACGGCGAGGTGCGCGGTTACTCGAGAACCACTTTTCGATGCAAAGCTGTCCACCACCCTATGTATTGCTGCCGAAAGTCCTTCGTGCAGAGGGGAACAACCCCAAACCGAGTCTCGACTAGCCGGACGGATCATGATAGCAGTGACGTGGCCGCAGACGATCAACAGCTCAGCAATGAACTCCCCCAAACGAACATGCTGCTGCATGAGCCACGGGCTGTCCTTGGAGACCTGGATTTGACTGACTTCGGTGTATGTCGAACTGAGGGTTCTTTTCGGCAAGATAATTGCCGCCTCCGTATTGATTGGCGGGGTTGGCTTGCGTATGTGATAGACCTTGGTAGGCGATCGATGTAAAATCTTGTGTATAGAGTCTCGCGACTGGACGTGATGGTTTTCGACAACCGGGAGATCGCGTTCGGTCAGGTATGGGATAAACGTCTCCAACTGACCCCACTGAATTGCTAGTTCGGTATCAAGAGCGGTGCACTTGCAGCTCGTCTGGCTCTCAATTGCTTGCTTTGCCATTGCGTCGTCAACAACAGACGCATCGCGCGAGCAGGGAATCCATATATCCACCTTCTCCCTCAGCACAATTTCCAGCAGTCTGGAAACATACTGCGCTTTGGGAACGCGGTAGTAGGCCGCAAAGGCCCTCGACATACTCTCCCCAGAAGCGAATCTGGTGTCTGTAATATCAGCACCCACCACCCGGTGGCCTTCATTATACCAGCATCGCGCAACCCGGAGGCCGTGCGGGGTATCCACCCCAGTAACGAGAACGGTCTTTGGCCGGAATTGCAGGTCCTGCAGTATCGACTTTCGTCGTTGTAAAGTTTCCAGCCGCCGGAAGAAAGGCGACAAACAGGTCAAGAACACCGCCAGGAAGAGGATCGAGTTATCTAGTGGTAAGAGAACTAGGGATATGGCGATGCGAACTAGGTGGCTGAGGGCCTGGCTGTGGAACACTCGTCGCGCCTGTTGAAGAATGTGTCGCTTTGAGATGGAATTCGCCCGTCGCACTTCCAGAGCGGACATCTTACCCTGACGATGAGACTCATCTCATGCTGGAAGGGAACGTGGGTTTGATGTAAAGTGAGCTGTTGTGTGGAGGAAACGAAAATCCCCGGCGTCCAACCACGTCAGCGTACATAAATCCCGTGTTCACTGAGGCTTCAGCTGCACATAATTGAGTTAAGAACCCCAGACTATGGAAGTTATGCTGTCCGATTTAGTACTGGAATCGACTATCGATATAACAATGCTGTCTCCTGGGGCTCAGGATGAATTTATCATTCACGGAATACTACTAGTGAAGATATCCTCTATCGTTATAAATTCTTATGAAATCCGAGGATGCTTGCATGCAGACTCAGATGTTCGTGAATGTTGACTCGCCTGGAAGGGAAATCGGCTCCGATCGATCAGGGCGGCAGAACACGGCAGAATCACGATAGAAATGCCGATTTTGCACCGCGGAGATGAAATAAAACCCCGCGGCGTTTGATATCTCAAGTGACAAGTATTATATGTGGCATACAATTATATTCTTTATTTACTATGTTAAAGTTAGATTCTATCGAGGCAATTGATCGCTGTCGTAGAATGCCGTAGGGTGCAGCGGGGATGATTCTAGAAGGATGGAATCTGATAACTCCGCGATCGCCACCCCCCCTCTCGCTCCTCCAACTCTCCAGCTGTCAACATGGGCTTCAAAGGCGGCTTCATATGATTGCTCCTCCACAATTCCGATATCGATCGTCCACACCCGGCTGCTTTCCATCGCCATTCGTCCCTCCCGGAACAGCTAATCGGATCCAGCCATGGCGCCATCCGGTGGGCCCTGGATAGGCCCGGGATGGAATTGGAAATCAAGTCCTTTTTTTGCCCCGCGACTTCCCCTTATCAGTCCCAAATTTCTCCCCTTCCTGTTTTCTCTTCTACACGTTGTTCACGGTCCAGATTGAGGGCTGAACACCGCTATCCCACCTCGTTTCATTCGTCCTCTCTCCCATCGCTGATCCCACGATGGCTCGAGA
The DNA here is from genome assembly GCA_025768815.1 of Aspergillus sp. PM3604. Taxonomy (NCBI): domain Eukaryota; kingdom Fungi; phylum Ascomycota; class Eurotiomycetes; order Eurotiales; family Aspergillaceae; genus Aspergillus; species Aspergillus sp. PM3604. Next base: position 275,400 of record JAMFNW010000040.1, on the reverse strand, counting down.
CTCCCAGCGCCCTCCGTTATCGGCGGCCCTTCCGCCGCTGGTGATGGGCACAGCAACATTCAACTCACAGTACAACGAAGACCCCTACGCTCTCCCAACGACCGAGCTGGTGCATCGCGCATTTGCCAGTGGAGTCCGTGCCTTCGATACCTCCCCGTATTACGGTCCTGCAGAGAAACTCCTCGGCCGCGCCCTAGCCACAGACTTTGTGCAGTCGAATTTTCCCCGGCACTCATACCACCTCCTCACAAAGGTCGGACGGATCGCAGGCTCCTCATTCGACTATTCCCCGGCGTGGGTTAGGAAGAGTATTGCCCGGAGTCTCCGTCGTCTTCACACCGAGTATCTGGACGTCGTATACTGCCACGATGTCGAGTTCGTTTCACCACAGGAAGTACTAGAGGCAGTCCGCGAGTTGCGCCGGATCCGGGATACACAAGGGACAATTCGCTATGTTGGTATCTCGGGGTACCCAGTGGACGTGCTATGCGATCTTGCAGAGCTGGTTCTCCGTGAGACTGGCGAGCCGCTCGACGTCGTCATGTCCTACGCCAACTTCACTCTACAAAACACACGGCTCCTCACCCAAGGTCTCCCGCGACTCGTAGCAGCTGGCGTCGATGTTATCCCCAACGCGTCGCCCCTAGGTATGGGCCTTCTGCGCAGAAAGGGTGTCCCAATTGGAAGCATGGGCGATTTCCACCCCGCCCCAGACGGCCTCCGAACAGCCATCCACAACGCCTCCCAGTTCGCCGACTCGGAAGGCGAAAAGATCGAAGTGATTGCAATCCGCTTCGCACTTGAATCGTGGCTCCGCGATGGTGCAAAGGCCGGGGCTCTCGGTCCACCACTCGCCCGCAGCCCAGATGCGGACCCTGGGTTCATCTCCGTCGCCAGCATGGGTACAGGCGAACGACTAGGCGTGAGTGTTATGGGAGTTAGCAACATCGACGAGTTAAACGAGACCCTACGTGTCTGGCACAGTATCGTCGACGGACTAGAGAACAAGGACGATAACGACGAATATTTTGAAACCCAAGCTGCGGCCGTCCCCTCCGCACCCAGTGCGCCGGCTATCCTCACCCCGTCGGACGGCATCATCACAGATCGTGTGTGGTCTTGCGAGAGGCGCAGCCGGATCTTATACCTCGCGAAACAGGTCCAATCTATCCTGTCCCCAACGTGGGTAGATTACACATGGCCCAGCCCGGGCCCTGGTTTTGTTAATACGTTACCCGCCGACCACCTTGCTTCTCTGAATGAAACCTCAAAGCCTGCCGCCATACCAGGCCAACCCGTACAAAACGACGCACTTACGCAAGATGCTATGATGACACCCCCGTTGGAAGCACAAGAGTTGAAGATACCCGTGGACACTGTCCCTTTATGAGCTGCATTTTTCTACTGTACATACGTTACTTTCAGCATAATGGTGACTTCGGTCTATTTCTAAAAGCAACACAATAGTCAGAAACCTCTGATTCAAGTTGATACCCAGTCTTACAATAATCTCTGCCCATTGCAAAGAGCTTGGATATCCGTAGAAAACAGGTGCTCGACATCCTACCTACTGGACCCCAATTGGTCTATACGGGGCCCTTGGTACACCGAAATGTCAACCTGCATGAGAACGCCCAAACCGCAGGGATGTTCTTCCTTCGACGTATGTCCACGGCTGCGCAACCTGCTAGTCTACAATGGGTTAGAAACTCCTTCTTACTTCCTCCATTATCCCAACTTATCCTTCCACTTCCACTTCCTCTTCTTGTCTCGCCCCTCTAGCAGGTTTCCTTCCCTAGTACCATGACTGAAACCTCAACCGTTCAGTTAATCAAAAGAACGGCTCTTCGCACGCCAAATGCTGACCCGACTAACCGGGAGACAACAAAGAAGGCCCAAGAAGAGACTAACGAGCCACAAGAGACTGAGAATCGTCCACAGGAGTCAGTGACACCACAAACACAGCCCCTACCTTCATTCAACAGAAAAAGAAAAACATGGCGGCTTTGGGCAGTCTTTAAGGACTAGTTTACAGGTAGGCACCTAGAGCCGGGCCATCTCAGCAATGGAATAGAAAATTTTTGCATCGTAATACCCAGCATTGCCACTGAGGCAATAATTTGCATTGAATCTCTATTGTACTACCTCGTAGTATCTCATCCGTATTCTAACAAACGGGCTCTGCTGCCTCTAAAGGTCCCGTACAAGTCGCGCTCCGGCCCATGGGAATGGATAGTTCCGCTGGTACCAGTTGATGCTAGGAACACACGTTAGATCTTTTCGTCGAGGGTAAATCCAAGATACTGAACTTACAATGTTGTCCTCCCCGCAGCACGAGGGTGCGTTGCCCAAGACCCGCCGAGGATGATGTTATGTTTGCCGTCGAAGAAATCGGCTGCATGGCTGGTTAGACAGGATCATTGAAAACACTACAGCGAGGAGAGGGAACTAACATGTATATCCAGGGTATATCTCCATGGCCTTGAATCCATGGTGCTCCGTCAGCGGCGAGGACGTCCATTCCCAGACGCCGCCGAATTCGGCATGGCCGGCGAGTTTGTCGCCGTCTTGGATGACCGGGGTTGGGTGCCAGTGTTTGAATCCGACGTTGCAGGTGGTGAGGTCGGTGAATACGGGTGGTGATGACGGGGCTGGGGCAAGGACGGGTTGAGAAGCTTTGGCGTAACCGTTCTTGTGGTAGCCGTTGGTGTGTCCGTTGGTTACCTTTCCGTTTATAGGTCGGGTGGCCCCATCCGATAGGGTTTCCTTCAGCCGGGCCGAGTGAGCGTAGATGCTTTTAGCTTCTTCGAATGTTGGCAAGCGGCAGTTCATCCAAGAAGCATATTGCTCAAGCTCTTCGTATGATGCGATGACGGGCCAGTCCTGAGCAAGCTTTAGTGGCACAGGGCCGAAGACAGTCCGAACAGCAAGGCTGGCTAGCAGATCATCTCCAGTGCTTCCATTAGAGACCCCGTTCGAATGATCGTGCTTCATCCAAGAGGCTGGCGCATCTTGTGAATGGTTCGCTTGGAGGTATTTGGCGTATTCGCCGTTTGTTATAGCTCTTCCTTGCGCCTCAAATGCCTGGACCGTCACGGTGCGGGAAGGTATTTCGTTATCCCACCCAAATGATACCTCAGGCATCTTGTTCTCTGGACAGTCGAATCCAACAGCCAGCGTCTGCTCAGGTATAGCAAACCATTCGTTTGGCTTCTCATTTTCTCGGGCATCAACGTACATCTTCTCGAAATCTGGCCTTGGGATTCCCGGTGGAGGAAGAATCCTTTCGCTCTGTATTAGCATGTAAAGGAAGGTCTCCAAGTGCATTGCTTCATGTTCGAATCCGATCCAAAGGGCTTCGCCAAGGGCTCGGTTCCGTTCCAAGTCGGGCTTTTCTAATGTGGATTGTATCCTATGTCTCACCCGATCCTGGTAGTCTAGGATATCCGAACGAGACGGCCATTCGTCTGGTATTTCACTGTGAGAGTGGCACTGGTCTGGATCATCAACGTCCGGGTCAATGCCGCGCTCAAATATCAACTGATATGCCTTCGGGTCTGTGGGTTTAGTACCCAAAGCACGGGTCAAGTGGATATCTGGAATAAATAAGCAAATTGTCCTTCTAGGTCCGTACTGAGGACTCACCGGCGAAGGTAGGGATGTGTCCCAAGTAAAATATTAATGAATTCCGCAACTTAATCGGCTTCGAGAGCAACTCTTCCTGCGGGATCATTGCCTTGGTGACAATGTCCCACGCAGTCCACTGGGACTGGAAATCGCCAAGACTTGGAATCGGATGAGCTGCGTACTGTGAAGGCGATAACGGCAAGTTTAATGCTGCAGACTGTAGCAGATGAAGGTCTAGTCCAATCCGAATTAGTGCATTCTCGCTGACAGGAAATTGGGAGGTCCGTACGATAGTCACCAGAACTGCAGGCGAGCTCGGCCGCCTCAAGCAAACCAGCATCATGCCATAATCTCTCGCGCCCAAGTGCGCTGTATTTGAATGCCTCTTCAAAGATTATTCTCTCACCCTTTTTTACCGACGCATTACAAATAATCAAGTCCATCTTCGGGACATAGAATGCTTGGTGTTTGCCGTCAGTAGGATTGTATTCCGTGACGACCTCCCATTCATCAGGCCGAAAAACTTCACGTCCAAGAGCCCTATTTGCATGCACAAGCCCATTTTCGTAGAATTTCTTTGTGATCCCAGCTGAATCGTTGTACGCCTTGTATACCCGCGCTGGGTCATCACAGGCGTCAAGTCCAATCACCACCATATCCGACGGTCCAAGAAGCTTAGCGAATCCAGCAAGGAAAGCCGCGGCTTCTGGCGGGCCGAAGTTTCCTAATGAGGACCCCATTGACATGACAACTGTCGGCCGCTCTCTATTCTTGGGGTCACTCAACCAAGTGTGCGCATCATCATATGTGCCATGAAGACCGTGAAATCCAACATTTGTATATTCTTCAAGGCAAACATTGGAGAAAGTGCGCTCAAGCTCAGAAAGAGAAAGGTCAAGGGCGTAATAATCTACAGGTTTACCAGCGCGTTCAAACTCGCGAAGCAGGATCTCGATCTTCCGAAGGTTCCTGTCATGGTTCAGTTAGATCCGCTGCCGGGGAATGACAACCCTGCCAGTTCACGGAAAGCCGACGTACCCACTACCGAGCTCCAGAAGCTGTGCATTGCTGGGGATCTTCTCTACCAGCCTCCGAGCGTGTGTTTCCAAAACCTCAATCTCGGCGTTCGTCAGGTAGTACTCCTCCAGGTAAGTTATCTTCTCGAATAGCTTCAGTCCCTCGGTGTCGTATAGTAGCATTGTTGGTAAAGACCGTCTAGTCCCGGTGGGAGGGTTTAGTCCTTTCTCTATTTCGTGAACCAGGGAATATTGCAGGTCATTTTCACGGATGTCGACTATGTCAACATTGCCAGTTGACAGTGCGGAGGGACTCATATTGTGTAGATATTATCGCCAAGAGGTCGATATAGCGAAGAAGTTCGTAGTAGGATTCCAGCGGGCAACGGCGGCAACAGGCAGATATTAAATGTAGCGAGAGGGCGGAGCTCGAGAAGAGGGGTAAATGAGGAGAGCTTCAACTGATGCAACTATAAGGAGTCAAACACGAAGGTTCAAGAACAAAAGTCACGATGATAGGCTTGGATAGAAGCACAGAGTATTGTGAAGAATGAGGAGGAAGTAGGAACGGCATGCGCGGCAGCTTGGAAATAGCTTCCTTGCAGGCCAGCCCATCCTCGTCCAATCCGCGTGGAAGTTTATTCCTGATCAACCCGATCCTGGGGCAGACTGCAAACAGCCCACGCTCGCAGCCGCGACGAGATTGGGCGAGCAGAGCCAGAGGAGCGGGTGAGTGACATCAGGACACCACATCGTATCAAATGGAATTGGAAATCGAAATGCCTGTCAGTAACGAGGCAGCCCAGACCCCCGCACGGGCCTTCCAGACGCAGATGCTTCTCCAACCAGGGCGGGCGCCCGCTGGAGCTCGCCCTGGCGCAAGTGTCATTCTGACCCCGAACAGCGTCTGGCGGAATGTCATTGGCGGGAATGCTGAGGCCGCTGCCTGGATCGACTGATGGGCAATGACGTCGCAGCCGCATCAGGCATGTTTACACCTTTGTCCTGTTTGCAGGTTTGCACCTTTGCATGTTTGCATGTTGGCATGTTTGTACGTTTGCACTCCCGCTCATACGCAGCTGCCTCAGGACTTTCCCAGTCTGATGAAGTCAGGTTTATTCACAAAATCTTGATAACTTAACAACCTGAGTGTGTTAATTAGAATGGATGATGGTCTTATTTATAATTTTCGTGTTGGTGGCTACTTCTATCACGCAATCTGGCAGCGCTTGGGTATCCGATATATATATTACTGTGCTCGACATTATACCCCATTTTTTTCAATTTTTCTACATAGCCAAAGCTTTAAAATCCCAGTAGTGCACTAGAAAGATCTTTTGGAAGCAGGAATAGTATATCGAGAGCAGATCCTCATTCCGCTGAAAGAGGGCCTGAGATGACTGCGTCGCTTCCACATTGACAATGACTTCTATGTATGCATCTCAGTGCTAGTAATAAGCGAGACTACCTGTGCAACCTGGATGGTGAAAGTTTCATTTACTTGCCAATTATAGTAAGGCCGCTCGAGCTGTAGCCTAGCTAATTAGACAGCGTGAGAAATATACAAGCCAAAACCACAGCAAGCCGGACCATGCATTATCGGCGCACCGGGATAAATGGTACTCGTAAGGCAACCTCAGAGGGTATGCGGTAACACCATGGGGCAGGACACAGTGCAATAAGAGTCAGCTTTAGCCTTTTGTGTAGGGGTGTAGTTAGATACTCGACCGGCTCTTCATGATGTACAGATCTGTTACACGACTGCAGTTGAGCGAATCGAGGCTGAAGAGGCTGATGTCATTTCCGTGCATCCCGGCATGATACAGTCAGAAGCTGAGGAGCGCACGTAATGGACTTAATAACAGAATAAGAGTGATGGCCAGAGTAATCAATCTTCCGCCTGGTTGATTGATGCCCGAAGTGGAGGAAGCTGGGCCCCTCACCTTCTAGATAGCGGCAGCAGACTGCTTACAAGAGATGACTTTGAAGGGCGCAGTATAGACACTTGACTACCAGTCCCGTTTCCAATCGATCATCTCGGACTGTACGGAGTAAAGAATCACAAATGACTCATTGGGCGCCTCAGGCAGCGCAGTGCCAGCGCATCGCTGACCGCATGTGACCGCTTCTCACCAACACACGAACATGTTTGCCGTCTCTCTCTGCCTTCTGCTCCTGCAGGTACCTTCAATCTCGTCTTGGCTCGACCAGGCACCGGATCCTCACGGGCTCGTCCGGAGCAAAATCGCAAAATCTTCATAATCATTACGAGATGGCCACGAATGAGCGCAATCCACATCACATCCACCGGGGCCCAGAACTCTCCAGCGCCCTCACGAATACAACCTGGCAGAGAAAGAGACCCTCTCGCGATGATACCCATTGTGCGGTGTCCGTGCCCCATCCGGGATTTAACCGTTTAACGGCAGTTGTGAATGGATCGATGGGGTCAGGTAGCGGAACCACACAATAACCCGTGGAGGTATCCGTATTTATGTTCTCGAAATAGAGTGGTGGCGGTCTTTCACCGGCGGTTGACAAAGAATTCGACCAGCCCAGGGAAGACCCTCAAAAGGCGAATAATATTTCGGCATGGCTTCTACATCACACGCACAGTTTGGGATGCCAATGACGTCGAACCATGGAAAGAGAATTCCACGTTTCGGTAGTGCTGCTGTCAGGAACACGTCGAGTGTGATTGTGCGAACCGGTTGTTCGGGTGGGCGGCGATGAACGCTGACTCGGTCGTGCCCGTTGCAGGGTCCACTTGAAAAAAATGGTACGGCCTTCAGCACAGTCACGGTGAGCACACCGACTTCCTGCAGTCACTGCTGCGGTACTGGTTCCTGTCCTGAGCAGACTCTGTCCAGTCCCATTTGGGTCTTTGCTCGGTGGTTCCCCGAGACCACAACCAATGCTTGCGACCGCGATGTATCTTCGACGTCAAGTTTGGACATATCGACCACCAAAGTCGCTGCATTTCAGGCTCAACGCCTAGCAGTCTAGACCGGGCGGATTCGCAAGGCTTCAAGCCTTCGAGACGTAGCGCTTGCACTAAGAATCCTTTGACTTTTGGGGCTTGTTAGCCAACGGTTTCAGGGCTCAAACGACGTGGATCCAATGGTCAACAATGATTCTTTTATGATTGGCCGCGGTGTCAGGTACCGAAGTTATCTGGCCAGCCTCGCAGTCGCTGATTGGCGTACCGGAGATGAATCGGTGCCTGAGTATCGGCACTAACAACGTGGCCCACCCCAACTTCAACAGACCCATGCAAAGAGATCCAGCGACAATGAATCTGATGCCTCATTTTTTGGCCCACCGGGCGCAGGCCTGTTCTCGAAAGCCTTTGGGCCTGTATCCAGTTCTTCTCCGAGGATCCCGCGAGAGGTGAATTGGAAAATGCCCCCCCCCACTCTGGGCAGAGCAGGCCCTGCAGGATAAATAATCGGTCATCCCTCTGCTTCATCCTGCTTTCTTTTTCCTTCTGCACCACAAAGCATTCATTCCTTCTTTGCAACCTGAGGTCGAACCTCCCACGGTCCTTTAAACCAATCATCACATTCTTTTGTCTGTAGACCAGACCCTTTGTCAATCCTTTTACAAGAATCTCTACGATCTCTTCCACACTACCACTACCACTCTTTCAAAATGCTCTTCAGCAAGATCCTCAGCGTTGCCGCCACTCTGGCCACTGCCTCGGCTCTGCCTGTTAACAACGTTCGCCGTGGCATCAACGGCGGTGTCACCATCGTCAACAACCTGGCTCAAGACATCTTCGTCTGGTCCGTCTCTGAGAGCTCCGCCCCCATGCAGGTCCTCCCCGCCGGCCAGGCCTACCAGGAGACCTGGCAAACCAACCCCACCGGCGGCGGTATCTCCATCAAGCTCGGCTGCTCCGATGACCTCAACAACGTCCTCCAGTACGAGTACACCAAGGTCGGCGACCTCCTCTTCTGGGACATGTCCAGCATCGACCTCAAGGATGAATCCCCGATCGTCACTGCTGGTTTCGCCGTCAGCATTGACGACGAGTCCTGCGACACCGTCACCTGTGCCCCCGGTGACGCTGCCTGCTCCGAGTCCTACCAGTTCCCTGACGACGTCAACACCCGTGCCTGCTCCACCAATGCTGCTTACACCCTGACCCTCGGTTAAGCGATTTGAAACACAGAATGGAAGAGAACACTCCTCGAAACGTCCAGTCGCTCTTTTACTTCCCGACGTTTCGTGGATTTCCTACCACAACACCACAAACCAACAACATAGGCAGGCCCTCGCCCAGGCAGGCGGTCTCACGACTCACGACTGATGCGCTCCGGTGAAGCGCTCGCGGTATATATGGGAACGGAACGGAACTGGCGCATATGAATAGGATATACCTGGATGGGGATAGACTTGATTAAAAGATAACAATGCAAAACTACCAAAATCTCTAAGACATCAATTGTAGCAGATGGCAGCGTCAGTGTAGTGCTCTCGCAGTAAATTCGACAATAACCAGATCCCCACCCGCGCATACAATTCCAATCTCACCCATGGCTCACTCTCATTTTCTCAAAGCAAGTTCCACCTCGCCAATACATTTTATCCATCCATTACTCCAGTTCTCTGGTTCAACGGCGATAGTCAAACCCAATTATTCCCATCCAAATCCTGGTTCTACTAATCATTCTCCGCGGATTTACAGACAGTGCCAGCTCCAGCTCCTACGCACAGCTGAGTTCACTGAAACCCGGAACCAGGGACCAGACGGTTAATGTAACGCTCCCGCTGTCTCGGATTCATAACGAACGACGGAGATGAGACGAGACCCTTTATTTAATCTCTGGTTGTTTTAAGCATCGGCCGCGCGGCAGCTAAGTGCTAGCCTGGCAGAACGTTGCAGCCTCGCAGGCTAATGAAGTGAGACGAATCTGAAACACGCCGGGTCGGGGTCTCCGAGATACGACGGTAGCAGTACAACTCTGTAGGTATACTGGAGAGTAGAGCGGAATCCTTAGAAGATGATATTATAGTGCTGGCAGAAATGTCAAGAGATGCCTGTCACTGCAGGCAGTTTGGGCGTGCTGTTTCTCCACGGCGTCGGCTGGCCGGGTAAGTCGGATAATGGACTCCAGTCTGCTGGATTCCGAGACATCTTGCTTCTAGGATATTTTGTTACTACCGGAATGTAATAAATAAGCATACTAAACTGCCAACCAAGCACAGACTCGTCTCTCCAGTTCACGCAGTTAATGGCTGTCCTGTCGCAGCTGCGGTTTGATGTCATCCAACCCAAAGAGGAAAAGCATAAGCATCCCCACTCGCTCTCCACCAAAAGAAAAGCACAATGGCCTGAATACACGGCTGTTGGGTAAATCAACACTCAGCAGCTTTATCGGGGGAAACGATTACCAGCAATGATATGTGCCGTCAGATAGCAGTTCCTCCAGTTACAGTATAGTCTGGACTTGAAGGACAATGTTCGGGATCTACTTTACTTGGCTTTCCTTGACCTCGTCCATGGTTGCTGAGCAAGCTTGTTCTGAGTTAAGTATAGACAGGCGTAACCCGGCCAGGGACCTAGTCGTGGTCCATCACGGCCCCGAGCACAAGTATATATCGGTTTTCTCAATCTGACCAGTAACTAGCTAGAGAATATGAACACGGCCACAAGTGTACTCTCAATTGTCAAGCGGAATGATATGGAATGTCCAGCCTGAACGTTTTAGGAGGGAAAACAATGATTGGATTAACCCCTCGATTTCAAACCATTCGTGCTACGAAGGGTTTTATTTCTCTCTTCCCACTGTACCCAAGGCCCAAAATTCCGGATATCACACTCTTGAATATTCCGCTGATTCCGATCTCGAAGTAGGGTGTGCCAAGAACCAACAAGAAATCTTTTTAGGAGAATGATAACAGACCAGGACTTTTGGGGAGAATTATCATTTCCTGTGCTCGTTCATTTGTAGTACACTTAGCAATGGGAATGCCTTGCTTCATACGGCGCAAACTCGTCATTTCCAGACACAGACTAAGGAAACATCTATGAATCAACAATTTCTGGGAGCCACGAAATTTGAAACCACTACCACCTCGTCCCCCTACACCCGATCAACCAGTCCTCTTCGAATGAGCGAGTCGGACTCTAGTTGCTTGGAAGGTGGCTGTAGCCGATCTCTGGTACAGCCTCACAATATCGCTACTGGCACTGGCCAAGGCCTTGTAGGGGCAATACAATGGCAAGGGCGCGTAAATAGGGTCGAATCATGACTTCGGTATCTTAGTAACAGCCAGATAGGTCTAGGCCGTCTCCTGGAGGCCACGCAGCATGCATAATGCGATAATGGTGTTTAACCCTGGCGGTTATTGATGGTGGGGAGAGTGTGTGTCCGGTCTTGACTGATGCCTTGTCAGCCAATAGATAATCGCTGTCTCGGGCCCGGACTTCCTCTTCCACCGCTCGGCCCAATCATTATCCACAACTTTGTCGAAGCTGTAACCGCTCACCTCATGCAGGTGATGGGACTGAGAAGAGATATTTTCGTCTCCTTTGTCGAGACCTCTTTTGGGTTGACTCCCCGTATGATACGGCAATGAGTAAATTGTTGTCATCAATCATTCGGTCTGTGCGCCCAAGTTATATATGGTCCCAGGTTGATTCTCCTGTCCGCAAGGGGCGCATACCACTGCTTCATCGCAACCGACCTTGTTGCGCGTTCACCATGACCGCATTCAACTTGGAGACCAGTGACAATTTAAACTCCCGTCTCTTATACGAACCTCTTGAGGGCATCGAAAGGCTTGAGAACTATCGACAAGGGGGCTATCACCCTGTACAAATTGGGGATCACTTTAACAGTCGGTATCGAGTTATCCATAAGCTGGGATATGGCTCCTATTCAACTACGTGGCTGGCCCGTGATGAACAATCCAATAAATATGTTGCAGTGAAAGTCTGCACAGCAGACTCAAACCCAAAGGAAGTGGACATTATATCCACCCTCGGACATCCTCTAGTCCACAATCCTGCAAAGGCGATGGTCCCCTCCATCCTAGACAGGTTTACCATTCATGGCCCCAATGGCAGTCACGCCTGCTACGTTACCGCACCAGGGAGGGCGAGCCTCTCCCAGGTAAAGGACGGTTCGTGGATCCGCCTATTCCAGCTCGATGTGGCCCGGTCATTAGCTGCGCAACTTGTCCTTGCTGTGGATTATGTACATTCCCAGGAGATTGTCCATGGAGACCTGCATCTAGGAAATGTTCTTTTCAAAGTTCCCCCCACTTTTGATCAGCTCACAACTGAGCAATTATATGGGAAGTATGGAGCCCCGGAGCTGGACCCAGTGGTCCATCTAGATGGCAAGCCGCTCCCTCCTAGTGTCCCATCCCACGGCATTGCATCCATATGGCTGGGGGAAGCAAGTGAGGAAATCACGCTTGCAGAAGCCCGGATCTTGCTTTCAGACTTTGGTGAAGCCTTTTCATACCCAAAAGAACTGAAATATGAATCTCGCACGCCCCTAGTTATCCGTCCCCCCGAGGCTCGGTTTGAACCAAATAAGCCTTTGTCTTTTTCATCGGACATCTGGACTCTCGCCTGTACCATATGGTCTATCATCGCTCAGCGGCCATTGTTCGAAGGATTTCTCGCGACGGAGGACGACATAACCTGTGAGCAGGTTGATGCTCTTGGCATTCTGCCACCTGAGTGGTGGAGGAAGTGGGAGGCTCGACAGCATAAATTTTCCGAGGACGGCATGCCAATGAACCGTAACCCTTTCCGATCTTGGGACGATCGATTCGAGGATAGTGTGCAGCAGCCCAGGCGGGATAGTGGGATGCCGTTGTTTGGCACAGGGGAGCGGGACGCTCTCTTTGACATGCTACGGCCGATGCTCTCATTCAGACCCGAGAATCGTCCAAATACCCGGCAGATCCTCGAGTCGGATTGGATGGTGAAATGGGCTCTACCTGAATATGGTACGAGCAATAATGATGTATGAGTTACTATGATGGGACTGTAGGCGTCATTTGAATCCGCTCTTGCGAGTATTCCGGATTTTCTTGGGCATTTTAGGATAATGTTGATATAAGACATGGTCGCCAGATTTCTATTACCGTCTAACGTATCGGCGCTTCGGATCCGATCTACGAAGCAACACCCTAGACCCAACGAAGAGCAACAAGGAACCCTCCTCAGCCCAACTTGGAGTCTAGGCGCAGACCAACGCACATCCTCCGCCCAAAGCCCAAAGCCCAGGGCAAGGACTCTGACTCGGCCTCGGACCCGGCCTCAGCACTGAAAGCTCAGGCCTACACCCCCGTCGCAGCTGAAGCAACCGAGCCCCGAGCCTCGCATCACGCACCACACTCGCTCGACTGGCCCTCCTCGCGATGGGGTATGGGGGTGATTTGTTTCTCAACCCGTATTGGTTCTATGGGCCGTGGGCGGGTTCGTTTTGCGGGGCGTTTATTGGGGGGTTTCTGTATGACTTTATGATCTTTACCGGTGGGGAGAGTCCGGTGAATTATCCGTTGGAGAGGACGAAGAGGGCGATGCGGAGGAAGAAGATGAAGTGGAAGCGCAGGTTGAGGTTAGAGAAGAAGGTTGATAAGGTTGCTCTTTGATTAATATCAGTATGATCGAAGTGTGTACAATAGAATATATATGTGTATAAATCATTACAGAACTAACCAAAAAACCAACAGTATCAACGCAACCACCACCACAAAAACCCACATGGCCCAATCCATCGCAGAGTCATCAACCTGCACAAACACCCAGCCCTGCTCCTGATTTTGCCTTTGCTTAAATTGCCTATTATGAAACTCGCCCTTCTCCCTCACCAACCCCTGAATCCTCTCCCTCTCCCACTCCAGAAACTGCATCGAGAACCTCTCCCCCTCCGGAACAGCCTCCTCAAACGTATCCCAGTCCTCCTTCTTTGGAATAAACTCCCACGCCTGCTCGGGGAAGATATCCGTCTTGCGCACGCGCGGCGCCATATCCCGCATCGGCATGGCGAAGTGGAACCAAAAGTCCGTTCGCCATGGGATGTAGTTTTTCATGTCGTCGGATTGTGTTGTTGTCTGCAGGGGGGAGGATTTGTGCTTTCCCTCGTTGTCTTGTGGTAATGGTTCTTCTACTGGTAGCCAGTTCATGTCCCAGTCCGGTTCATCTTCTTGTAATACCAAGGTCTTGGTGTGTGGATGCCAGAACAAGGTGTTGAAGTCGTTGTCCAGATCGGTGTTTTCGTCTGTGCGGTACCACGGCTTGGGATATTGGGGTATAGCCCCCTTCCGGGGGATTTTAGATGAGATTACGTTTTGTTTAGGAATGAGGTTGCGGGTGTAGGTGTAATTGAGATTCGTAGAGACAATGGGGTCACGCCGGCGACGTTTGCGGATTATTGTTGCTGTTATGGCGTCCTCGTCTTCGTCTTCGTGCTCGGCTTCAGCTTCACTTTCGCTGGAGAAATAGGATTCTTGGTTGTAGTGGCATTTACGACAGTTGCGGCAGTCACAGTCGCAGTAGATTTCGTCTAGGTTGTCTTCGCTGCTGTTGACTTCGGAGGACGAGAAGAGTTCCTTCTGCTTGAAGTCAGCGTAGGCTTGCCAGGGGTCGTACCTCTGTATCAAATCCTTGCCTGCTGTGACTGGTCTGGGGATTTCCATGTCGTCGTCGTATGAACGTGGTGGGACGGGTGTTTGGGGCCGGTTGCGAGGATCAAAGTCGTTATAATGATCTTCGTCGTCCTGGTCATCCTGGTCATCCTGGTCATCCTGATCGTCCTGGATTTCTGCGTTGCTGTGTAGATCGTCGACATTATCGGCATCGTTCTCATTATTTGATTCATCCTGAGTCGGACTGCCGTAATCACTCCCAGCCTCGACCTCATTGTTCTCCCTGCCATACTCATACCCCCAGTCACCTTCCTCTTCAAACTCATCGGCGAGAAAGTCCCCCAGTACCTCCGCCCCAGCATTAGGGCTTGCTCCGCGGATCTCATTGTCATGAAAAGACGTCTCCTCTTCCATTCCTCTTTTCTCCATGTGACTATCCTCACCATCTTCCATACCTCGCATATCCTTTCTCTTCTCTGCAGCACCACCAACCAGATCCAACAGCCTCTTCGCACGCTCAATATTCTCTAGATCATCCAACTCAACCGCCATCTCCAATCCCCGGGTAGCAATCTCCCCCGCCCGATCCGTATCTCCCTCCCCAAGCGCCTTCTCCGCCTCAATAAGCAGATTGACCATCTCAGCCACAGCCACGGCCCTCTCCGCCCCGCTGACCAGCTTCTCGACGGGCTCCATGGACTCGGCCATTTTGTCGAGTTCGTCGAGGATGGGAGGTGGCTTTACGGTGAATTCGGAGAGGTCGAGGAGGTGTGGCGTTGGGGTGCGGTTTGCGTTTGGGGGTGTGTTGGAGCGGGTTGAGGTGGTGGTGGTGGTGTTGTTGCTGCTTGATCGGGTTGGAGGTTGAGGGTGGTTGTTGGACATGAGGTGGTGTTGCTGTTGGGAGGTGTAGAGGTAGCTGTCGTCTGAAAGGAGGGAGTCCGGCGAGGACGAGGATTCTCTTGATGGTGGCATTTTGTTTGTTGTTGATACTGGTTCTGATGTCCACCGGGGAAGATCAGTGTTGTACTTTGTGTTCTGTATGGCTGTAGATATAGTGAAGTAGTGATTGATCTTCTGGGAATTAGATAGAGTATGTGTATGTGAATATCAGACCATTGAGTCTTTGAGGATGAAGGGCTGGTCTTATTTAAACAGCAAACAAAGAGAGCAAAGATCTTTGGTCTACAATGGTGTCTTTTAACTACCAATGTTGCTTTCAGATAGACTTGTCGCAGCTGTGTTTCGTCTTTGTCTCTAACAGGCAAAGAACAGTCGCCATACTTCCATATACCATATGGATGATACTTCCACATGACAGTCAGTATGGTGAGGACAGGAACAAGCACAGCCAACCAACCATCAACGTTCCCGCATTGACTAGACAGAAAGCGGGATAGCTCCGAGGGGCAAATCGAGATAAGAAATGAGAAAAAAAAAGAGGGAAAAAAAACTCACCCCTCAAATATCCCCAGACTGCAGAACGACTTCAGCCGTTCGATCTCTATCTCAATCTCATCTCAATCTCAATCTCCACACCTCAAATCATCTCTCTACCCGGTCTCATCCATCCACATCACCACCACCACCACTCACCATGGGAAACGTAAGCTTCCTAACCCACATCTTATCGGGTGTACCCGCTTCTCCATCCCATCCATCTCACTAACACTCAAACCAGGGAGCAAAGGCCGCCTCCAAGCGCGAGCGCAACGCCAAAGACGCCAAGGGCACTGGAAAATCGCAGCTCAAGACCGTACGTCTCACTACCCACACTACTCTACTGGAACTACAGCACAACTAATTGTTTATTGACTTGTTCTAGAATGAAGCTGCAAAGGACATCATGTGCATGGTCTGCCGGTCGACTTTCCTCAAGACAACCCGCGGCCCGGCCTTGACGGAGCATGCGGCGAATAAGCATAGTAAGGCGCTGCAGGATTGCTTCCCGGGGTTTGTCGAGGTTCCTAAGAAATAGATCTGATTTACTTTTTTTTACCATGTTTATGTGATCAAGTTTGTTTATCTGAGATGGTGTTTATCTGAGATGGGCGGTGTTGTGGAGAGCGTTCAGTTTCCTTTTATTTTTCAATATAAATAGTTCATTAAGCCAATATTTCGGAAATCGGTAAACCCCAGATATAACTGGCGACTCCCATAGCCCCAACGCTCATAGTCAGCGCCATCAACACGTTCACGGCATTGTTATCCAAAATGTCGACTCCGCTTTCTACACGACGGCTTTCGTGATGCGCCTCCTCGCCTGCGTCTGTCCCTGCCGATGTCTTAGTAGCCCTAGTCCCTTTGAGCGCGGCGGTGTTGGCCGCGGCCTCTGTAGTGCGGAGTTGGGCGCCTGTCGTGCTCCCGGAAGGTGGGAGGACGTCCTTTGCGTTTCCGGGTGCAGTTGAGGACGGATGAATAAGGACCTTGACTTGTTAGCATGATTCGGTACGAGTAGGTGGTGCCGTACCTTCTGCCCTCCTGCCCCCTCGACAATCTTCCCACTCCGCTTATCGACAACACTCGCCTGGAGTAACCCGCCAAGCACGCTATCGAGGATACTCCCCAATGTTCCCCACACGGTCATCGCGACAACCCAGATCACCCTGTCCTGCACTGTGTCGAGCAAGGAGCTGCAGAACGGCAGAAGAAGAGCAGACGTAAGACCGATGGTAAAAGCACCGAATGAACCAGCCAGAATACCCGTCCCCGTCACACCACCATTCGTGCCCGGTGGAACAACCCTCAGCGTAGGCGAGATAATAAGCCGCGGATGCGATTTCGAAAGAATACCAAGCTCAGACGAAAACGTATCAGCCGCCGTCGCAGCATAATTCCTAAAACCCTATCAGCACACCATAGGCCAGTATACTGTATACATTGTTGCAAGAACATACGCAATAATTCCAACAACAAGTAGATCCGCCGCATGGCGCCCGTTCGAGAAACATTCCGCCGTCGGACCATCCACCGTGTTATTATTCGCTAGAACCCATGCATGGACGAGACTGAGGACGCTGGCGACTATTGAGTTTGCGAAAACCTGGACGTGGGTGCGCGCGCCTTCGCCGCCGTGGGAGCCGGTCGCTGAGAGCGTAAGCTGGGCCTTGATGTCGTGTTTCACCTAGCAGTATCTGTCAGAAATGTTTGTAAATCAAGGGATAGGTGAGTATACCTTCGTTGCCTTGGTTCCACCAAGGTAGAAGACAAGAAGCAGGAACAGCGGCAGGGACCAGGGATTCAAGGCGTGCGCGACAGCTGTGAGAGCTGCAGCTGCTAGACCGAGCGGGGTCAGGGACTTGCGAGACCACGCGCGGTGAAGGAGGGCCGCGATGATGGGGACGGCGAGGAAGGGCTTCATAGCTGGTCGCGGTTTGCAAAGAAAGAGGGGGAAAGGAGCATGCGAGCTGAAATCCAAGCTGAATTTAGCTGAGGTGTGACAGCTGGTGGGGACGAAGCTCCGGCGATCTGTGGATCACTAAGCAGGCAGCTTATCTCCGTACTTACTCCGACTTCAAGAATTCATCAAGAATTCATCCTTGGAATTCCTGCCAGAGGTTGAGTTTACAGTGATGGTATGTGGGCATTACCAGATAAATGCAGTGGGTGAAGGGGACAAATCGGCAAAATGACACATTAGCCAGCAATTCATCTATATATGGCTTGCCATCCAATCCACACCATTTACTCGCATCATGACTTTCTCCATGGAGGACGCCGATCCTGGTGCTGAAGAACGCCGAACTGTGTACGAAAAAGGCTTTCGCATCTGGCAAAGCCTCTATATACATGCTACACAAGGATCCGGCTTTCCCCAAAACTGCTTTCAGATCCAGCCAGCACTTCAACACTGTCCTTACTTTCCACACAACTTGGATCTGGAACTCACTTACAATTATCTCTCTGTTCGTGGCATATCAATCTGGAAAGGATCACACGGACCCTGCGACATACCTCCGCTGGAACGACATCTGCAAATTCCAGTCTCAATTAACTTTCCAACTCCTGTCAGTATATCTACAGATCTAGACCAAAGCCATCAGAAATGGTTTAACACAGAGGAAAATCACATCTCTATCCTAATTTTTGCGTGGAGCTACATCCTTTCAGCACGTTGGGCTCAGCTCATGCCCGACGCCATACTCGAATATACCGACAGCAAAGCATACAACAGTGATGAATCCCGAGAACGAGGCTCTGATGTGGTGGATATAGGTGCTGTTAATGATGATGCAGCAAGATGGTGGTCTGCTATTTTAGCTCCTGGAGAAGGCTGGGAAGCTTATATTGCCCTGAACAACGATAAATTTCGATCCCCTTGGTCAATATCTCTTCCAGCAAACCCGAAGTTCAGCCTCTCCTATCACAAAAGCCATTATTTATCAGATACAGCCGTATCAGTTGCGACTGCATTTCGATTCCTATCCGATTACTGCACTCTGCATGACATTATAGATCAAAGCTATGCTGCATTATCAGCGGTGTTATTTCTTCCACTCTTGCATAGCGGCAGAAGAGATATAATCCTGCCAGGCCCAAAATTCAGCCACACCCAGAGGTCTAACGTGGGGTTAAAGTGCAAAGACCTTGATTGGGTGCAGGAAGGCCATAATCTGGACAAACTTCTCACCTTGAGCTGCAACACTAGAGGAATCCATTCCCTACTGTCAAGTGTCTTTTATGAGCCTGAAATAGCTTGTAATGTTGTAAGCCCATGGCTGCAATCCATGTTTGCTGTTTTAAACTCTGTTGAAGATAATCGCATTCTAACTCACATTCTGATGAGTCGAGTCCCGCACCTCGCCTTTTTCTGGCTTGGAGGAGCAATCCTGGGCATTTATAAGGATGTCTTACGAGATGGGCGGTTTGGACTAATACCCACAGAGCCACATGCCGCGGCATGGTCTGGAACTATACAATCATTCATGCAGGAGCCTATCCATCCAGCAGCAAATCAGTCTATTCTACGCTCTAACGAATGTCGACTCCTCTATCTTACCCAGGAGGAACATCACACCCGCTGGCCTGTATGTCCGTGGATGCCGTTTGGTAGCACAGCTCTTAAAGACACTGAGATTGATGTCCGTCTGCATGCAAACTGTACCATTCATGGCCTTCAATACGCAGGCTGGAAGTGGACTTGCCGAAATAGTAGCGTGGTATATCAAATGGCCAAGCCTGATTTTATGCCAGCTTTCTCGCCAGTGGAGCCAAATATCACAATCAACTACGAAGCTCTCGACCATGGGGAGCAGTCAGCGTCCGAAAATGCAACACGAAGTATCTTCGGCTGGCTGCGGGTTGAAGGCTATCCTCCAAACGAGACAAAAATACACGAGTGGGTTAGTATTGATGATTCTGATGAGGAATTATCAATAAACAAAGATTCAGGAAGGAGTGACGAAGCTTCACGAACTAATGTGGAAGATTGGATAGACCATAATGTCTATATTACTTAGAGCCACTCTACAGGTCCTAAACCACATACAACGCCTGAGGTAATTTGGGTTGTCGTAGTTGACTCTGGTTTATTGGACTGGAACAGACCTCACATAGCAACAGCAGCCGCTGCATTCCGAGGCAGGGCCATCTGCTCTAGCCGGTCCATGGGATACTTAATTAGGGTTGAATTGGCCTTTCCCAGCTCGGCGGGTAAAGCTGGGAAGCATTTGGTAGAGAGGAAACCCTAAAGTAGCAAGCAAGAGACTACTATGATACGACGCATCCTCTCACATTCTTCATCAATTCGTTATTTAATGCAAGCGCGGGGTGCCTAGCTATTCCTAACCTAGTAAAGAGACCCAAGACGGCCGACCTCAAACGGTCTGATATATGAATGGCTAATCATGATATTTCCGCACGCTAAGCACTTGGACTGCTTGGATGAAGTATCCACCCAGCTAGGTGGGAGGCCTAACGTTTCAGCGCATTTAAAGGATTCATTTCCCTATTCCTTTCCTAAATTGCCGGCCACCCCTCCTTTGAGCTTACAATCTACCTCTCATTGATACACCTTGCGAAACTAATATAAGAATGGTCAAGCAAGAAATCTACAAACTCCACCCTACCGGGTGGGAATCAGACCCGGCAGACGAATATTTCAAGCTCTCCACACTAGACTACTGCGTCGGGCAAGTATACACCAACTACGCGCTCTTCTTCAAGCTGCCAGATACCGAGAAACCCCAGATCATTCCCGTCCTCAAGCATGGTCTCGAAGTCACCCTCAGCCAGTGCCGGCAGCTGTGCGGAGTTCTTGAGGAACACCCAGACGGCGGAGGCGGGCTGTGCCTCCACAAGAAGAAGGAAAGTACCGTCGAGTTCCATGTCCAGTGGCTCGACGGTCCTGAGGATGAGGGAAATTATCCGTCGTTCGAAGAGCTCGAGGAACGGCATTTCGTCTCGCAGGCTCTCGGTGATATCAATACGTGGAGTGTGCCTCCTATGACGTATGGAGAAAAGCCAGAGGCTCAGCCGGAGAGTCACCCCAAGGGCTCTGCGTTCAAGGTAAGCTTCATCCGTGGCGGAGCGGTGTTTATGATGCATCACCACCACTATTGCAATGATATCATGGGATGGGCGGGGGAGATGCACCAGCTAGCGGACAATTGCGCGGCGATCTGGAAAGCTCAGAACGAAGGAACAACACCGGTTCTTCCACCCTGGGACCCGAGCTGTCTCGACCTGTCTAGGGTTACAAAGCCTGATCTTCCAGAGGACCAGCGTGTCGACGGACCTGTGACGCCGTTAAAACATCCTGACCATAAACCCGGCCAGTGGCTGCTGTTCCACCTCCCAAAAAGCAAAGCAGCCGAGCTAAAGAGAAGAGCGAGTCCCACGGACGGAAGCTACTGGATCTCAACCTACGATGCATACACTGCGTATATCTGGCGGGTGCTGTCGAAGCACAGGGCGAAGATCTTCAATCCAGATTCCACGCAGAAGCATCTCCTCTGGGGCGAGGCAGTCGATATGCGGAGACGCTTTCACAATCCAGGTGTGCCAGAGCGCATGCAGGGGAATGTTGTATTCGTCGCAATAAGTACGTCGAATCCCACTCCTCAACCCACAGTGGAGGAGGTGATATCTGAAGCACCCCTGTCAAAGCTCGCTTGGTATATCCGACAGCTCACAAACGGCGTCACGGAGGAAAACCTCGATATCGCACTGTCGGCAATCGCGCCCATCCGCGACAAAACAGCCCTGTTCCTGCGCACCGACAGTTTCCCGCCTATGAGCAATATCACGACAGACTGGAGGGACACGAGGCCGGGCGAGGCTGATTTTGGATTCGGCAAGCCTCATGCTTTTCGGTTTCCGTTTGACACTGTTACCGCCGGTATGACGGTTGTTTATCCTGTTCGGACGAATAACCCTCCGGCTGGTGAGGACGAGGGGCATGAATTTAGTATTGGGTTTGAGAGGGAGCTTGCGGAGGGCTTGATTGAGGATCCGGTGTGGAATCGGTATTTTGAATACAGAGGGGTTGATGCTGAGGGAATGTAGTTAGGCCTTAGTGTGGCCAGTGATTGAGTAGGTTGGTTTTGCTATTATGATTCAAGACTTTCGAATATATGGTCTTCTGCCTTTATACTGCTGGATGCGGAACAGCAGTTCGCAGTTATGCAGCGGGAAGGTTAGGGCTAGGTTTCCGGAGGGTCAAGTTGCCCTTTTGTGGACTATATTAAGTATGCCTTGTTATATTCTGTGCAGCCCGTTTGGTCAAACTGGGAAATCCTTCTTCAGCTTCTCTACAGGAGGAAGAACACCCTCCTTCTCCAGCTGCTCCAACGTCGCGTCGAGCTCCTCCCACGTATCAGAATACCCAGTCCATCCCAACTTGCGCGCCTTGCTCATAGTCCCCACGCAGCTCCAGTCCCTGCCCAAAACAAACGTCAAAAAGTCCCAGGTCGCCCTCTCCCACGCCTTCTGGTCAAGGCCATACCTCTCCCTCAACTCACCCCACGCCGCATTAACATCCTCCCTCTTCGCCCACTTCTCCGGATCAACCTGCAGAAACAGCGTCGGCACCCCCTCAGCCTGCACACCAATAACCCCCTCATGCTCCCTAAGTGGATGCGCAGTCCCCTCAATCTGCAAGTAGTCTGGGCTGCTGCGTGAGAGGGAATATATTTTGTTGTATGACGGGTCTTTCCAGAGATGGTGGACGACGGCGCTGCCGGTGATGCCTGTTCACGTTAGAAGAAGGGCTTTTCTGGTGTGAGGGGGGATAGCCTGTTAAATACTAGCTGACATGCATAGTAATTATGTCAAACTTGTCCAACTGGGTCATAGAAGACATATATATATATATATACATTGAGACAGCCTGTTCAATCCACGTACTCCCCTTTTTGCCTCAGGCAGCTAGCATCCAGGGTTTAACGAGGCACGCGCGAGGCTCTGCCAGGTGCGAAGATGCTCATGCAGCTCCCCCTCATCTCTCGTCATCAGAGAACTCATGCTTCCAACATCTCTGCCTCATCAATTCAAATTCGAGAATTAATGGATGCGAAACTCGACTTATGTACGTGACTCTAGTCCTTCGTTTCTATGGTCTACAAGGATGGAGCTCTGCCACGAGAGCTACACCGTAGCATGGATCTGCGCCTTGCCGCTCGAGATGACGGCAGCGAAGATTATGCTAGATACAGTTCATCCTCCCGTATCTCAGCTGGAGACCGACCACAACAATTACACGCTAGGAAGCATCGCTGGCCATAACATAGCTATAGCGTGTCTTCCATCAGGCGTCTATGGGACCACATCAGCCGCAATTGTGCTCGCCCAAATGCTACCGACATTTCCGTCTCTCCGCTTTGCACTAATGGTTGGCATCGGAGGTGGAGTGCCGAATCCTGGGAGTACAGATATTCGACTTGGCGATGTGATCGTCAGCGTTCCAACAGCTGCCTCCGGCGGGGTCATCCAATATGACTTTGGAAAGACACTTCACGATGGACGCCTACAGCGCACCGGGTCACTCAATAAGCCTCCACAATACTTGCTTACGGCAGTCGCTAAGGTACGCAGTGACCGTATGACCGGGGACGCCTCGATCGAAGCAAAGATATTAGAAGCGACCAAGAAGCACCGAAATATGGACAAGAAAATTTTGCGCCCATCCGATGACCGGCTATTCACAGCCATCTATGATCACAGCGGCGAGATGCCTGACTGTTCTTCGTGTGACCAAGCTAAGTTGGTACACCGCTTGGAACGACAATCTGATGGGCCACGGGTTCATTATGGGCTAATTGCATCTGGAAATCAAGTTATAAAGAGTGCCATTATACGAGACTCTATCGCGCGAGAGTTAGGTATCCTCTGTTTCGAAATGGAGGCCGCGGGGTTGATGGACCAATTGCCGTGCCTTGTGATACGGGGTGTCTGCGATTATTGCGACTCGCATAAAAACCAAGAATGGCAAGCTTATGCTGCTCTTACAGCTGCAGCATACGCGGCACAGCTACTAGGCATTGTTCCTAGCCGGATGGTTGATCAAACTCAGTCAGCTGGAAGTAAGTGGCCCTCGAGCTAATTAGAGCCTTGTACTTACCGCTCTTAGGAACCGACTTCACTGCGGAAGAAAAGGCATGTATGCGGGATTTATTCGTAACAGACCCGGTTGACGACAGAAATGCACTCCGGCGGAGGAAAGGAAACCGCTCTCCCGGAACATTCAACTGGCTCCTAGAAGCTGATGCTTTGAAGACCTGGCTTGGGGCAACGGAGGACACTTCTCAAGAAGATTCTGATATCCTTTGGCTCTATGGGAACCCCGGAGCTGGAAAGTCGACCGCTGCCATTACATTGACAGAACAACTTCCCATGCACTCTGACTTTACCAATGGTGCAAAGAGACTCGCTTACTTCTTCTGCGATTCTAGCTCTGAGAAACAGCGAACAGCAGTCGCCGTCTTACGAGGGCTGCTCTATCAGCTAATCACACAACACAAAGCCTTGATAAAGTACTTGCTTCCAAAATATGCAGTGATGGGGAAGCAGATGTTCTCGTCATTCGATGCCCTATGGCTGGTTATAAAAGAAATGGCGGCCAGTGAGACGGATTCCCAAATCTACTGCATTATCGACGCATTGGACGAGTGTGAGCCAAATTCGCAAACTGTCTTACTCGACCAAATTTACAGGACGTTCAACAATTTCGATGATCTGGACTATGTCTTACAAGCAAAGATAAGGATCTTGATTACAAGCCGGCCGTACCATGAAATCCGTCAGGTGCTAGGCTCTTTCATGTGCAAAGATCTAGCTTCCTTCTCAGAAATTGCAACGGATTTGGAGTTGATGATTCAGGAGAAAGTCGGCATCTTAAGTAAGCGACATAGATATTCCAAGGCAGTTGCCACAGAGATATCCTTAATGCTTCAGTACAAGGCAGAAGGTACTTTCCTTTGGGTAGGAATTGCGTGCGAAGAGTTGATGCGGGTGCAACCCATGAGAGCAGTCAAGACCTTGCAAGCTCTGCCGCGCGGATTAAGCGCTCTTTACCAAAACCTTCTGAGCACAGCCATGTCATCAGGGGATGGAGACGACCGAGACTCTATCGTCAAGATCCTAACTTGGGTGACCTATTCGCAGAGACCATTGACTCTGGGCGAACTATCTGAAGCCTGTGAGCTATTCCCCGAAGAAGATGAAGAAACCCGTGGTGTTTTCACTCGAGATACCATTGACCTATGCCGTCTGATGGTAATCGTTCAGGATGAGCATGTCCTGCTCTTGCATACCTCTGTCAAGGATTTTCTCGTGAACAGTACCAAGGAAATAGATTTCCTAGAGGCAAATTCTGCTCTCTCATATCGATGCATCAACAGGCTCATTCAGAGCTACAGCTCAAACGTCGCAGCTAGAGATGCGCAGTTCAAGCGAGGATTTCTGAATTATGCTGTCTTGTACTGGCCACGCCATGCGCAGCTTGCGGGAAGCAAATTTGGTATCAGACAAGATCAGGCGTGCTTTTTCCAGAGCCATTGGAAGGACTGGCTCCAAAGTTATGAGGCTGCGAGACCTCGCAGTGGATTCGATGCAAGTTACTCAGCCTTTCATGCTGCGGTTCATTGGTCACTACCCCAACTTCTGTCATCAAGTATCGAACATCCAGAGCAGAATTTTCTTGATTTGTTTACAGTTCATGGACTTGCTGCATATGTGGATACTAACTTCAAAGATTCCGAAGGGGTAACACCCTTACAAGAAGCTATAAGGCATCATGAAACTGAAATCATCTGCCTATTTCTGTCGAAGTTACCACCCGGGTACATTGTAGATGCAAGTCTGGTTGAAGAAGTGGCTAGAGACATGCAGTGTGGCATTGAAATCATGCAACTCCTTTTCAAACAGTACGGAACACACATACAAATCACTGAAGGCGTTGTTAAGGCAGCAGCAGACAACGATAGCCATGGGGGAAAGATTATCGCATTGCTGATCATGCAACAGACCTACCCATTTCCGGTCACGGAAAAGGTCCTATCGCTTATTGTGAACCGCTTTGGCAAGCCTATGGTGACCCTGCTTCTTGAACATCGGGGAGAGCAGATTCAATTCACAGAGAAAATGCTGGCATCAATGGTTGGGCAGTTGGATTCGACAATGACAACACTTCTCCTCAACCGGTGCGGACATCGATGTCTCATCCCGAAAAGGGTCATCAGCTTGATATTGAGATTCTTCGATGGGAAAGTGGCATCCCTGCTGTTTGAGAAACAAGGGGAGCAGATTGAAATTACCGAAGATACTCTCGTGGCTGCAGCCAGCAATTCGGCACATGGGCATGAAATTATGAAGATTCTGATAAGCCAGAAATATGATCGGCACAGAATAACCGGGCGTGTATTCGAGACAGCCGCTTGGAATAACACCAGAGGACAGGATATCTTGACTCTGCTTTTTACGTACGGGGAGGGCCAGTTTCAAATATCCCAAAACGCTGTTTGCCTGATTATGAAGTATTTCGACGCGAACGTGGTCGCGCTTCTTTTTGCAAAATGTGGACACCAAGCTCCTGTCACAGAAGACGCGATCGTAGCCGCAGCAAACAATTACTTTGATATCGAAAGAGTCATGACTCATGTTATTGATCGCTGGGGCGATCAAATTCAGATCACAAGACGGCTCGTGCAAGTCTTGCTCCGCAAATGCCAACGCATGCTACAGGGACTACTGGATTTCCAGAGGCGAAACAGCCCGGACGACAACAATCATCTAAGAAGGAAGGTCATCTTAGCAGCCTTGTTACATTTGTATGATATTTTGCCGGACTTAAGCTTTGATAAAGCAGTCAAGCCCTTGGATCCGGCACTGGAGTTTCTCGAATCATCTATATACCAGGTCTGCAGCATGAAAACCGTACCGGACTACGTGCCTACCCCCGCTATCTTACTACTTATTCGAAAATGTGAGTTTGAGGCCATCAGTTCCATACTCGCACTGTGCGAGTATCGGGTTCTAGTCACTCATGATTTGGCTACTGCACTGGCGGAGAAAGGAGCACTTGGAGTAACCATCATGATGTTACTGCTCCGACCAGACGGGCTTTATGTGAGGTTCGATACTGCTAGTCTTCTGGTAATATGCCGGAGATTTGACCCTCAAATGCTCGCTCTCCTAAGGAAAAAGGGAGTTCTCATCCAGTCTCCCTCAGTAATGATCGCAGCAGCTGCAGGCAACCGGACCAGTGGGAAAGGCATGGCACATGCTCTGTGCGAGGTGAACGGCCAACGCTTGGAATTGACAGACGCTGTGGCACTATCAGCTATCGGCAACTGGAGAAGTGGGGAGGAATTCCTTACAACCCTGCTCCAACAGCCTTGGGGTCGCATTCGACTCACGAAAACATTCACGATGTTAGTCTGCCGACATTGTAGTCAGACTCTTGTATCTTTGTTGATAGGTCGATTGGCTGATGGTCTATTCAAGATACCTATGGGTGCGCTGGCGACATTATGCGAACGATTTGATGCCCGTCTCATTGCCAAGTTACTCAACAAATGTCACGGGCTTTTCACAATTTCAGAAGACATACTTGAGTCTGCTGCGCTGAACTGGAGATACGGGGACGAGGTCATCGCACTGTTGATTCAAACAGCAGATCCACGGACTCCAATCACAGAGGAGGTAGTGGTGGCCGCAGCAAGCAACTGGTACTGCGGAGCGAAGATCTTGGATGTCTTATTTTCCAGGATGGAGAATGTACTGATTACACAGCGTGTTTGCCGGGCAGCAGTGTCAAATTACTACAGCGGGGAGGCTGTCCTCAAGTCATTTCTGAAGCAACCTGGCGATCATCATATTCTCATTACTGAGGGGATATTAATGGCTGCAGCGAAGAATTCTCGGTGTGGTCTTGAAATCCTGCAGCTCTTGCATGACCATTTTGGTCGGATCCCAATCACCGAGAATGTGTTTCGTGCCGCAAGAACAGGGCACGATCAGTTTGGGGCATTAGCAATCTGTGATCTTCTCTTCAGTTGGACGGGGGAGCGTCGAACTGAATTGCCTGGCCTACCTACGTAACCTGAGTTGGATAGGGTACGGGAATCCCCAATGGCATCCGGGGTAATGGTTCAACGCGCTTTTCGCTGAGGCTGCCAACCCCTTCACCTATGTGATCCATACGGCCTCACCTCTGAAGTTGAACGTAGATGATACCCAGAAGGAGATGATTGAGCCTGCTGTCAAGGGGTAGTCTAAGAAACACCCGTAACATCTTGCAGACCAACTGACATGTCCAGAACAACACAGATACTAGAGAGCGCCCATCGCCACGGCGGCGCATCCTTGAAGCGCTTCGTCCTCTTGGGAACAGCCGTCTCGGTCCTCAACTCCTTTGAAGACCCCAGCCGCGAGGGCCGCCCCTATACCGAGAAAGACTGGAATCCTGTACCTACAACCGCGCTCCGCTTTTCAAGTCACAGAAGCTGACACAGGCTAGGTAACGACCCCGTGCTAGGCTACAACGTTGCAAAAACCCAAACCGAGCGCCGGACTTGGGAGTTTATGCAAGCGCACAGCCCACGCTTCGACCTGGCCGCCATCAACCCGGATATCATCACAGGCCCGGTGATCCATCCTGTCAAGGGCAAGGGCTCCTGCTGGTGCGCCTGGACGAGAGATGCCCGAGGGGGTGCACCCGACTGGCTGGGATATGCGTGTCAGTCTGGATATATTGTCCCAGGGAAAGGGGGCTAAGTGGAAGTATATCGCGCTAGAGAAGAGCGTTGTGGATGCGATGCAGTCGATGGTTGATCTGGATGTGCTCTAATATCACGTAAAGTGCTCCTGCTGCTGCTGGGTCTATTATGTGGGTGTCTCGCTTTTGTAAAAGTCACCGTTATCTTGTTAGGGCTGCTGCCGGTTATCCTGCTGGATCGACTCTAGGTGACTTTCTTATAACTGCACACAGACCCTTGAACAAATATGCTAATATATCTGTGCTTGGCTGTTTATACAACACAGCACTGCTTTAGAGATGCGAACTTCTATCAACGCTCTTCCGCCAGCACTCAAACGCTCGCACTATAAACCGACACCCTCCCAAACTAACCCTATCCCCAGGACGAAGCCCAGTGCGCCCTAACTTCCCCAGTTCCCCAGACATCGACGGAAGTTCATCCCCTCTAGGCCCCAAGACATACTGCGCCTCCCACCGTCCCCCAACCCACTCCTCGCGTCTCGCACTCACATCCCCTCCAGTAATCTGAACAGTCCACTTCCCTCGTGAGATCTGACGACGCTCATGCGTTACATCTTGCTGGAAAACAAGACACTGCCCTCCAATCCGCGCAATAAACACTTTATTAAGTCGGTGGAGTCCATCCCCTAGTACACCATCATCGGACTCGAGCACGTATGATATACATGCCTGTCCCTCAGGACCCTGAAGCGGGGGCAGATACCGCCATACCTCTTCATACTCAGTCACCGGTTCGCCAGGGACACCAGGCCGCGCCATGGCTCCTGTTTCCAGGTCGTCGCCGTTGGGCTGCGTGATGAAGGGGCAGGGGGCGCTGATGTTGAAATTGTGGTGTGAGTCGATGTCGTGCGTGAATACTATACGCGCTACTTTTTCTTTTTCTTTTGAAGTTAGCATAACTCTCACGTTTACAGGGGTGGTTTATATATTGGTTTAGGGGGGTTACCGTTGTCTGGTATTTGGATATCCTGCCGTAGATATTGCCCCGCAAGCGCCCAGTCGAATTTCTTGGATGTCTTATCTACGCGCAGGTCGACGTACCAGTCTCCGACATTCAGGACGAGAGTGTCTGTTGTCTCGGTAGGAGGTTCTGGGAGCCATCGGAGTGATAAACGTGTTGAGACGCGCGCTTCCGAGTCTGGATTAGAGAACGACATTTTGTCAGAGGTTGAGTGTAAAGAAAGAGATATTTTTAATGCCAGCAGTATTCATTTATAGTACGGGCTGAGATGATGCTCCACTTTGGGCTCGCTGACGATTTACCTTGTTCATCAGTGGAGATCCAGCAGAGGGTCTGTGCTGGCTATCTGGGAAAGCTGCGTTTGCTCCAAATACACCCTCACTACACGGTGTAAACGCTATTGATGCATAAAGCCGTTTTACTTGCGCTGGTTCCGGACTTATGCTCTAGTAAAGATGCACGGACTTGATACAAGAATGAATCATACAAGAAACGACATTGCTCAATGCAGATACAACCTATACCCAAATAACCAACCTCCTACCTACCTACCATCCTATATAGCTAGATAAATAAAAACAGCTACTCAAACATCTCCATATCAGGCCCAACATAATTCCCCCTCCCATGAACAACCCACCAAACCCCAGCTACAACAGTCAACCCCCCCGTAATCAGACAAGTATAATTCATATCCCCGGCCTCCGTCGGCAACTCATAGGGGAAACAATAAATCACCACCGTCACAACAATATACCCACAAGCCACCAGATTCACCCCCATCCCCAGAACCCCATCACCCATCCAGAACGGGCCGGGCCGGATTCTCTTCCGCCCACTCAGTGCATGCGGCAGGATGGCAAGCAGATAGGAGACGGTTGTCATTACGGCAAAGGAGCCGATGAAGGCGTTAAACGCCGTGAGTGAGCCGACGTATATCGCCCCGATGCCTGTGAGGAGGATCCCGCAGGTGAGAGTCGCGAACAACGGACTCTCCCAGCGCGGACTTACAGCGCCGATCCAGCGGGCGAGAGGGAGGGCGTCGTCGCGGCCGAGGGCGTACACCATGCGGCCGGCGGTGATGTAGCAGCCGATTGTGGCGCAGAAGATGGGCGCGATTATGACGGCTAGCAGTCCGACGGTCCCGGCTTTGGACCCGCCTGTTGCTTGCAGGTAGATATCCCCCAGGGGACAGAAGGTGTTGGACGAGTCCATGATCTTGGGCAGGTCGGTGACGGCGTAGAAGATTGTGACCAGGTAGCAGAAGCCGGTGACGAAGCCGATGCTGATTTGGAAACCGAGGGCTTTGGGGATGTTCTTTGCTGCTCTGTTCTAGTTAGCTCAATTAAAAACTAAACCAATACAGGAGTGGTAAGTCATACTGGGGAATCTCCTCTGCAATATGCGTAACGCAGTCCGTAGCCCCAATAGCAAACGCGCCATTCAACATGCCCGCAAGAAACGTAAACCCATCACTCGAGTAGCCCGTCATATTCTCCCAATCCCTCCAGACAAAGTCATGAGAAGCGTATCCCGCCCCTGAACCGGTGCTAGGCATAACAGCAACAACAATAATACTCACAAAGAACCCGGCGATGATGAAGAACGAGCCCAGCCGGCTGATCCAGGGGAGCGCGGGCTGCGCAAACATCACAGTCAAGCAGCACGTCCATGAGATAAGTAGGTAGCAGATGAAAACGTGCCACCGCTGGGGGATTAGGTCGGGATGGTATAGTCCGTATGCGTAGACAATCATTGTGGATATCATGGAGGTATTTGAGGCCACTGCAAAGACCCAGGCGAGGGCATTCAACCAGCCTGCGAACCAGCCGCAGATGCGGCCATACCGGGGGCCGGCGGTTATATTTGCCCAGTGATATACTATAAATCTTAGTAGATGCAGTAGGTACTTATCCTATTGTTCTTACCTCCGCCAGAGGCCGGGATCGAAGAGGCCAATTCCGCGATGGACGCCGCAATAAAGCAGTAAAAGAAGGAAACAAGGGCACTATATCAAGTCAGTTGAATTACTTCTAGGCCTTGCTTAGGAGCACACAATTCAAAAATGACTCCAGGAGGGCCGCCGTTATAAAGAGATGCGATCTGTTCTGTTAGTCACGTCTGGATGAACCCTGGCAGGGTGAATATAGACATACAATTCCACCTCCTAGAACTGCCCAAGCATTACCCGTGGTGATACCCGTGGCGCAGGCACTTAACAGGTTGAAACTCTTGGGCAATACAGGTGTCTGTTCAGCGTTGTCGATGTCGCCTTCAGTAACATCTGCCACCGAATTGGGTGTAGACTCGTGCTCGTTCTTTGCGATTTCGAGAGCCATGACTATAGTGTGTTTATGAAAGGATCACTAACTGTGGTGTTATTATTCTGCCAGTTCTCTTTTTATACATGATATGGAGTTGGAGATTGTTATCTCCAGGGGCATCATTTCCCGATTAGACCAGCCACTCTCGCTGAGCATTTCCTAGGGAACTCTGGCTATCTGAGGCACGTAATGGTTGGAAGATAATGACAGATAATGAGGTTGGTCTGTCTGACAGTCATGTCTACGGAATATACGGATATACTTCAGTCTCTTATCAGGGCTCGCTGACGGTTGCCTTTTTGAATCCACTCTCAACTCCTTATCATGCACCCAGACCCATGACCCATAAACCAATAGCCGTTATTGGAATTATGCGGGGAAAGCAATGCAGCGCATGGCACTCTGCGGGGAAACTATGGAGCTCAAGACCATCTCCGGCTGCAGGAAGTGATCCATCTGGTACTGCTCTACCCTCACCTACGACCGGTCTACAAGCACGAGCATTAAATATGGATAGGTATATTGCTATTCAAGTAAGCAACACTAATCTCGCCACAATTGCTGGCCTTCGACTCATCCTCTTCGTCGATATCAACTCAATCATCGCCACTCCAATGTGTCAGATCAACTGCCCAGTTCGCGTACCCAGCAAACCTCAGGCTTCTGTAGTACTCCACTCGGCGTCTCATTGTGCTCTCGCTCATAAATGCCACCCATTGGGTGTCGTTGTACACCAGGATGTTCGAGTCTGAGCCCGCATCGTAGAAGAACTCGTTGATGTCGCCCTGAAGTATCAATTCTTCGATTTCCGCATTTGCAATAATCCCTGGAGTTCTGGTGCATCTTCCTGGAAGTGCTGTAGTCTGCGGACCCTCGAATTTGCACTCCGGCCCTGTGCAATCTGCGTCCTTCATGCCAAAGGCTCGGCCGTAACTGGCCACTCCCACTGCCACTTTGTTCTTCGGGACTCCGGCTTTCGTGACTGGGTCTGTAAGCTATTATCTCTATAAATGGTTTGAGTCACGTACTCATTGCAAGGGCGTACTCGGTCTCCGTCAAGTTCACTACTCCGTTAGACATATCCCTTGCTTGGGATTGCAACTTACCATGGCTTCGTAGACAGTTCCCTCCATTGCACCAGTCCTGTAGAACGAACTCATTGTAGTCCCATTGGCCTATATGGATTAGTATATTGGCTGAACTCGAAATTGCTCTCTTACCATGGAAATCGTAAGTCATATAAATGATATAATCGACGTACTGCCACATTTCTGCAAGTGGAAACCCCCTGAGATACCAAAATGACGCAGGTGCAGCTACGGAGATGTCTTTCCCCTGCGGGAGCGCTTTTTTGAGCTTCTTGAGGAACTCGAGGTAGTTTACGCCATCCGAAGGCGATCTAAAAGACACGGCTTGGAGGTCTGTCGCCTAGAATGGTTGAGAAAAGGCAAGAACATTGTAGAGAAAACTTACCCCCGGATATTCCCAGTCAAACTCCACACCGTCCAAGTTATGTTGTTCCACAAACTCCAATATGTTGGTGATGAATCTGTCGACATTCGCCGGGTCCAGAGCCTTGCGGAGCACTTCATAGAATACTGTGCTGATAGTAACCCCCCAGCCACCAAAGGAGACAATCCGCTTCACACCCTCCAAGGCAAGGAAGTCTTCCCATTGCTCATGGGGATCAATGACGTCAAGCTTGAAGCTGCTGTTGATATTGGCAAACGCCCAATGAATATGAGTATAATCGTTGACTTGGATATCGGCTGCGCGAAGATTGAGACAAGGCCGGTCAAGATTGAACGACGCATAGTATCCAATCCTCAGGAACTCAGCAGGCTCATCCGAATTCTCAAGTATCTCCATACCGCAGTTCGAGATGCACCCCTTATGGTCTGCAGGCGCTGTTCCTGGGTTTCCGGTTGGGCCCACCTCGTTGATGCAGAATTCAGGGGACACTCCACAGTTTCCTAGGATATTGCAGCATGCATTCAGGGGACATGGGTTTAAATCGGCAAGAGGCTGGCCATCCATCGGCATTACTGTTCCTGGGACAGTTGGGCCGCAAGCTGCGTCAGGGCGAGCATCAGGAAGTGGTGGATATCCTTCACTCAAGCAAATCCTGAGCCCAGGTTGGATGTAGTCGCACCCGGACCAGCCCCATGTCCTCCTGTCATTGAAATAGCTGATTTTGGATTCCTCCAGACCATGTCTCTGGGCAACCAAGGCGCAAGTGTCGCCAGGCTCCGTTACGTATGCTGCGCACGAACCATTCTTGTTCCTCGATGGCTTGGAATCAGACGTCTTTGCTCTCTCAGAGCAACAGAGCTGGTCGCCTGGCTGTAGAACCGTACACCAAGTATCATTGGTTTTGCCATCCCGGCCGCGTTCAGAATTGTATCTCATAAACTCTTCCACAAGAATGCCACATCGTCCGGCAATAGCAATGCAAGTGTCTCCTTGTATGACTGTTTCCATTTTGCAGGTGTCCTCTTTTGAGAATCTCTTCGTAATAGGGTGTGGCTGTATTCGTATGGGCTTGTCAATAGTGCGAATATCCCGGAAGTTGATAATGGCCTCGTTTTGCACGCAGTGAGCGTCGGTCCATGAATCTATCACCTCTCGAACAGTCACCATATCACCAGTTGTATCGACCGTGATTGCAAACGTATGTTCAAGATCGTTTCTGTCGCCGCAAAGCCGGATTGCAGCAGCCTTCCGAGTCTGGGTATCCTCACTTGTCTTGAATGCTTCGAGTATGAATGTGGCCATAGACATACCAACCGCTGCACCGCTGTATATACCGACAGTTGTAGTGTTGAAATGTCCGACGACACTTCGAGTGTCCCCGTTCGAGATATCGGCCAAGACGGTTTGCACATGGTGGAGGAGGAAGTTGAGCTCGTGGAGGCTAGAGGTTGTATCGGGGTCAGTTATCACTGATTCTAGCGATATGGCTTGTGCATCGGCAGGGTTGCTAAAGAGTTTCGACTCGGCCTCAGGGTCATCGGGGTGTTCTTCGATGGTACAGGCGTGAATTCTGAACGGTGCTTCCGGGACGTCAGGAGATTCGTGGGACGAGATGTCGAGCAACACCGGATGGTGGCAATCCTTCAGGCTCTCCAGAGACCTATACGGCGTCCACTTGCTGGGGTCTGCAGTGCAGGGTGGAGGACATTCGGACTGTTTTGCACCCAGGACTGCTGGGAGTGCCCAGAGAGCAGCCGCATACCACATCATGAACTCCGTCGATGTAAGGATGAACTAGTAACAGTAACACAAAGTAAAGCATACACCGCAGCGCATAACAGTGGTTCTTTGTGAGATTTACGATTGAAGAAGATGAGGAAAGAGATGCGCTTGACGAGATATACGAACTAGGAAGGAGCAAGACTGGTACTATTGTACTATTGTACTATTGGTACTGTACTATTCTAAGTACTTCACGATTTGCATGGCAAATATCGTAGGTCAAAAGACAAACTAAATCACAAAAAGCACAAAAAGGACAACGATTTCCGATGCCATATGGCGTCAATTTCCACCACCTTGGGCTTCCAACGCATGTCGGCAGTAGAGGTGCGTCAAAAGACAAACTAAATCACAAAAAGCACAAAAAGGACAACGATTTCCGATGCCATATGGCGTCAATTTCCACCACCTTGGGCTTCCAACGCATGTCGGCAGTAGAGGTGCTACAAGAACACATTAATTCTATCTCATGGTTATCATACAAGGGTATATACATATTCACCGCACTGCAGTCATCCGAGCCCTAACCCAACATCACAGATGGAACATACTCTTCTCATTCACCTCTACAAACCTCCAAAGCCCAGCATCAACAGCCGCATCCTTCACGCTCCCCAGTTCCTCATCTTTGACAGCCCGGTTGATCTCCGCGTATCTAACCTCCTCGACCTCTTCTGCACTGCCGTCTTCACCCTCTGCAGCCTTCCGCCTCGGAATCCTCCTCTTCTTCCCAACATGCGCATCAGGATGATACTGCTCCATGACATGCACATACAAATCCCGGCTCACATTCTCCGCTAGCCACTTCATAATCTCCCTCCCCTCGTCCTCCTTCCCCGGCATAACAAGATGTCTCAACAAAACACCCTTCTTCGCAATCCCATCGCTCGTAAACGCCAGATCCCCAACCTGCTCATGCATGGCCTTGATACTCTCCTTCGCTGTCTCCGTATAATCATCCGCCTTGAGCAGCCGTTTCGACGTCGCCGATTTCCACACTTTGAAGTCAGGCAGGTATATATCCACCAGTCCGTCTAGCAGCTCTAAAGACTCGAGCGAGTCGAACGAGGATGTATTATAGATAATAGGAACTTTAAGCCCCATATCTCGCGCCGCAAGGATCGACAGCGCAACCTGCGGCACCACATGCTCCGGCGTCACAAGGTTGATGTTATGCACGTTTCCAACATTCTGGAGCTTCAGATACCAGTCCGCCAGTTCTTCGGGCGTGAGATCGAATCCGTTGCGCTTGTGCGCGATATCCTACAGAACATCCATTAGCATCCATCATCCATCATCTACAAGTATGAGCCCCCCTCCACTGGCAGGCTGGGAAACTGTTTCAACATACATGATTCTGGCAAAACACACACCGCAGATTACAACCCGAGAAGAACACCGACCCACTCCCATGAAACCCCTGGATGCAAGGTTCCTCGCCCCGATGCGGCGCAATGACATTAACCTTTGCTGTCTCGGCGCCGATCATGCACATGCCCGTCGTTTCGAACCGATTTACGCCGCATTTGCGCGGACACAGATTGCAGTTCGCTAGATGCGAGTAGGCCCTGCTGCGCTTTTTCGCGGCGTCGATCGAGGTGAGAAGCGCGTAGCGTGGGATGTACTCGTCGAGGAGGTATTGCGGAGGGATCCCGATATACCGGCGCGGGGTGAGGGGGAGGAATCTGGTTGTGTTGGAGGGGAGGGACGTTGGGGGGCGGAGGGATTTGGTGATATTAGCTAGTAGGGACATGGTTTGAAGTTGGGATTATGGGGTATCGATCTTGTCCATGTCTTGTGGTGGTTTGGGGAGTTGTTGGATGGAATTGGATGAGGAGATGCCGCGGATAATTTAATGCACGCCTTAGTTATCGCCTATCGCTTATCTCAGCGGTGGCGTCATACCTAATCAACCCGTTCTTACTGGTCATCAAGAATAATGCAGAGATGCATAAAGCAGATTAAGCTAAGATGGGGTATGAGTAGCTATACTATACAGATATGCAAAGCAGAAACAAGGCCAGGAGGTATATAAACTATATAAGGTAGAAACAGCACAGAAACTCAGAGCACGGCAGCACAAAGAAGTAATACTCCGATAACTCCAAGTACTTCGGCCCATCCATATTAACCGCTTCATATTCGTCAAGTCATCAAAGCCCTCAGATGTATGGCAAAGACACGTCGAGCCTACAGTGCGAGGCCTGTGCCATCACCGGACCAGCGGTAAAGGGAGAGCACCTCACGTCGGCGCTGTTGCTGCTCGCCAAAGTCGTCTGGGATACGGCCACGAACCTGGGCAAGGGCCGAGCGCATCACTTTGCGGAATGTTCGCTGGATTTGTCAGTGAGTACAACGGAAGTAAATATTAACTGGAGAACAAACCTGATATTCAGTGTTCAGCGTCACGACACAAGCCTCGTGGGCGCGAACGATGGTCTCGCATGCTCGGACAACGCTAGGGTTTGCGTCGCCTTGCAGCTTGTCTGCAGCAAGTAACAGTAAGAAGCTGCCCTGTAGTAGGTATATGCCGAAGAAGAATGGCATAAAACTAAGATCAGGGTCATGTTCGATGATGTCAGCCGCGGCCTCGGCAGCACCAACTGCGTGGCTCATCGCGGTGAGGAATGACTCGGATGAGATCCACATGTCATGGTCTTCTAGCAGGTTGATTGGGTCCCATTTTCCAGCCAAAAGAATGTACAGAACGTGCATGATATGGGTCCCATATGCAACGACCATTTTGGTGTGGACGATTGACTCGTTAACCCGCGATCCAACCGTGCTACTCGAACGGCCAGATGGACTCACATGGTCCAAGTGCGACGTCTCAACAGGCTCGTTTTCTGCAAGAGCCAAACTGTTCGTATAACGCGCTTCAAAGTCTTTCAAGCTCTGACCATACGCATCAAGCTGTTGAGAAAGCGCCATGGTATGCTGGTCCCATTCGGTTCCGCTGCGGAAGGCAGGTCCGTATCTCGGGTGCTCCTTAGCCTGGTGCAAATCGATGATGCCTCCTAGGATGGCCATCAATGGCAAGAAATAGCCAAACATGCTATGACCAGAGCACTCAATTGGCGGACCAACCGCACGATACGTAGCGGACGGAAAGTCCCCAGCTTGCCATAAATCATCATTCATCGGCTGCAAGAGCTGCGCGCACTCTTTATCCAGCAACGTGAGCGGCCGGTTATAACACAATGACAAATGACGGTCAGTGGCGTACAAAAGCCACCAAAGACGCCGGCGCTCTTCCCGTTCCTCCTCCGTTACATTAACGTTCGAATTACCGGGCCCGTGTGCGGAAAGCATTGACGAAGTATTTCGCTTCGACGGGTCATCACCTTCGTTCTCTCGCTCCCCGTCTTGACCCGATTGAGACGCGTTTGGAGGCAGCTCGCGGCCAAGTTTCAGCTCTCGGGCCAGTGACCAGGCGGCCGTCCACCAACGCATACTTGCTGCTTTGTATTCGCTGGCGGAAACAACCGTCGCGAGGTGAACGTACGTCGCAACGTCATCTACCGCGCCTGTTGCACTGCTTTGGGCCCCAAGCTGGTCCATCGATACTCCAAAACCACCAAGTGCTACCCCGTTGATAACCATGTTCGCTGCATAATTCGGAGAAGCCTCGCCCAGGGCAGGTCCGTGTATCAATGGCCGCAGAAGCCCTATTGTCAACTCCAGAAGCTTCTGGCATACTCGGCCGCGTGCCGATGGAGGGGAAGTCAAAAACGGAGCATCGCTTGTTTGTGCCCCTACCCATAGCATACTCGCTAACAGACCAGGGGAGCAGACACGCGGCTTGGTCGGATGGAGAAACGACTGCTTGCGGAAGATGTAGCCAACGACGTAAGGGGATTGGGGGGAGAGATGTGACGAGGATAAACTTGTGAAATAAAGGTCGAGAAGATCACAGGCAAGGGACTGGGGTATAATTGAGGCTATATGAGGAAGGACTGGCTGAAGAACGGGGTAACGTAAACTTGTTCCGGAGAACGATGCCATAGGAAACGAAGGAAAATTGGCAGGAGACGGTGACGGTAGCGGAAGCCATCCTGGGGATTGCGCCGGAGGTGAAAGGCCCAGGAACTGAGCAGGCTGGTTGTCTGTTGAATTTCCCAAGCGGAAATGGTTGAGCGAGGTTGAATGCGCCTCTTGGGAGTTCAACAATGAAAAGGTGCTGTCGTTATACGTCGCATTTAAACCGTGTGGAGGAAGGGCAGATTGAGGAGAGCGAGGATTATTATGGAGGATCTGTAACGAGCGGAGATCTGAGAGGGGCATCTGGGAGCGACTGTGCTCG
Organism: Aspergillus sp. PM3604; assembly: GCA_025768815.1. Lineage (NCBI taxonomy): Eukaryota > Fungi > Ascomycota > Eurotiomycetes > Eurotiales > Aspergillaceae > Aspergillus > Aspergillus sp. PM3604. Next base: position 236,084 of record JAMFNW010000040.1, on the reverse strand, counting down.
TTCATATGGGTGAACTGGTTCAAGTGTAATGCATCAAGAGCAGATCCCAGCGGTGGTTGCGAATGTGCCGATTGAGTGTTCTGAATACCGGCCAGACCGTTTGTAGGTATTTGCGATTGAACACGCGGCGCATCGAGGGCCGAGTCGTACCGGCCACTGGCTTCCTGTGACATGCGTCTATCAGAAGGCGACGGCATATCCCTGCCTGCGCTACCGTTTCCCTGGTGTCCAAGTCCTGCTGCAGCTGCCGCCGCAGCCAGGTCCTTTTTCGAAGCTTTCCCGCGTTTCTTGCGTTCACGAGCGTATTCGCATGTCAGCCCGAATTCTGCGGCCAAAAAGTTAGCAACTCCATGTCAGACTTGCCCGGCAAAATAGCAGAAGTACCTATACAATGAGCGCACGGGTTCTGGCCGTCGCATTTGGTCCGGAGCTGGTTACATTGATCACAAGCTCGACTTATCCTCCGCCGGACGGGGCCCGAAACAGAGTTTTTGCGAATCATGGACCGGGCTTCAGCGAGCGAGTCACGAACAGATGAAGGTTTGTAGGCGGAGTTGCTATCGCCGTAGAGTTGATCCTTGGGTCTAGACAGAGAATGTCGCAAAGAATCGGAGGTATTGCTGTCGATGTTACCACCCTCTCGCGACAGCTGCAATTGTTCCAGCACGTATTGCGAGCCCTCGGCGAGCGTGTCCAGCCCCACTGTCTGAGATTGGGTCATTCTCGCCGACTGCGAGTTCGAAAAAGGGGAAAAGGATGTGGCGAACTGCTGGAGCGAGGTAGTCGACATCCTCACAGAGAATGGATCAAGAGGGCATGAGAGGTGTTGATACAGGTCGTCGAGTCTGACTGACGAGAAGACGACAACTGGAACGATCAGGTGAGGAGAAAATCAGGGATCTGATGATTGACAGAGACTTAGTTGAAGATCGAAGTGGTGGGGAGAACGAGAATGAGGAGAGCTGCGCCCACAATGCCGACAGAGGCCCGGGAACGCAAGAACGGAAGAGGGGGCTACCAGGATAATCAACCAAGGGACAAGGTAGTAGGGACAAGGCAGTCGACACGAGCGAAAGTACAAGCTAACCCCAGAGCCGAGACCGCAGGAGTGGATGGGGATGGGAGACGGGGTTGCAAGTGGAACACGGGCCAAGAGCACGAGGAAGTCAGGCCATGCATCGACTCACCAAAAGCAGGAAGGATCCTCGCAGCCAGAACTCAGGAACTCGAGAAGAAGCAGAAGCGAGTCGAACAGACCATGCAACTCAGGAGAAAAAAAGGAAGAAACCCGAGAAATGGAGACTGAAAAGGTGGGGAAGCGCAGCCTCAGGCAGCCAGAACCTGGAGTTCACTCCGGCAGCAGCGAACACAGCACAGCTAACACCCATCTCGGTGTGACAGAAAATTAATTAGCAGGACCTGCGCAGGAAACTTAATTTGATAATGTCGCCTCCTGTAATTTGACCGCAATACTACTGCGTACATTCGGTAGCCTTGTGGTGGACAAGTGCCGTGAGTTCAGCCGAGTTTTGCCTAAATTACCCCGGACTCGGTCTCCGCCGTTTAGCCGAACTGCCCACCAGGAGAAGATGCGAAGAAATTTCCATGCTTATAACGTTGAATAGTATGTCAGTGTCTTTAGTATATACAGGTATCATACACGGATATCATAATGTACATAGCCGCCACATAACGACGGGCAAAAAAATCAAAACGCCGCTGTAGCTCACCCCTAATGTACTTTTGCCCAGAGCGCCAGTCCATGATTATATGCAATTAAGAGAAGAAATATTTGCTCTCGCGGATCCGCGACAGATCCCACTCGCCCTTCTTCGGCACCTCGCGGAACCGGAGGGGCATCCACAGCCAAACATGCTGTCCCTGGCGCGACCTCTTCTTCTTTGGCGCTTCCGCTTCCACTCCCTCCTCCGCCTCGGGCCCCTCCTCGGCCACGTCGGCCTTCGACTCCAGGTCTCCGTGGAAATCGTTTCCGAGAAGACTGGCGATCGCCGGGTCCGATCCGTCCGTCTCCAGGCCCGCGAGTTTGTTCGCCGCAGCCTCCACGTCCTCGGGGACGTGTCCAACAGCTGTTTCACCGAGAGAGTTGTGAATGGATAGATCATTGTCCGTTCCGCCAGCCAGATCGAAAACGCTTGCCGCCGTCTCCATCGCACGGCCTTGGGCCTGTAGTTCAGGGTCGTCCGAGCTCAACAATTTCTGGCGTTTGTGCTCGTCAAAAAGTTCATGCATTTTCGAGTTTCTCTTCTTGTTGCTCTTTCGGAAAGCAGTGATCGCTTTCCCGACTTTGCTTGTCGCTGGCACCTTGGCGTAAAACATGTTGCGGCCGTATCGTACGTTGAATTCGGACGCCAACCTCTTGATCACATTATCAGAGTGCATCTTGACAAACGCTTCGCGGAGAATCTGGTTCATCGAGTCGACGTCAGAAGCGTGGGTCCAGAACGAGTCGTGCACGGCGGAGAACGTAAGACCGGCTTGGTGACAGGCAGAGGCAGACAACATCATGTGGGTGGCATCAAGCGAATGGATAAAGTTTGGAGGGAATGCCTGCAGCTGCTTTCGCTTGGAAACAACGAAGTTGGAGTCGCGTTCGACAATGTTCAGGCCCTGGAAAAAAGTGTTGACACGGCGCGACACCCGAGACCGGTAAGGCTGCACAACAGGCAAGCCCAGAGGCGTAGTCCAGATGACTGTTGAGCGGAAATGTGAGTTCGGGTTGTTTTGCTCCGCTGTGGTAAGGCCCTTGCTGCCGCGCCTATTCGGGGTCATAAGCTGTTTGGCTATGGCTTCGATTTGTTCCGGGGGGATGGACTGCGTAATGCGACTGGCGCAGTCGCCCAGCCAGTATTGGATGTCATGGGCTCCGTTGAACATCGTCCCAAGGGCTTCGAAAATCTTGCGAGCAATGTACAAGGCGCCGAGCCTCTTCTGCTCGCTAGAAAGGTCCGGATAGTGGTCCACCAGCTGTTTTTGAACTTGCTTCATGGCACCGATAAAAGTAACACCGTAAACGTTGGTCATGACTGTCTGTTTGACAACCTTACGAGTAATCCTTCCATCCAGCATCTTTGCAGTAGCGTTGCCCTGTGCCGCTTCTCGGGAAACGGTTTCTTTGACGAATTCCGCAACACCTGAGTATACATCTGATGGGCGATCAGAGGGCTCAAGGTTCACCTGCTGTGCACCAATTTTATCACCACCAAGGGCAGCATAATGCTGTAGACCGTTGCAAGAGCCATCCTGGTGAATGGGCAAACGTGATGCATAATCGGCCGGGTTCGGAAGTTGAAGGGCGTTTCGGAGCTCACAGCAGGCTGCCAGACATTGCCAGGGATCTTCGGCTTTCAGCCACCAACGCCGACCATGGAGGCCATTGTTGGCGGAATCAAGCACATCATCCAGGTGATCCATAGCATACTGTTCACGCTCAGAGAGGCTAGCTTTGTCAAATCCAGAAAGGTTTGCAATCTGGATCTTCAACCACCTCAATCCATTTTGTCCTAGTGGTTTGGCCTCACTGAAGAGGAGAAGACCACGTGCGTTATCGGCGCCCATCTGGTTGAGATAGGGGGGGAGTGGATACGCTCTACCGCGGAAATCCATGTTGTGAGGAAGGTAGAAGGTTTCGTTCAAATAGGCACGTGCCACTTCCAGTTGGAAGTTCTGGAAGCACCGCTGAGAATGGTAACTACTCCTTTGGTTTTCAATGTCGCGCACAAGGTTGTTCCACTTCTTTTCGGCTTCGTAACCCTCCTCGGGTGATGGTTTCGGGGGATGGGGCAAATCTGGCTCAGCTGGTGCCAGGTCAGCGATAGGTTTACCACCATTCCATGCCTCGAGCATGACATTGAAAACGTCGCGGTTGATGACCCAGCCTGTGCTGCCGAGAATGTCCAAACCTTGGCGAATACTCTCTAGACCGTTGTTCTCGAGTGCCGCCTTCACGTAAGTCGGTTGCAAAGCCTCGCCTGGCGTGGTGCGGACTATGCGGTTCTGGTGTAGATAATAAGCGCCGTCTTTGTAGCCTGTCCACTGTCTCGGTTTGGAGATCATGGGCAGATGACGACCCAGCAAATCTGAGACCGGCTCCCTGGTGATGATTTTGACCAGCTCCGGGTGGACATGGATATAACCGCTGCGCCTGCCCCAGTGGATTTGGTACGAATGTTGAAATCCAGGCTGCATGGTTATCTCTCGTGCCTTGTCCTTTGCCGTCTTGTCCGTTTCAGCAGCGACAGGGACCTTGGCAACCTCGTAAAGAAGACTCAAAAGAACAGCTCCAAGCTTCGCCCTGAGAGCGGTTGGCCAGACGATGTCAGGCTCGTCTTTTTCCATGTTCCGAAGCAGGTGGTTCCACTTGGTTCTACTGTCCTTCTCCTTGCGCCCAGCAAGCATTTTCTTAAGCATCTTAAAGCGCTGAAGATTATTCTCAGACTTTTTCTTGGCCTGCAGAAGCCTGTCGGACATCATTTCATCGTAGAAGTCATGTCCGAGGGAGACTGCAAGCGGCGCAAGCTTGATTCCCTTTTCCATGCCATTGCGAACAAGAACACCCATGGTAGTCAGAATTGTCAAAGCTGCGAGCTTTTCCGGTTCAAGAGTGCGCAGGTACACGCCGTATTCGCATCGTTCCTTTTGTTCGTTAGTTACGACGGGGTTTGCCTCTGCTTCCTTGATAAAGTTCAGCTCCTCCCGAATCCTGGACACCAGATCCGCATGCCACCGAGTAATGATCGGTGATAAATGCTTTCCGCCTATTTTGGCGTCCGGCTTCACCTGCTGGATTGTCTCGTTCTCTTTTTGCCAACGGTTCAGAGCCGACTGCATCACGTCCGCTTCGAGTTGCTGTTGCCGGCGTTGCTGGTATAGCTCCTTGCTTTCAATATCTGTGACACCAACCTTCCTAGGAAGAGGGTCATTCGAGAATAGCGAGATTGAATCCTTTAAAGATGACAGACCGAGACCTTTCTGTGGGACTGGTTTAACTTCTGGCGCTTCTTCGAATGGTATGGTCTCCGTTGGCGCGGCCTCATTCTCAGTCGTCATACCTCCGGTCGATAAGCCCATGCTGTCAATAGCAACTTGTCTAAGATCGGCAGCGCAAATCTAGGACAAAGAGAATCAGTACCAAAGTATGACGATAACAATACGAAAAGAGAGGAAACAAACCTGGGATAGTTCACCCAGCTCACGCTCGTCGAGCACAGGAACCGCTAATAATTCTTCTTCAACATGGGCTTGTTTCGCGAATTGCCAATAGCGGCGAACAGCTCGCTCCCGCTTGGGGCCGTAAAACGAACGTAGGGCCATCCGGATCATGATCGCGTAGGTCGTTGCATCTCCCTCAACTCCACCATAAGGCATGTCCACTTCAAACCATCTCTGCATCTGCTGCACCAGCGATTTGTCGCCGGTGTGGGCAATATGCGTGACCATGGCCTGGAGTAGCCTGTTGTGCAGGTCAAGATAACCCGGCGAGCCGATAGGATGATATTCCCGTAGTCGATTAATCAAGTTCGAAGCCCGGTCGAACTGGGAAACCTTGAGCGACAGATCCAGATTGGACATCATTTCATCCTCATCACCGCCAACACCTCTAATCTTCCTGAAGACCCTTGGGCTTGTCTGTAGCTGATCATCCACAATCACAAGAGACGACGCATCGAAGGTCTCGGGGATAGGAGGGAACAGAGAACTCCATTGCTGCTCTGGGTGTAGTTCCGATGAAAGAGATTGGTGGTCCAGTACGGGGTCGGCGGCTGTGGCAAGGTTGCGGCTTGATTGGAAAGAGGAACGACGTCGGCGAGTATCCGGAGAAGAACTGTTTGCTGAATTTTGCAGTGCGTTGATCCGACTCGTCTGGGAATGATGGCGTAATTTGGCCGATGATTGCAGGAGAGAGCGTCCTTTCAAAAGCCGAAGCTGGGAGACAGCATTTCGTTGTCGGGCAAGTTGGGACAACATAATGAAGACGCTATTAAATAAGAAAAAGGTATTATACAATCGTGATTAAAAATAAAAAAAAAAAGGATGTAATGCAATAAATGAGATAAGAGAATGAAAGGTAGAAGATTAAAATGCGACGCAAATGCTAGAACAAGGTCGACAAAACGCTCAACACCCTCTCAGCAGGAGACTGTCAATCCAGACTGACAAGACGTCCCGCAGCCCTTCTCAACTCGCGCTCCAGCAGGTCTGCGAAAAGAAGGAAGGTCGGGGTTGATGAGGATGGAGAAGGTTGAAGCAAAAGTAAGGACGGGCAACATTCGCTCCGGAGTGAAAAATACTCTGGCCCGAAAAGGGAGACCCCCTCACGTGATGCTGACACTCCATTTGCCATCCATTCCCATTGGCGGATCACATCAGTGTGCTCCACTGCAATCATCCACCACGCGATCTGTATCCTTCTTGGGAGTTTACAATCGTCGCAAAAATACCGGAATGCGTGAGCAGTCGTTCTATTTCATCTACATATGGTTGTCTAGCCCTCCTCAGTGTTGCTTCCTGATGACTCCGTGGCCCCCTGCTTCATCCGGTTCTGCTTCATCGCCCACCCAGTCAACTCCGGCCGCGCCGGGTCGATCCGCGGCGCGCTCATCTTATCGAGATAGTCCTCGCCGTTGATCGCAGATTGGAGCTGCGGCAGGTCTTGCACATCCTGGTGCATCATGTAGTTGTCGTATATTTGCCATGATTCCTCGTTCTAGCCCATAAGTCAGTATTCCGCCTTCACATTCACACTCAAAGATGCTGCATACCTCGGCATCAACCCAGTCATAGCCCTTCCACTTTTCATCCTGCATCCGCTTCAAAAGGTCAAGATTCCCTGGCACCATGACATCCCTATCCTCCGCGCCCTTGACCTTGACATCAACGGCTCTAGCTTCCGCCTCGGGCCGCTCTTCCTCGCCCTCTTTTCGACCCTTCCCAGACCGTCCCTTGGGCATCTCATCCATCGCATCGAGATGGTGAAGCTGTGGATGTAACTGCACAACCGCCGTAACCGGAGAAAGATGTAGCTTATCTGTAGAAAACCAGCACCAGTCAGCCCCATACTCCACCAAAGAAGCAAAAGAAAGAAAGAAAGAATACATACTCCCCCGAAACGCAGCAAGCATATAAACCGGATCCCCATCCTCAGGCGTCTTAATCCGTCCACCCAGAGTCTGCGCCTTCAACAAAGGCGTCTGATCCCCAGGCGCCATACCAACCATCCCTTCCTCCGCCTTCATATCCTCCGCCTTGACTTTTCCCTGTCCCTGTCCGCCTCCCTGCCCACTAACACTAAACCCACCCGCCATGCCATACGCCCCGCCCTCGCGCGCATTTTTACTCTTCTTCAACGCATCCCCGTACTTGACACCCTTCCCAATATCATAATTCAGCCGCGTGTTAATCGGCACGTCGACCTCGACTAGACCCGTATCGTGCTTCAGACGCAGCGACGTAGGTTTCTGCCCGTTTGTTTCGTCATAGGCGTGCCCCGCTGGGCGGTCGAGGTATTGCAGAACATACCGGCTGATGTCGGAGTTTGTGAGGTAAATGTCGTAGGAGGCGATGACGGGGTCTTCTTCTGAGGAGGTGGTTTTGGTGGCGGTACCTGGCTCTGCTGTTGTCCGGGGTGGGTTGGAGGGGGGTGTTGCGGTTCGTGGTTGTGACATTTTGGCGGTATTATGGGGGTGCGGTTTTGCACCTATCTTGAGAGAATTTCAATCGTGAATCGAAGTCGAATGTACAAAATGCTATAAGGGCGTCATTTCATTATCCAGGTCGTTTGTGTAGAGTAGGAAGTCTGGTGCAAGCTAATGGTCGTACTTTTTTCTCCCTCTGCATCATTGAAAAAGGCGCGGCAGAAAGATTTGAGCTCCCTACCGCCTTCTTCAATAGGCACCCATCACTGTCCGCCTCGCGCTGGTTGATTACTCATCCATACAATATCCAAAGCCATGAGCGTGCAGTTGGACATTAATTTTGTTGTTGATATCCTCAGATAAGGGTGTTTTCAGGGATGCCCCTCAGTTATGCTCAGTATCAGTTACCAGCTGAGTGGGTGTTGGAAAGATCGTATTAGTGCCATAAGTCCGGAAATAAATCGCGTAGGGCTAAGAAAATATATTTTGGCAATAATACAATATGTAGAAAAATAACAAACTCAGATTGAAATAATAACCGTGACCTACTTTCACCAACAGCATAATTGTATACAAATGTTCTAGAGCAACAGAGAGTATTTCTAACATAAATCGTATTCACTAGGAGAAATTTTTAATAACCATGGTATATCCAAACAAGTCAGATTAAACCAATAAGCAAAGCAAACAGGGAATTTGGTAATCTAAAAAGCGCAAAAAAGACAAAAAGCCAGCAGCAGAACATGACAATCGTGAGATATGCAATATAACAACAATAAGTCGTGGGCCGTGACCGCGTTTCGTTTTATCTATGTGCATTTGCAGTCGCCTACTCCTCTTCTTCGTCTTCCTCGGCAACCTAGTTGGGATTATGTTAGCATTTGATTGATTATATCTATAGAGCCCCCAGGGGTTTATGGGGAATAACTTACTCCTTCGTGGAAGTTGGTTCCATCGGTAGTCGCGTTGATGACACCAGCACGGATGAGCCAGTCACCGAATCGCTCGGGCTCCTCGCCGTCGGTGTTGCGCTCAAGAGCGTAACGCTTAAGTAGGGGCTTCATGATGTCGAGGATTTCGTCCTCCTTGATGGAAGAGCGGTATAGCTTGTTCAGACGCTGTCCGTGGTAACCGCCACCAAGGTACATGTTGTAGGCGCCATAAGCCTTACCGACGAAGGCGACTTCGGCGAGCCAGGGTCGGGCGCAGCCGTTGGGGCAACCAGTCATACGCATGACGATGCTGTCGCGTGCGAGACCGGCCTCCTCGAGGGTCGACTCGAGCTTCGAGATCAGGACGGGGAGGTAGCGCTCGGATTCGGCCATGGCAAGACCGCAGGTGGGGAAGGCAACACAGGCTGAGGAAGACAGACGGAGACCACTGAAGGACGTGTTGTCGAGCTTGTACTTGGCCATCAGTTCCTTGATAGCAGGGAGATCTTCATCCTTGACGTTGGAAATGATCAAGTGCTGGTTACCGGTGAGACGGAACTCGCCCTTGTTGAGTTCAGCAAGCTCGCGAAGACCGGTGCGCATGCGGAACTCGGAAGTGTCCTCGATACGGCCGTTCTCGATGAAGAAGGTGAAGTGGTTGAGACCCTTCTCATCCTTTTGCCAGCCGAAGGTATCGATGTTGGACGCGAACTTGAAAGGACGAGGCTCCTCGAAGCGCAAGTTGCCGGGAAGAAGGGCCTCAACCTTCTCCTTGTAGGCCTCGACACCCATGTCGTCAATGGTGTACTTCAGACGAGCGTGCTTACGGTTCTTACGGTCACCGAAATCACGCTGGACGAGCATGATCTTCTCACAAACGATGTGGGTTTGATCAGCTGGCACGTAACCGAACATGCGGCCGGTCTGGGGGTACGTCTTCTTGTTGTTGTGAGTGCTACCCATACCACCACCAGCAAGGACGTTGAAACCCTCCAAGTGCCCATCGGCACCCTTGATGGCGATCAAACCAATATCGTGCGCGTAGACGTCGGTATCGTTGTGAGGGGGGATGGCGATAGTGATCTTGAACTTTCGGGGAAGGTAGGTAGGTCCATACAACGGCTCGTGGTCAACAATGGCATCACCCGCGACTTGGACCTTCTTGTCATCTTCGTCCTTGAGCCAGATCTCGTGATACGCAGTTGTGGAAGGCAGAAGGTGGTCGCTGATCTTCTGAGAGACGGCGTGCACCTCGCGGTGGTAGTAAGAGAGCTCAGGGAGAGAACTGCACATGACGTTACGGTTAACATCACCGCAGGCGGCAATGGTGGTCATCAGAGCCTTGTTGATAGCACGCATCGCTCCACGGAGGTTGCGCTTGACAACACCGTGGAACTGGAAGGTCTGACGGGTTGTGAGCTTCATCGTCTCGTTACCGTGAGAGCTGCTGATGGCGTCCATTTGCAGCCATTGAGATGGAGTAGCGACACCACCAGGGAGACGGCAACGGATCATGAAGCTGTAGGCAGGCTCAAGACCCTGGGCCTTGCGCTCATCACGGAGATCACGGTCATCTTGCATGTAAGTACCGTGGAACTTGGTGAGTTGCTGATCACTGGCAGAGATAGCCGCGGTGCTCTCGTCAAGCAATCCCTCGGCAATAGTACCACGCAGGAAGTTGGACTCGATCTTAATGTCCTCGTTGGTTATGGGAGCGGGCTCCTCGGGAAGACCCTCGACCTTGTCGACTCCCAGAGCCTGCCAGAGGCGGGGTTCCCATTCAGAATAGCCGGTCTGGAAAGCGTCGGGGTCCTGGTCATCACCAAGACCAATGTCCGTTAGTTTACGTCCACCGAGGAAGGTGATGCGGGCATCGAGATCCTTGGCCGGCTTGTTGTAGTAGATCTTGTCCTCCTTGCGGGGCCAGTAGTGGCTGTCACCGAGACCGAAAACGGAGTAGTTGATGGTGGAAAGGTCGAGGTCACCAGCGTTCTTCACGAATTCCCACAGGGCACGACCGTTCTGGGGGAACTCTCCCTGACCAGCGACACTGGTGAGGAAGACAATGTTCTCCTCGGTCGAGAGGTCTTCGAGAGGGTAGTCTTCCATGGCCATGACAATGGTCTTCAGACCACGTGCACGACCACGGTTTCCAAGACGCTTCGCCAATGTCGCAGCATTACCATTGTCGGAGGCGAACAGGATGGTCAGAGGAGCACCGAAAAGACCCTCGAGCAGCTTTTCGTAAGAGTCCTTGGCCTGGCGCTTCTGGAGCGAACGGACCTCAGTGCCGTAAGACTCGGAAAGAACGGAAGCGAACTTGGGCTGACGGTTCATGAGTTGCGTAAGCTGGTTGTCCCGGCGAAGGAACTCCTCAAGCTCACGCTTGACGCGCTCGGAGTCTAGAGCGAACTTGGGCTCACCCTGGTCCTCGTTGGCAGGGTTCCAGCGGTACAGGGGCCAGTAACCAAGGTCGACAGCCTTCTTGGTTTCCTGAAGAACAGTGAGGGCAGAGTCGTTCTCCTGGTTGTACGGGAGATAAGCAACAACGATGGAAGGACCCTTGAACTGCTCGGCCTCGGCCATAGCCTGGAGAACCTGAGTGTAGGAGCCATACACAGCAACGGAGGCGACGTACGCGTTGCCGAAGTTCATAGCGTACAGTCCAATATCCTTCTTTCTGCGAGTGGGGTCGGCCGCAGCACGCTCAGAGTAGGGCTGAGAGTCAATAACGAGCATGTTAACATCCGCTCCGGAGGCCAACACGTGGTGGACACCAGAGTTTCCAAGATCGTAAGACCAAGCATCGGAGCCAATCAACCATTGAGACTCGTTGTAAAAAAGCTTCTTGGACTCCAAGAGCTGTCTGGAGAGAGTAGAGCCATCGTTGCCGAGGCGGGAAATGACATCAGGAGCCAACTTGTTAGCCTTGCTGGCATCCGCTGCATTGATAGCCCAGTCGGCGAGCCACTTCTTGACCACCTCGGTGGCAAAGCTGTTGGACTTGGACGCATCCTGAACTTCACGGACAAAGCGCTTGCGGTGTTCCTTTCTGGCGATCAATGAACCGAAACCGTACTCGGGGCTTGCTGCAATTGTGGAGGAGATTCCAGCGTTCTTTGAGCCCAGCTGGTTAGCAAGGTATAACCGCTCGCCGAAGAGCTGGTTCAGAATCTTCAGGTACGCGTTCTCAATATGGGGCTGCTCAAGAGGGGTCTGAAGGGTAGGGACCTTGGAACTGCCAATCTCAAGGTTCTGGATAGGAGAATCAGAGCTCAAGTTCTGGACAATTCCGCGAAGAGCCTGGGAGGCAGTCGAAGGCTCAACGTAGCCGAGTCTGTAGCCAACAACTTGGGGGCTGCGGCCGCCAGCGGAGGCGGGCGTCAGGCTAGACAGAAGGTCCATGAACGAAGGACCCCATCTCGTAGTCTTGCGGACCTGCTCCAGAACAGCAATCTTCTCGACTGACTGGGGAATGGACTGCGCAATCTCGGAGCCCACCCAAGGGCGGTAAAGGCGAGCAGTGATCAAACCGATGTTGGCCAGTTCAGCAGGGACGTCCTCCTTTCCGAGAACATCGACGAACACACCGGTCGAGCCGAAGACAAAGATGGCTTCCTTGGCATCAGCTGGGCCAGTGTACTCAATAGCGCGGTAGTTGCGGCCGACAGTCTCCGACAACACTTTCCAGATTTGGCTGGTCCATGCAAAGATATCAGCAGCACTCACAGGACGCACAGAGCCATCCACTGTGGTAGCAGCTGAGCTAGTGGCGCGGCTGTCAGCACTGCTATCACGAACTGAAGAACCAACGGACGAGTTGGCCACGCTGCGGCTGGAGGGTGTCTGGGAGGGCTGAGCAGGAGTGGCGGTTCCCTCAGCGACAGCAGCTGGAGCTTCCACGGTCTCCTCAGACACTGTAGCAACGCGGCCACTGTCTGTGTACAGAGTCTCCACACCATGTCCCTCGGAGTGCGAGACAGCACCTGCGCCCAGGTCCAGAAGTGACTTGAAGGCATTTGCATTCTCCTGCTCGATGGGCTCGTCGTTGGCCGAGTTGGCGGGGTCGAAGAAGTGGATGACACCCTTGCCGGACTTGCGAGCCAAAGCATGAGCAGTGAGCGCAATATCCTGGGCCTCCTGGAGGGTCTCAGAGTGCAAGAATGTGAAGCCGCATTGCCGGATGGAGCTGATCGCGGAGTAGTCGGGGAAGGGGTAGGGTTCCAAAGCGACGTGGATAACGACGGGGGAATTCGCGAGGCGGTAGAGGTGAGGGATGGAGGCAAGAAGAACCGACGAGCTGGTCACAGCAGAGACAAATTTGCCGGTCTTCAGAGGGTGGAAGGCAGAGAGGAGGGGGTCTTCATTGTATCGAACAGAGACAACCTGCAGACATGATTAACACCCGCATAGCGAATCCTATATTTCCGAAATGACTAACCTCTGGTACACCTTCAGGAATGACGCTACGGGACCCGATAGCCCTCAGGTTCTTCAAGGTCTGAGAGAACCAGGAATCACCCTGAAGTGATGGCTGGACGGAGAGGACGACCTCACTGGCCTGGTAGGCGATTCTCGCCACTATATCCAAATCAGCCAATTGAACTCAACTATGAAAAACCAGGGCCAGAATAGCGGCCGTGGTGTCAAGAGAAAGAATATCGATGGAGGGGGTTTTACCGGCCTCGCCAGCAGTTGCAATAGGAGCCATATTGGCGATTGCCGGCTGCACTGCGGACAGTCACAGAGAGTGGGATAGAGGGTAGCGGAGGGGTTGGATATCACCGCATACGGTGATTCCGTGCAGAGAATCAGAGCAATGAACGGAGTGATTGAGGTGAGGGAGGAGAAGAGGAGAGAAACGGCATATGATATTTTAAAAGTAGTTATTTTTTTCCCCAAAGCTCGTCAACTCCAACTGCGGGCGACGATTCACTCGCTCCGCAGGGACATTTTTGAACGATTCTCCGCCATCGGGATTTGATCAGCGAATCAATGATTGGTTTTCGATCACGACATCGATGCAAACAGGTTGTCGTCTTCGAGACAAACATACCCCTTCGGGCAAAGTGCGGGGTTCCCGTGACTCGGTCGTGAGAGCAGCAGCCGACACCGGTCAGGTGACCGGACTCCAGTGGTCTTCACCGAGCTTTAACCTTTAACTGAGGGAGCGCTTAGGGAATAGGGCACAGATCTGGAGATTTTTTCCGCAAATCGAAATACTATCAAAAACAATACACATTCTTATGTACGATACAGAGTATTCATTGGCAATATGGGGCAATTATAGATCCTCTCCGACGCCGTAAAAAGAAAAGTCAAACCCATATCGATGTCATATCAATGTACAAGTCCTAGAGGCCAGGACCTTGGGGGAACGGTGCGCCCCAGGCAACCAAATAAGGCTACCGTGCTTCTTTTAACATGGAGCTTCCACCCGTGCTCCAAATATCTTATGAACTTGAGACCCAACGCCTTCCCCTTCCCAAGAGTTGTGACCATGGTGGATAACAGACGGTACGGTTCTGTCGAGGGTTCCTGCCACGCAGTTGACCGTCCGATTCCCAACCAGGCTATATATATCGTCACGGCATATAAAACCAAAATCGCAGACCATGTATGCAGTGTATGTAGGTAGCAAGAAAATGCTAAATGCGACGAGCGAATGAAGTTTCAGGTCGCCGGTAGGCATTCTGTCCAATGGAGGGGAAATGTTTCCTATGGCAAATGACTACCGGATGATTGTATAGCGAGCTACCTTTCATCCCAATCTTGCACCTTGACGGTCAATCTCGGGCCTGAGTTAAGCTCATGTGCCGGTTGCTGTAAAGACGCCGCTTGGACGGCGGCCTGTGAGGGCTGTGGTGGTCCAGTTCCGGATCGACGGCGTCTCTCCCGCTCAATGGGGCCAGGGGGTCCTGCCGTAGGCTCTCCGCGAGTGTGGAATCGGTGGCTCATGTTGACCCAGGTTCCGTCATCCTCGTCACCAAGCCAGTAATTTCTTCCAACACTGATCATGAGACGCCCGAGTTTTCCCTTCCATCCTTGGCCATCGGGGCTATAGGGTGAGAACGGTTCGCGGTCAATGTCAGCAACACTGGCCATGCTAGCGGCAGAGGTATTTCGGCTATGGGTGGGCAGTTGGGTGTGGCGAGGCATAGCAATGTATAATCGCAGAGTATGACGGGCAAACGCGAGCATAACGAAGACGAAGTAAAGGCGAATACTCCATAGCGCACAGATGAAGAGAATACTTTCGAAGCTCTCTGGCTGAGTGACGGCATTGCCGAGTTGATCCGCGCTCCTCTCACCCCTGGTTTTCAGCTGCGTGGAGTCATACTCAGAGCCGGTGAATCCTGCAGTTTGGCCCATAGTATCACTTCCCGGACCTGACGCCTTTGCATTATCCGAATCCGTGTGCTGAGCGATAACCAAGAACCAAGTCACACCGAAAGCCGCGGTGTAGGCAGCGTTGATGGCGCTGTCGAGAACATAGAGCCAGGCCAGCGCAAGACATTGCAAAGGAGACTGTTTTCGGATGTGTGGGAAGAGCAGTACTGTGATAGCAAGCGCGATCAAGGAGTAGAGGTACATGGATAGCTGAACGGGCGAGAGGTGGTATCCGGTAAGCAGGGCGAGCAAGCCATAAAGGCCGCTAATTTTGTTGAGCAATAGCGACAGAGTAATCAGCGAAGCGCCTGTCTGCAGGCTCATAACGTAGAGGAATGTCTGTGGTTGCGAACACCCCGTCGCCGGGGTAATAATCTGTTAGCTATGGAGCGGGCTGACGGGAGACGACGAACACCAACATACCTCTGGCCGCGGGATGCGGAGGAAGCGAGTTGACAAACCCATCTTGGATATCACCGTCGGAGATATCGACAGATGGGGTTTGAAGAAAAAATCGAGGGAAAAGGAGAGCGAGATGCAGGAGAGAAAGCTGGGAGGAAAACAGTCTGACCAGCGCTCCAGGTTGCACACAGGTTGTGGTTTACGGTTTGCAGTTTGCACAGGGGCGCGGCCTTCCGGTGGCTCCGATCCGGGCGATCGTTGCCCTTTTATTTCGTCACCACCTGCTCTCCTGCTGAAACGAGGCCTGCTTGCACTGGGAAAACTAGCGGGTGACCTACTTTTCGGTGCCGTAATTATGCCCCCTTGTGCTTTGCTCGCCTCATTCCCTGTCGGAAAGCCGAACCTTCGTATTCGTTTCCATGAAGTCATCGCCTCACCAGTGGGTCTTTTTTCCCAAGCCACCTTCCTTTCAAAACAACTGACGGCATGGGCGCATAAGCACTCCTGAAGCAGCGGCTGGATTAATTCAACTTCACGGGTTTGCTAATTATTTCAACTACTTCAAGGAATTCTTTTCTATTATCTGTCAATTATTTTTATTTCTTTTAAAAAAATTGGAGCATTTAGTAGACATTATATATTTAGAAACTCGGGACACGGGAAAGGGCCACAACTATAGAGGCAGTAAAAGTTAGACAAACTGCACTCCCCCCCCCCGTTTCTTGTTGATGACACGATCTTGGCTACAATTCCAGATTTAGGTTCATTCAACGGTGATGCTGCTGTCCTGACAGGCTGGCAGGGGAACGGAGTAGATGATAAACTCCGGTGGACTACCGCCAGTTCAGTTTTCCCATGGATATTGGTGGCAGGGATGCTCCAGAAAAGTTAAATATAGTTAAGTTGAATAAGGTGCTACTGAAGACGATATATCATGATCGCCGAACGAAGATTATTGCAGAACTGTATTCAATTAATTGGAGCAAAAGAACCGCTGGTGCGTAAGCTGCTACGCGGAATAAACTAAAAGATAGATCTACCGTTATTGAAAAGGTGTTGCCTGTTTCTACTCTTACGACTCCGTAGGCACCGAGGCTCGTCAAAATTCAACACGGACAGGATACAAATGACGTCTTAAAGTAAAAAAGCCAACCTACTAACAAACCAAGAAGGAAGAGATGCCGGATACAAGCAGAACGCCCTCCAATAAGCCTCAAATAATGGCGGTAGCAAGAGCGAAAGCAGTCATCGAGAAACAGCATTGATCTAGACTCGCTAGTCAACTGATGAGCAAGGAAAATGTACATCTTAAGAATGGCAGATATTATAAACAATCTCAACCATCATTATTGAGATCCGAGCTGATATGGTGCGGTGAGTGGTGATGTAACCACGGTGAGAGGCACGCTCAGCAGGCGCACCCTTCGTTACTCGTCGTTTCTTTGGGTTGGATGTTAACGTCAATCACTGTAAGAAGGGAGTCAGTAAACAATATCGCCAGGAAATTGTAATGCGTTGGAACGAACTCTGGCTTTCTCCCCTGTTGGCTTCTCCCTCCATGCCAGGCAGAGCTTGAGCTATCCGCCTAAACAGCTGCTTGACGTTGTGGCCAACCTTCGCACTAGTCTCGATGAACATAAGCCCGTTCTTCTTCGCCTCCTCTTCACCTTGCGCCGTTGTAACCTCACGCTTGTCGCTCAAATCAGTCTTGTTGCCCACCAGCACGATAATCACGTCGTTTCCACGCTCGCCCCGCACATCGTCAATCCATTTCCGAGTGTTCTGGAAGGATTTGGCATTTGAGATATCGTAAACCACGACAGCTACACTGGAGTCGCGGATGTAAGAAGGAATCAGAGATCGGAATCGTTCCTGGCCGGCCGTGTCCCAGAGTTGAAGTCGTACGGTCCGGTCTTCGAGGTACATTGTCTAACACCAGATGTCTCAGCATCTCAATCGGGACTTGAAACGAATGCCGCCCACTGTTTTGTACTGCGGCGGGGTACGTTGCTCACCTTCGACAGGAAGTCAATTCCAATTGTCGCCTGGTATGTGTTGTCGAACGAGTCGTACATGAACCTAGTAATCAACGACGTCTTGCCGACTATATGACGAGTATTAGGAATGCGCCAGGGTTATGGTACTTGGAAGTGGGCGTACCGCTTTGCTCGCCGAGGAAGACAAGCCTGGATTCAAGTCAGCATTATATTCAGATCCAAGCCAGTGCCCTCAAAAGTAACGTACTTGAATTTCTTCAAAGGGTTCGAATACGACCCAACACCGGATGGTGAAGACATGGCGACCAAAGGAAGAATGTAGAATCAGGGGAGATCGGGCGGTGGGAGGGGAGGAATAGGAGAAGGAAGAATTAAAGACGGCGTAAGGTCATAGAAATCGGATCAAATAGAAAAAGGGAGAATTCTGGTTATACAAGGGAGCCTAGAGAAGGCTGCGACCAAACCAGCGGCGTACGAGGAGGTCCAGGAGAGCGATTGAGAAGGGACTGAGGGAGCTTTAGTACATGGGAGTCTGGGGAACGGGCAGGCCATCCAGCTTGATAGCGGCGGCCCGTGGTTCGCAGTCAGCGGCCACTGACCACTGGCCAGCACGCCGCGCGGATTAAATGCGGCCCGACCTCCACCTGCTGCGACTTGTTGCTTTCCTGCCAGCCCGACGAGAGACCAGAGCTCCGCCAAACAGCTATCCAGCCGCCGTCTCCGTCTCACTCCTCGCACTCGAGACCTTGCTGCTTGCTTTGAGATCCTCCAGCTCCGCGGGTGTCTACCAGGTTGGGGGTCATCATGGGTCTCACTTATCCTTTCGGTTTGGCAACCGTGTCATTCCTGGTGATCGGAGGGTGTAAGTGGGCTGCCCGGGTTGATGAGGACGCACGCGCTAATGTTTTCTGATAGATATGCTTTTTCATGGAGAGGGTGAAGCATTCAATGTATGACGCAGCTCTAATCCTATACCTCAGGGCTCCCGCTAACTCGGTCTAGGTTGGCCAATTTCTCGAATCCGTGTCTCCGTACGTTTGGGCGACTCTAGGAATTGCTTTTTGTATTGGGCTGTCAGTTGTCGGTGCAGCATGGTAGGCTATACTCTGGAAATATGGGTAGCTCGAGGCTTGAATCGCTAACGAGGCCGTCTTCAGGGGTATCTTCCTCACGGGCTCATCGATTGTCGGCGGAGGTGTCAAGGCTCCGAGAATCCGAACGAAAAACTTGATCTCCATTATTTTCTGCGAAGTCGTCGCCATCTACGGTGTTATCATGGCCATTGTCTTTTCCTCGAAGCTCAACCTCGCGACCGGCGATGAAATCTACTCCCGCCAGAGTCACTATACCGGCTATGCGTTGTTCTGGGGAGGAATCACTGTCGGTGCCTGCAACTTGATTTGCGGTATCTCCGTTGGTATCAACGGTAGTGGTGCAGCTCTTGCTGATGCTGCTGACCCAAGCTTGTTTGTACCCCCGTCACCAATTTCTCCAGGAATTAAGAACTAATGTCTTCTATAGGTTCGTCAAGATCCTCGTTGTCGAAATCTTCAGCTCAGTCTTGGGACTGTTTGGTCTTATTGTCGGACTACTGGTGCAGGGCAAGGCAACCGATTTCGGAGCAGCAGCATGAAGCACTCTTCTCTGTGAGAAGCGCCCATACTAGCAGGGACACCCATTTGTACGACTTCTACTCATCTCATTTTTTTGGCTTCAATTTGTCCTCTTTATATAGCGCATTGAGGCGTAAGGGTCCGATTCGGCTGTTGAGTCTTTGTATGCTGAGTTTCATGGATAGGCATTCACTTGGTTTTGCCGCGACGACGAGCCGGATGGACGTGGTGTACAGTACAGGCGCCGGAAATAATGGACTTTCTATCTATACCATAGACTGAATGAAATTCCCCATATGAACTTCTATCACCCTTCTACTCCTTCCATTTAGTACCACTTGAATGTTTATAATGTTTATAACACACCCGCCGCAGGCCTTTTCTTGACAAAGATCGCCTCAGCAGTGGTACAAACCTCCCCGTCCGCATTCCTAATAACAGCCTCAACAAACACCTTCCTCCCATCGATCTTCCCCAACTTGGCCGTCGCAACAATAACCGATATCCCCGTTCCCAATTCCTCTGCATCCATTCCCCCTGTACCATTGCTACTCCCACTCCCACTAGAAATACTCGGCTCCCCCACAAAAACCGGCCTTTTATACCCCACATCCAACTTCACCGTAAACATCCCAAGCCCCTCATCCAACCCGGTAGCCCCGATCAAATTCCCAGTGGCCTCATCCATCACAGCCGCCAGGAACCCGCCGTGCGCGATGCCGTTCTGGCCCGTGACGCCGCGCCCGCAGTGGAGGAGCAGGTGCCCTTCTGGGCTGGGGGTGGTGCGGTAGAGGAAGTGTGTTTCCAGCACGGCGGAAGAGGTGCGCGCGGTGATTCGGAAGAAAGGGTCCGTGTGTCGGGGTATAGAGGATTGGGGGACGGAGGTGTAGCTGGGGTCGGCGAGGAGGGTGGATGTTATTGGGGTTTTGTGGAAGATTTGGGGAGTTGGGGGTGGCATGTTTGATGGTTTGCTGACTATTTAATTGACGGTCAGGTTTAATAATTTATATATGGATTATCTAGCATAATGCCATTGGCATGCCAGGGGAATTGTAAGAGATATAAAGCTTGTTGATTTCCCCTCGTCCTGCTCTCTCCCGTATACCGACGGGAGCCGGTTTTTAGCCGAGGCATCTCAAGATGGACAAAGTATGGCTGGACTGGCATAGCTAGGAGTGTCGAAGAGTAATCAAATCCACATATTTAGCAGCAGGCACAAATATCTTTACCGCCGAAGCTAGAGAATTCAAATCTATGAGGGCTCGCGTTTACTTGTCCAAGATCTGCATCGTGGCCGCGGTCCTAAAATTCCAGGAACTGGGAAGAACTTACTTATGTACGACGTATACCGTAGTTCCTACCATTCCGTAAAGGGTATCTATCAGCTTATCTCTATCTTACGGAAAAGATAAAGCTAAATCAAACGAAATCATATATCAAGATCCAAGTATATCAGCCCTTATGATATTTCCACCCCTTCTTCTTCTCCGCCCTCAGCGCCGGCAGGACAGCATCCCGACTCTGCTTCCGGGCAATCTCAATGACCAGGAATCGCACGAAATCTGTAAGTGTCCAGTAGCTGCTGTGCGCGCTGAGCATGTTAAGGTACTGGATGTTGAGTGCCCCGCCGCCGCCAGACAGAAAATAGTCGACCTGTCCGTTGTCGTTGAGCAGGAGCATTCGCCTCTCAGCTATTTCCTCCCGGGTAAAATCGTGCGTCTCCATTTCCACGTTAGATGGGAGTTTTGTGATGATGGATGGTCGCTCGGGGGCGGAGACAGCCGAAGTACCCCAACGGAAGGCACCGCCAAATGAGCGCCAGAGGGATGCCGTGGAGCTTGGGATGGCGGCCGGTTTGAGGGTGCCGGCTAAGTCACTATCGACCGCGGCGTTGACTCGATATGCGATGGCTGTTCAGGTTAGCGAGAGAGAACATTTCCCTGTGGTAGGTTGACTTACGATCTGTAGTATGCATGATGTTGTAAAGATTGTCAACAGCCAAGCAGCCGTATGTGTCTACATCGCCTGCTACTCCATCAAGCCGGTCGTCTCCATTACTGCCTGGTTTGCCACGTCCCTTTCGGGGTGAAAGGTTCGCTATGCTTCATTAGCTCAGCGTATACCTCCTTCCGGATGAATATCTCACATTTGTTGATAAAAAGGAACAAGCCCACCGGGCTTCCACAGATGAATAGGTTCTTTGTGTCAAACTCAAATATGTCCAGGCTGATAGTGGTATTTGAAAAGTCAAAGTCTGGGATACTCGTCGGCTGATGACTGAGCACGTCTACTGCCATTGCGCTCCCGAGTGAATGTGCAACTAGATGAACGCGGCCATTCTGCTGAAACCCGGGGTTGTTCTGGCACCAGAGCCGGAAGACTCGGTTGGCTTCTTTGACGACCGCTTGTATCATCTTGGGTTTGTGAT
The DNA here is from genome assembly GCA_025768815.1 of Aspergillus sp. PM3604. Taxonomy (NCBI): domain Eukaryota; kingdom Fungi; phylum Ascomycota; class Eurotiomycetes; order Eurotiales; family Aspergillaceae; genus Aspergillus; species Aspergillus sp. PM3604. Next base: position 214,670 of record JAMFNW010000040.1, on the reverse strand, counting down.
GCGATAGGTAATAGGGAATATCAAGTATAACATCACTGATCAAAGACCGGACAGCAGGTATTGTTTCTGGGGTGATGTCCTTCAACGTGAAATGATTACTGGCCGGATCATCTGTCACTTGAGACTCAAGATCGGTGTCTTCCAAGGATAGGGTCGAGCGCCAGTTGATAGGTAGCACCATGATCCCACCATGGCCGTCTCGGACGTGCGGCCACACTTCTTCGCTGTTGAGTTCCACGTTGACTTGTCTTCGGAAGGCATTTATGGCGTGCGTGAAATGGAAACTTTCCATGCGCTCGGACAATTTCTGACCAATCCCGTGAATGACAAATACGAGATCAGTAGGGGTAGGCCTTGACTCTTCCATTGCACAGGCATAGCATATCTCCCCGCCTCGACCAGGTCGCATTGTTTTGGCTTGGGCTCCACGGAGGTAGTTTCGCACGTCCACGGGACTGGGCTTTGACGGGTGCAGACGTTCCCATGCACGTCGACTGAAACCACGGACAACAGGTATACCAATCTGACGTCCTTTCCGCACAGCGCTAAGGGGCCTCCTTCCTCTAGATACAGACGGTAGTAGACTGGGTCGAAGAATCTGCGCGTTCTTTCCATCGGCATAAATGACACTGGAGGTCATATAAGGTTTAACAGCCGCTGCTTGCGCGGGTGAAGCACCGGAAGCCCAATTATCAACGTACTCCGGCGATTCCGGGTCCTGGTCTTCGACCTCTTGCGCTATAACGTCTGCGCCTGGTATCACATCGTCTTCTTTGGGCCATAATCGATGCACAATCTTCAACTCAGCGTCTGCTCCATTCTCCACACAGCTGTTGAGTTCATCCTGCCACGTTTCGGTCCACGGTTTGAGATAAACATAACCGTCTTCCAATTTATTGGCGAGCTCAGTTTCCACCGGCAGCATCGTGTTTTTGTAAAACCATGTAGCGCGAAGAACGTTGGACACATCGTGAAGCGGGCTCCAATAAATTGGTTTCATCTACGGTATATAAGTGACTATAGATCCAACTTTGGGGCGGGAAAATAGTACCTTTAGATTTGGCAATTCGACGAGATGAAGTCGAGAAACGCCCACTGGGGTTTTTGATTGGACGTTTTCATCTTCTGTATCAGCGTCAGTATGCTTGGCAGTCTCATCTTGTGACTGGTCTTGATAGGTGCTTGTTCTGAGCCCAGATGGTTTAGACGCAGTGTAGCTATGACTGGTTGTTTGACGCTCATGAGTCTCCTGGTTCGCGTCCGTGACAGTAGCAGAATCGACGGATCGCGAGAGAGGGCTCGACGGCTGGGTGACAGGGGCCCTTATGAAAGGGGACCCGCTAATGCTGACGTCGCGAGAGTAATGACCATAAGAGCCAACGCTACCTTGTTCTAAATTCGGGTTCTCGTCCCTTGAATCGCTGATCTTGCGGCGGACACTCTTTGCGTTGACCGTGGGGGACACCTCCCTTTTGCGATAAAGCGGACTGCCCATTGAGACGCCGTCTCCAATACTCCCATCAGGCATCGACTGCAGGCTCGACCGTTTAGATCCCCCATCCTGTTGTTCTACTCCGCCAACATCGCCATCGGACCGAGAAGCTGGTCTCTGCGGTAGCTTCTGCGTATATGAGCCAGAAGATGTCACGCGTTCGCTCCCTTGATTGCCCGTTAGGCCCGCTCTCCCACGGCTCCTCGTTCGTCCAGACTCGGTCCCTGGAACGGCGATACCGGCATTTACTTCCCCACCGCTGGTGCTACACGACTTCTGTTTCTCGGGCTTCTTTGACTTCTCTTCCCGTTTGATCGACAACCAAGCCTCTTCCAGCGCGATATGGTCTCTAACCGAAAAGGGCTGCGGCGGCACCCTATCGTCTAGTTGGGATTGGCCGCTCGGTGGAGGCGGTAGCGAGCTCAGAGGGTCGTCTATCGGAAGAGAGGAGACATAGAAGAACTGAGCCCGGGGGCGGGGTGGATGAGGCAGAGAGTGCCAGGCAGAGGGATTCGGATCGTCATCGGCGAGGAGACAGCTCGTTCCGTAGGTGTGCAGGGGGCCGGCCATGGCTGATACTGGCGACTTCCACTAGAAGTCTACAACCGAAGCCTGCAAAGAAAACAGTTGAAGCGAATCAGTCAGATAAGACACTCATCATGGTGAGCAGACGGAGCTCGGGGGCTTTTGCTGGAGCCTTCAGTCCTGATGAGGACTAGCTGGCAGACGAGCAAGGAATAACATTAAGAGCGACTGTCGGAAGTTAGATGGTCCAAGGAGGGATTTAATTCGTCAAGTGAGAGCAGAAGAGCTGTTCCTGGATTTGTGAGAGAAGGGAGCTCTTGAGGCTGCCTGCTCGTATCTGTCGATCAGCCGTGTGAGCCTATGACGTCGCCCACGTGCTGATCACCAACAAACAAGATGCCTTCAGTTCCTACACCGTTCACAACATTCAAACTTACTCACCGCCGTGCAGTACGACTACCATATTAATTTTGGATTTGACATACCGGAATGGAGATTGTTATTTTGAGAAATCGACCGATAAGGTGAAAACCGACTTCACCGAGAGGATAACACTGAACAGGATCAAAGCGACCGCAAGAACTGACGAGAAACGAGTTCATATACATGATTCACTAATTATAAATGACTGGGTTGAAATATACTATTGGCGTCGAAAAAGAAGAACTGAATAACTCAGTGCGATGAATTACTTGTCCTCGGCGACATGCTTGGACCGGATGAGCTGGGGCCCGATAATATGCTGTGCCCGCTCTCGGAAAGATACTTTTTTGTCCTCTGCTCCTTCATCAAGAGAAGCGCCCGCATTTGCAGCTCTTCGAAGGCGAGAAAAGTGGCGACTGGAGCACCCAACATGTCAAGAAGCTTCTGGATGTCATGCATGTGCTTACGGATGACACTGTCGGGAGAACAGAAGGTTCGGATGCTCATTTCTTTGACGATGGCTTTCCAATTATGCAGATTCGAATGAAGAGCTACTGGATTTGTTGAGCTCTCTCCGTTGAAATTCATGGTGCGGACGTTGGATAGGATCAGCTGACGCTGAGTGGCTTGGTCAAACTGGAACTCGACAACCTTCGGTCTATTCTTGGAATTCCAGAAGCTGTTGACCTTTCTGATGGACTCTTTTGATATGCGGCCTTCATCGTGTTGCTGGACGAGGAATCGGTTGGCACTAACGCAGATCATCACTTCAAGCTCGGAATATAACTGGGCTTGGGTGGTTGGATCTATTGAGATTGCAACTGTCGACTTTGGCAGTGTTTTCAGTTGCCGGGGGGCGCTGAAGGGGAGTGATAGTGGATGTGCTTTGGCCATGTCGGTTGCCTACGCAGATTAGCCACCTCTCCGGTCACTGGAAAGACAGTGGACTCACGATATCTTCCACGTGCTGCTTGAACTTCTTCCCAAACCCAATTACTTTCTTGTACTTGGGCTCAGAGGGAGGAGGGAGCTCGGCAGTGCAGCCCAGCCAGCCGTTTGTCCCGAACAGCTGCTTATGCGATGACCTCACGTTGCCAAGCGCATAGTTGATAGGATCAAGCGTCTGACCCGGCTCAAGATCCTCTGTGCATTCAGGGACGGGGGACAACGACCTTCCCATGCCATCATCAACATCAACTATCGCAACCTGACTCAACTCAAGATCGTGACTTTCGTCCAAGGTAGGCCTGTACTCGCCACCGCTGTGAAATATGGGCCTGGGGCTTAAAGGAATTGGCGGGAATGGACTGCCTGGAAGGCCCTTGGGACAAAACAATGGAGAGACATCCATATCGTCAGGCAAAGATAAGTCGGAACTGGAGGTAAACGACGGCAGAGAGGCTGAGGGGGACAGGACACCCGGACGGAGCGAGTGGTCGGATACGTCGCGAGAGTAGTCCCAAAAGGTCTTGTACTCCTCATAGAATGGGTTCAGCTTGGCGATGTCTTCATAGGTGAGTCCTCTGTTCTACTATTAGCGCTGCCGTACGCCGGTTAAGGCCGCACTTACTCGAGATCGAGCATGATGGGCACGCTGCAGGAATCAGTTTTCATCACACTGTGGAGAGATACCTTGGTAGAAAGGATTCAAGTTGGATTGGATTGTAGATACGAGATACTTAAGGACCTGGAGAGCTGCAGAAAAGGAAGACGGATGTCTCGTATACTCGAGTCTACGGGGGCTTACATACTGCAACCGTCTACCAGGAGGTGAATTCGTCAATACTTCAATCCGTATTGTTATATTGAAAATGCATTGTAAACAATAGAGGGTGCTGCGTCATTAAGGCTCTGATTGTGATGCAGTGACTGCTGATTCACAGTTTTGGTGGAGTGGTGGAGAGGGTGGAGGACGATGTGGAGGACGAGGTGAATACGCAGGGAAGAGAGGAACGGGTCTAGCATTGAGGCCTGAGGGTTCTCTCTATTCTCTCTATTCTCTCTATTCTCTCTATTCTCTCAAATTAGGCTATTCAGACAACAATAAGAAACCAAACAATAGATAACAATACTTTGCCATTGTTCTATTGTCGATTGCTATTCATGCTGGCCACTATTGTATAAATAACGCCAACACTCGACTTTAGGCTGCAGTGCTACACTATGGTGAATTGGTGGGCCGAGTGAAGTTCATCAGGCCACAAGGCACGTATCGGCATGCCGTAAGGTGTCGAGGGAGATCCATCCAGTCTTCCAATTTTACAGTAGTAGTACTCCGGAATGAATGATGATCTCTGCTAAGAGGGTGGCCTAAATTCTCAGGATGTACGAGAGAAGATCAACCGAGCTCTGGATAAGACCTGAATCCTATCTCGGGGACACGGAGAGCAAGGCGGGAGCAGTCGTGCGAGGAGAGTACTTGAGCAGCGGAGGAAAAGCCGACCTCGAGTGCCCGCGGAATGGATATTAGCAGCGCGAACTAAGGCACTCTAGTTCGGAGACTGGAGAGCAGAAGTGTCACCCACGGGAGTCGGCTCCACTACAGCTCGGGCTAAAAACGGGGACGCAGCGCGGTAGTCTGCGATGTTGAGAGCTTGGCGGGTGTTAAGGCGGGAGTGTGATGCTATACAAACATAACCTCGGTGTTTAGTGTCTGGCCTGGTAGTAAGTCGCGATGCTGAAGCAACATATTCACCTAAATTGTGAACGAACCCAGCAAGTTACCACAGAACTAAATCATTCATAATCGTACAAGTAATTAATTGAGCCGATCTAGGACCGTGATCCCCGGAGAAAATTAAAGCTGGCAAACGCCCTGGGAGTCTGGGACAGCGCAGCCAATGACGAGGCCGCTAATCGAATGGAAATGCTGGAGGAAATCCCGGCCCAGCCTGCCGACGCTGGGTCACGTGCCGGCTCCCCACATGCCGAGCTGCTAGCCGTTCCCAGAGATTCTCCAGAGCAGCTGCCTGTGCACGCCCGGAAAATGCGCCGGCACTGGTCTCCGCAGAGCCCAGCAAAGGCCCCTCGTTCGTGCTGGCCTGCTGCCTGTGGGCGCCCTTGCTGTTTGGCTCGGCCGTCTGATCCAGCTCGTCATTTCTACTGTCCCCACGATCCAGCCGACTCGATTGCCGTGGTGGCTCTCCGTTGCCATTTTCCTTCCAAAATGGCCTGCTTTCCCCAGTCTTGCGGATTTATTATATATGAGCCCTTCAGCCCTTTCCAAAGATGATCACGATTTCTTCTTTATCCTCCCATCCTGACCTTCCCCCCAAAGTCGGCGGTGTTAAAAGGTAGTCAGCTCTCTGTTTCCATACCAAACACTCCCAAATCCCTGTCTTTGGTGATCGTCCCATCGGTTCTGGATTCGGCTAGTTCATAGCTGTCTGTACCATAATGATGAACGACAGTTACCCCAAGAAATATGACATTGTCATCGTGGGCGCAGGCCCCGTTGGCATTCTCCTCTCGCTTTGCATGTCGCGCTGGGGCTACAAGGTGAAGCACATCGACAACCGCCCCGTGCCTACCGCCACTGGTCGCGCCGATGGCATTCAGCCACGATCCACCGAGATCTTGCGCAACCTGGGGTTGAAGCGCAACATCATGGCCTACGACCCCGCCAAGGTGTACGATGTCTCTTTCTGGGACCCGCGCGCCGACGGAAAGGGTATTCAGCGGACTGGCAACTGGGCCAGCTGCCCCCGCTTCATCGACACGAGATATCCTTTCACCACCCTTGTCCACCAGGGCAAGATCGAGACCGTTTTCCTCGACGAGATCAAGAAGGCCGGCACAACTGTCGAGAGGCCCTGGACGATCACTGGATTCAAGAACGATGGCCTCGACGAGGCGTACCCTGTACAGGTTAACCTGAAGTGCCTGGACACCAACGTTATCGAGACCGTTCGCGCCAAGTACCTGTTTAGTGGTGAGGGTGCTCGCAGCTTCGTTCGCGAACAGCTTGGTATCCAGATTCGCCACAAGGACCCCATCTCTTACGTCTGGGGTGTCATGGACGGTGTTGTCAGGACCGACTTCCCTGATATCAAGGTGCGATCACCTGTTTCCTGTGACTGTTGATCATTTATTGACTAGATAATATAGACCAAGTGCACTATCCACTCCGATGCCGGCTCCATCATGGTTATTCCCCGCGAAGACAACATGGTTCGTCTCTATGTCCAGATTGCCTCTTCCACCGACCCAGACTTCAACCCGAGAAAGACCGCCACCGCGGAAGAGGTCCAGGATGTCGCAAAAAAGATCCTCAAGCCGTACTACCTGGAATGGGATCGGGTTGAATGGTACTCCGTTTACCCCATTGGACAGGGTATCTCCGAAAAGTACACCCTAGATGAGCGCGTTTTCATGGGAGGCGATGCCTGCCACACGCACAGCGTAAGTTTCGCATTCCGAGTATCCTCTACAGAGCTAGGCACTAACTGCTTCTAGCCCAAGGCCGGTCAGGGTATGAACACTGCCTTCCACGATGCCCTTAACATGGCCTGGAAGCTCCACGCTGTTGAGTCTGGATTGGCCGATCGCTCTATCCTGAGCACCTACGAGACCGAGCGAAAGAACATTGCGGAGACTCTGCTCGATTTCGACAACAAATACGCCGCTCTGTTCTCCAAGCGCCGCCCCAACGCTGGCGAAGTTGGCTCAGCTGCCAATGCTGAGAGCTCTCGGAGTGTGGAAGAGGATCCTTTCGTCAAGACATTCAAGGATTCCTGCGAGTTCACCAGTGGATACGGTGTTGCTTACAAGCCCAACGTCTTCAACTGGGATTCCTCTCACCCGGCCCAGTCTCCGCTGTTCGGTGTCCCCGGCATTAACCTGGTCACCGGCAAGGCTTTCACTCCTTCGACCGTCACCCGCCTAGCGGACTCCAACTTCGTGCACCTTGAGCAGGAGGTCCCGGCAAACGGTGCATTCCGCATCTTTGTTTTCGCTGGTAGACAGACGAAGACCAAGAAGGCCATCACCGATTTCGCCGCCAACTTGGAGAAGGAGCGCTCGTTCCTCTCCGAGTACCGCAGGTCTGACATTGCGGACGTCTCATTCTTTGAGCGCCACATGCCTCACTCCAAGCTGTTCACCCTCTGCGTTATCTACGCCGAGAAGAAGAACGACATCGATACGGAGTCGATCCCCCAGGTTCTCCGTGACTACCGCTATCACCTCTACTCTGATGACATTCCAGACGTGCGCGTCCCCAACGCCACGTACGCTGCCCACGAGAAGCTTGGGTTCGATCCCGAGAAGGGTGGTGTCGTCGTTACACGTCCTGACAGCCACGTTGCCTGCACGGTGCAGTTGACCGAAGGCAGTGGCACGGTTGATGCTCTGAACGCATACTTCAATGCCTTCTCCACGAAGCCTCTGGGCCAGGACCAGCAGAGCCGTCTGTAATCGGCTTCGCCGCATTTAAACCTATAAACCTGTATATATTGTTTCCGGTGGACTACGGCCTGTCTGATTATGATTAGCATTACTGGCGTTCCTGTAAATACCTAAGCTTCAATTTAGATGAAATTCAAAATTCCATATCAAATCCAAACTCCAATATTCTATGCGTAGAATCTACACCGTAGAGCCCATGTTGTGCCTACTGCTCGCACTGCTACTGCGGGTACAACCTCACAACACCAAAAAGCTTCACCTCTGCCCCGCTCGGACTTCCACCACCACATTTAACAAACACCACCAACAAGCACCAGAGAAGCCCAGGTAGCCACCAAAGCCATCGAAATGCTCTCTCTAGCCCTCTCCGCAGAACTTACAGGGTAAGCCATCGTCCTGCAGAATCCAAAATACAAATAATCTCGCTGTACCCCTCGCAATGCAGCTACTCAATTCCCCGCATCCGCGTCAAGAATCGTCGCTAACAAGAACAGAGTCACGGACCTGCGCCCGCAAGACACGGAGGAAGACCCTTACTACTACACCTTCAAGGTGCAATGTACCTCATGTCGCGAGACGCACCCGAACTGGGTGAGCTTTAATCGCTTTGTACGTCATCCACCACCACTTAAGTCCAAGATGTCTAATAAGTGAAAAACAGGAGCAGCATGAAATCCCAGGAAGTCGCGGCGAGGCGAACTTTGTGTGGAAGTGCAGGCTTTGTCAGGTATGTCCGATATAACGCATCTATCGTTAAATATATCTTGGATGGTTGGGGACGGGGATCTTGGGAACGAAAACTCGATCAGACTAACCGCCGCTTACTGTACATGTTATAGAAAACACACTCGGCATCTATCCTTGCAGCTCCGACGGCTTATGCCGACGATGAGAAGCGCAAGGGGAAGAAGGTGATTGACCTTGACTGTCGCGGGTTGGAGTTTACGGAGTTTAAGCCTGATGTTTGTTTCCCTGTCTTGCCTTGCTGATATTTAAATGGCTTCACCGAAGCTAGGCTGGTACAGTGCTAATGTTATTTGTAGGGAGATTGGGAGGCCAAGGGCGTGGAATCCTCTACGGCGTTTACGGGGATTGATCTCGCAGACGGCGAGTGGTATGATTATGATGAGAAGGCTGGGGATGAGGTTGCGATTAAGGAGATCGCGTGGGACATCAAACGAGCGTGAGGAAGGGACTGTTTATGATCGGGATGGGGTGTAGCATTCAGACTTGTCTAAATAATGAATTATCCAAATTACGACCAAGTGTGTTCTGTCCGGCTGTCCATGTTGAAGCCTGAGGATGCAATAAAAACACATTAGCCTGAGGCAGAAATCATAAAGGCGGTGACCCTGACCTAGTCCTGATTGGTCGATAGACACCGCGTCGAGCTTCAGCACATTTTCGGCTCAAGATCAAAGGACCTCTGAACACCGAATTGACCAGTCGTGCCCGTGTCGTTGCAGTCATTGTGATCACCATTCGAAATCGATATCTGCGCGCTTTCCGACCGCAGAGTTGACGCATTTGGAACGGACTGGCTCCATCCATCGACACCGCTGTGATTTGATTCCGATTCCGCACGCCGCTCGCTCAGAACCTTTACGATGAGTGTATGTCGTCGACTGTTCTAGTCCTGTATATTCTGTTATGATTGATACTGATTATTCTCTGTAGCTTCAACCCGTCAACCCTCGACCCTTCCTCCAGGCTAGGTACGCCTTGACTGCTCCCGCACGATTGAGACCATGCTAACTCATGCAGGGTCGCAACCCAAGTCATCGTCCGCCTGAAATGGGGCCAGACAGAATACAAGGGACTTCTGGAGAGCATTGATTCATACATGAATGTGCTGCTGCGGGACACAGAGGAATTCATTGATGGGAAGCCCACGGGGACCCTGGGTCTTGTTTTCATACGGTGCGTTGGACATAAAACATGAGCCCCTGGCCTGTATAAAACACCGGCTGTTGACTTGCTGGTATGCGTTTATTTTTTTTCATGCTGACTTGATTGGATAGGTGTAATAACATCCTCTGGATGGGATCGGCGGAGAATGTTGAAATGACGGATCTGGGATTACGATAGACGGTCGCGCGAGAGAATTCATATACCAATCGATCTTCGTTTCGCTTTGTTTCGTTCGTCTGGATGCATACGTTGTATAGGGAGAGGAGATGATGGTCGGAGACGACTGCGGTCAACGCTTTGAAGACGAAGAAGAAGCGGGCTATTAGCCAGTCGTTCCAACGTTCGTCTGGTGTCATCTTCCAGTTCGATCCGCGGCTTACGTGTTTATTTTACGACGGTTCAAGTAATACTGATTTGGGAATGGTCCGGGTTCGTTCGTGGAATGAAAAGTTGAGGTGCATTATGCCAAAGCGATGGTCATGCGAGCGAGATGATCCGCCATCACTGTTTCTACCTACCAGGCGCAATACACGGTGTTGAGGGCACTTTGGTTCTGTAATGTTCTATGTATGAAGCCAGCTGTGTAGTTCCAATAGAAGCGTGAAACTTCTCAATCTGCATATACAGTAATACAGGTTGTCAGACGCAGTAGCCTAGCAAATAGTGCCACCGTACCCCACCTCACAACACCAACACCAACACCAACACCAACATGACTATACCATAACACCTCTAATCAAAACCAACACCATGCTCCCCAAAGACCAATCCCAAGAGGATGATTATTTCAACCTAGGCACATACACCCGCCCAATAAGCACCAAAAACTTGCAAGCCCAAACCTGGTTCACCCGCGGCCTGATCTGGACATACGCATTCAACCACGAAGAAGCAGCATCCTGCTTCCAGAAATCCGCAGACCATGACCCGTCCTGCGCAATGGCATACTGGGGTCTAGCATACACCCTAGGCCCCAACTACAACAAACCGTGGCAGTTCTTCGATGAAGACGAGTTACAGGCTACCGTGAAGCGCACGCACCAGGCCGCAAGTGATGCCCGACAACACGCAGCGTCAAATACTGAACCTGTCGAAGCGGCCCTCATCGAGGCCGTCCAGTCCCGATATCCAACTGAGAAACCGGCTTCGGATTGCAGCGCCTGGAACAAGACCTACGCAGATGCAATGGGCTCGGTCTACGCCCGATTCCCGGAAGACCTCGATGTCGCAGCTCTATACGCAGATTCGCTAATGAACCTCACGCCCTGGGAACTCTGGGATCTACGAACAGGCCAGCCAGCGCCAGGTGCCCGGACTATCGAAATCAAAGACGTACTTGACAAGGCCCTGAAACTGCCTGGTGGCATTCAGCACCCAGGTCTCCTGCACCTGTATATCCATCTCATGGAGATGTCAGGCGCGCCGGAGAAGGCGCTTACAGTGGCCGATCATCTACGCGGACTTGTTCCAGACGCGGGACATCTGAACCACATGCCCACGCACCTGGACATTCTCTGCGGGGAATACAGAGCAGCGATGGCCTCGAACGGCGAGGCGATCGAGTCGGATAAGCGGTTTGTGCAGAAGGCCGGGCCCGTGAATTTCTACACCCTGTACCGCGCGCATAACTACCATTTCCGGATCTATGCGGCGATGTTTGCGGGTCGGGCGGGGGTTGCGTTGGATACGGCGAGGGAGCTTGAGGGGCAGATTCCTGAGGAGTTGTTGAGGGTGCAGTCGCCGCCGATGGCGGATTGGTTAGAAGGGTTTCTGGCGATGAGGGTTCATGTGTTGATTCGGTTTGGGAGGTGGGAGGAGCTACTGGGGTTGGAGGTTTCGGGGGATCAGGCGTTGTATTGTGTTTCTACGGCGATGGTGCATTATGGGCGCGGGGTAGCGTTTGCGGCGCTGGGGAGGGTTGATGAGGCAGGTGAAGAGAGGGAGAGGTTCAGGCAGAGCGTGGAGAGGGTGCCGCGGAGTAGGATGCTGTTCAACAATACCTGTGTGGATATCCTGGGGATTGCGGGGGCGATGTTGGACGGGGAGCTGGAGTATCGGCGGGGCAATATCGAGCAGGCCTTTGGACATTTGAGACGGTCGATTGAACTGGATGACGGGCTTCCATATGATGAGCCCTGGGGATGGATGCAGCCCACCCGGCATGCGTATGGAGCACTGCTGCTGGAGCAAGAGAGAGTGGACGAAGCAGCGGCCGTATACAGCGCCGATCTGGGGATGGACGACACACTGCCGCGGGCGCTGCAGCACCCGAACAACGTCTGGTCGCTGCACGGGTACCACGAGTGTCTGGTGAAGCTGGGAAGGACGGCTGAGGCCAGGATTGTTAAGCAGCAGCTGAAGTTTGTGGCAGCGACGGCGGACATACGCATCGAGTCGTCCTGTTTCTGCCGGTCTTCATAGTACTCACTACTCAGTATATTGAATCGGGCACTGAATTCCGACAGCCGAGTCACGATAATGGCCACGAGAACTCCCGACGGAGAGTTGAATGAAGCGCTAGAAGCGCCTTAACCGGAGTGCTTCTCCAGTGTAGATCGCTGGGCATTGCCTGCATCACTAATGTACGTACTCTGGGCTAATGCAGCGTATACTCTGTCTACTGGACGCTGTATACTGAAGGAACTGACTAGTCCCTATACTAGGTAGACGGTGTAGTGGACGGCGCATTCTCGGCGCCACAGTCAACTCTCTGCGGATGAAGAATCTGTAGATCCACCATGGCGAAACTGAACCCACCGGACCCAAAATTCAAGATCTCAACTTGTACACCGAATCAACGCCCGCTGCTGCTCGCCTTGCCTTCCGCATGGGAACAATTATGCACCTAGCGGTTGATATAAACGTTAGCCACAGGACGCCAGTCGAATCGGTGCTTTGTGTAGTTTTTCGCTGATCAGTTAACTGCTTCATCTCGCCAGTCTTTCCTGCGGCGTGGTTTGATCCGGGATGGACCCGTGGGCCCAACACTCAATCCCAGAGATGAACTGCCTCGTGCTGATTGGCGTGGCGGTGGCAGATCGTTAAAACTCATCAGAATATCGATGACAAAATCGGCATTGACAGCGACAGATGGGTGGACTCGGTGGGTTAAAAGCTGCTGCTCCCCAGATTGTTTATTGACAACCGCCAACGGCTTCACAGTCAATGGGCACCATGGACGCCCTCAACAACGACATCCTGCTCCTGGTCGGGGACTACCTTGAGTCCCATAACGACCGCTACAATGCCGTCTATGTCAACCGCCGCTTCAACGGCCTCTTCCCTCGCTCACTCTACCGCTCAGCGGCGTTGAAGAGCCGCTCCCAGGTGCAGTCCTTCTTGAAGGCAATCCTGCTGCGACCGGACCTTGCCGCGGTCGTCCGGTCTCTGGACTTCAGCGACTGGCAGCTCCAGCAGGGTCATGACCTCACCCTGACCGAGCCCGAACTTTCCTTATTCATCGCGTGGGCCGCCGCAATCGCCCATTCAGACGCAGAGAGCTCCCAATGGGAGGCGGATCTCCGCTCCGGCGTGGACGAGGCCTGGCTCGCACTTCTACTTTCATCCGTGCATAACGTTAGACAGCTCAAGCTGGTCTACCCATCACTACCCACCGAGCCGCGCGGGCATCCGTATCTGGACCGCGTGTTCGAGCGGGCTACCGCGCGAGAGAAGCCGTTCGATGTCTGCGCGGGCTTTCACCGGCTCAGAGAGGTGTCTCTGCGACAGGTCACTGGGCCTGATGATGACCAGGGGACGTTCTACCCCTCGCAGATTATGCCGTTTCTGCAGATGCCACTGCTTAACAAGCTGTCTGTGGATTCGCTGATTGAGTATCGGCCTGAAAAAGCCGGAGTTGAAGCGTCCGAGCAAAACCCAGGGAAACCAGGGAGGGAAAGTAGTAACGTGCGATCGCACGTCTCGGAAATCACACTCACTGCCAGCAATGGCGCCCGGGGTATGGACGAGCTCATCGCGTCCTGCCCGTCGCTCAAGTCATTCAAGTACCAGCACTCGGACGCACGCCTGCTGGCTGACGGATTCCAGCCCTCCGCGTTCAACCAGTCACTGGCTCGCAGCCAGAACACCATCGAGACCATCTGGCTCGACAACCTGGGCGAGCACCTCCCGTTTACAATCAACGGACTCAACGAATCGCACGACGAGTGGTTCGGGTCCTTCGCGGACTTTACGGTCCTCAAGGACCTGCGCATCCGCCTGCCCAACCTCCTCGACGTGCAGTACCAAATGGAGCCCTCGCTGCCGCTGACCGAGGTCCTGCCCTCGTCGATCGAGTCGCTCTACATTGAGGGCTGCAAGGAGAACTCGCTGTCGATGCTGATCCGGCAGGTGAGCGCTGTGCTGGAGGCACGCAAGACGCGGTTCAAGGGGCTGCAGTGCTTGCACATCGAGGGCGTCTTCCACGATGACGACGAAGACGCAGACACCTCTGGCGACGGCGGCGGCGTTGGGGGCGTGCGAGTGATTAAACCGCGGATTTATGAGATGGTGGAGCCTCTGCACGAGGACTGCGCCGCGGCCGGCGTGCAGCTGTTCCTGCGCGACCGCATGTGCTTGCACACGATGGAGTGATGATGATTTTTGTTGCAGCATTGCATTGCATTTGCATTTGCATTTATTATAGACCTGTTATCTTTGGTTTTGTTGTTTTTCTAGACTTGTTATGTTCTGTTGCTTTGCATACGATGATTCCCCGTCAGCAGGCCTGACCTACACAATAGACATACAGTTCCCATTAGAAATAGAATTGCTAGCTCTTATTGTTCCTCCGCGGAGTGACCCAATCTACTTATTGCTGCGTATTTATGACTAAAGTGCAACCACTGCACGAATGCCACCCCGCATCAACGTCGCATCGTCGCCCGCCACTGACGTCCAAGAGAGCCACGGTCCATCTCCATCCACCACGCTATGTGTATCGAACCCGGTTCAGGTGGGTGTGTTGGCCCTGTTGCATCGACTTTGTGGGGAGTATAAAAGGCGACCCTCCGCAGTGGAGTTTTCAGTCTCCAGTTTTCAGTCTCCAGTTTTCAGTCTCCAGTCTTCCCCAGATTCTAGCAGCTCTACACTCTACCGTCACCATGCAGAGCTATGCGACACACGCGGAGATGAAGGACGCGACCGGGCGCAACACGGATCCCGAGAAGAGAGACAGCGAGTTCGTGCCTGACTATGAGAATCCGTTTGGGAACGAGGAGACCGGCGAGGTCAAGTATCGCACGCTGGAGTGGTGGTACGCTTGTTGACTGTGTTGATTGTGTTATTGTACTGACGCTGACGCTGACGATGACAGGCAATGCGGAATGAGTACGACACCTTTAACCGGGTCTATTGTGTTGAATTCAAGCTGACTGCTACAGTCATGATCGCAGAAACGATCTCGCTGGGGATCCTGTCCCTCCCCTCAGCCATGGCCACTCTCGGTCTCGTCCCGTAAGTCCGTCCAAGCCTTCCAAGCCACGCATCCATTGGACAACCCAACACCAAGCCCGCCATGGCTGATACAAGCTTTGCTAACCTTTGTTTGGCTACAGCTGCATCATCCTGATCATCGGCCTCGGCCTCGTCGCTACATACACCGGCTACGTCCTCGGGCAGTTCAAGCTCGCATACCCACACATCCACAGCATGGCCGACGCCGGCGAGGTCATGCTGGGCCGCTTCGGGCGTGAAGTCCTGGGTGCTGCGCAGCTGCTCTTCCTGATCTTTATTATGGGCAGCCATATCCTCACATTCACCGTCATGATGAATACCCTCACCGAGCACGGTACTTGCAGTATCGTGTTTGGGGTCGTTGGGTTGGTTATCTCGTTTATCTGCTGTTTGCCGCGGACGCTGAGGAAGGTTTCTTGGATGTCCATTTCTTGTACGCCTCCCATAACTCAAACAGACAGATTGGGGTATAAAGAGGACGTTTTGGATTGGCTGACATGATATTTGCAGCATTCGCGAGTATCCTCGCCGCAGTCCTCATCACCATGATCGCAATTGGCATCCAGCGCCCAGGAAGCGGCCATGTAGATGTCACCACCGGCCCAGCCTTCTACGAGGCCTTCCTCGCCGTGACGAACATCGTTTTTGCATATGGTTTGTCCCTGCGTCCAATTCTGACTTAACGTCAGCGACGTATGCTAACATGTACGGTATAGCCGGCCACGTCGCGTTCTTCGGCTTCATATCTGAGATGAAGGTTCCCACCGAGTACCCGCGCACGCTGTACATGCTGCAAGGAACGAATACGACTATGTATACTGTCGCCGCGATCGTGATATACCGGTATGGCGGGGCTGATGTTGCGTCGCCGGCGCTGGGGAGCACGGGGCCTTTGTTGTCGAAGATTGCGTATGGAATTGCCATTCCGACGGTATGCCATCCTCTCCTCTTCTTCTCCCCAAGATATTGGCTTGGGAAGCTAACCATGGTTAGATCGTGATAGCAGGCGTGATAAACGGCCACGTCGCATGCAAGTACATCTACGTCCGACTCTTCCGGGGCACGGACCTGATGCACCAGCGCAGTGTGCGCTCGATTGGGACGTGGGTGGTGATCGGGCTGGTGCTGTGGACGATAGCGTGGATCATTGCCGAGGCGATTCCGGTGTTCAACGACCTGCTGAGTTTGATTACGGCGTTGTTTGCGAGTTGGTTTACTTGTGAGTCTCCCAGCAACTGTTCTGAGTGGCCGTGGCCGTGACCCTGGCTAATGTGGTGATGTGGACAGATGGAATGAGCGGCATTTTCTGGCTGTTCCTGAATAAAGGACGGTATACCGAGTCGAAGAGGAAGGTGTTCCTGACTGGTGTGAATGTGATTATCTTTGCAATTGGGGCGTGTTTGGTATGCCTCTCCCTTCTCGTTACTCCGTGTAGCCCTATACTGACTGCTGCAGTGCGGACTGGGCCTGTATGTCTCGGGCAAGTCGATCCACGATAACCCCAGCAGTGCCAGTTTCTCGTGCGCGGATAATTCGGAGTGAGAAAGTGACATTGTTGTCGCTGGTTATCTAGAGTGTATTAGTTATCCCTGGTAAAGAGATGTTGATTTATATAGTGGCGGGCTGCCCCGATGCCAACTTCCAAGGCAATTGAAGACCTGTCAACGTTGTCAGACAAATGCAACCCAAGAATAAAGACGAATCCCCAGATTCCCCAGTATATGTCATAAAGCCAAGAGCGAACTCTTACCTCGTCCCTCGGTACTTGACTCCATCGGCCGGTCCCGAACGCCTGTGGATCTGACCGTGCCCAAGAAATCAGGAGAACTTCCCCAGCTCCTCCACCGTCCAAGCTTCGACCGTCGTTGTTCCCCGCGATCGGCGTCCTGTGCCAATTCCAATTGCAGTGCTCCCGTTAAGCTCGCTTCGACTAAGCGATGTGGGGGACTGCAAAGCCACCAGTGGCCGGGCGGGCACCGCCGATGGCCGCCAGTGCAGAGCTGTTATCTACGAGCTTCTGCCTGTATAACTCGCTGTATACCAGTTATTCCATTGTGGCACTGGCGGCGACTGGATCGTTGTTTCATATACTTCCTTTCTCTACAGCAAATACAGATATCAGACACCAAAATGCAGCCGTACTTTGGCCTGCGCGGGGCCACGCTCAACCGGGCGATTATCTGGCTCGTCGTGTGTCCGGCCTTCTTATGCTATGGATACAACCAGGGCGTCACAGGCGGTCTCTTGACGCTGGAAGCGTTCGCAAAGACATTCCCGCAGATGGACACGCTGACGACCGAGGGCGCGCAGCAGCATTATAACTCTACTATTCAGGGTATTCCCCGGCTCACCAAGACCTCATAAACAACAAGGACTATAAGCTAATAGTGTATAGGGACGGTCGTGGCTTTGTACACCGTCGGCGGCATCTTCGGCTCCCTGTCGTGCATCTATCTGGGCGACCTCCTCGGCCGCCGAAAGGTGATTTTCTTCACCTCTGCCGTGTCTATAATCGGCGCAGTCCTCATGGCGACTTCGTTCGGACTCGCCCAGTTCATTGTCGCCCGGGTGGTCCTGGGTGTCGGCACAGGAGGGTACGTGGCTACAGTGCCGGTGTGGCAGTCTGAGATCTCGCAGGCGAAGAAGCGCGGCGCGCACGTCGTCACGGATGGCATCTTCATCGGTGCCGGGATTGCCATCTCGCTGTGGATTGATTTCGGGTTTTATTTCGTGACTGGGAACTCTGTCTCGTGGCGGTTCCCGCTGGCGTTCCAGATCGTGCTCTCTCTTGTAGTTATGGGATTTATCACCGTCTTCCCTGAGTCACCGCGGTGGCTTGTCAAGCAGGGCCGTCTCGACGACGCACGGGATATTCTCGCTGCCTTGTCTGATGTTCCTAACGATGACCCGTCCATCACCCAATCCCTGGCGGATATTGAGCGCTCTCTTGCCCTCTCGGGCTGTGGAAAATGGAGCGATATGCTCAAGATGGGCTCGCAGCGCCTCTTCCACCGCACCCTCCTCGCAGCGTCAGGCCAGACGTTCCAACAGATGTGCGGTATCAACCTGATAACATTCTACGCGACAACGATCTTCGAACAATACCTCCTCCTCAGCCCGTTACAATCCCGCATCCTTGCTGCCTCAATGGTTCTAACACAGCCACTCGGCGGATTCCTCGCCTTCTTCACAATCGACCGACTAGGAAGACGCCCACTCATGCTCTACAGCGCCGCAGGAATGTCCGCATCCATGGCAATCCTCGCTGGAACAACCTCTTTAGAAAACAACACAGCCGCCCTGGTGGTGGCAGTGATATTCCTCTTCGTCTTCGAATTCATCTTCACAGTCGGCTACTCCGGGCTAACATTCCTCTACGCAACCGAAGTCGCGCCCCTCCAGCTGCGAGCTGCAATCAGCGCCGTCTCTACCGCCGCCGTGTGGATATTCAATTTCCTACTTGCTGAAGTGACACCGGTGGGGTTTAACACGATCTCGTATCGGTATTATATCATCTTTGCGGTGCTGAATGCGGCGATTGTGCCCACGGTGTACTTCTTTTTCCCCGAGACGAATGGGCGCTCCCTTGAGGAGATTGATGAGATTTTCTTGCGGAGCGAGAGTGTTTGGGATCCGGTGCGGCTGGCGAAGACGTTGCCGAAGATGCATCTGGCGGAGGATGTGGATGTTGGGGAGGATGGGGTTGTGGTGAAGGGGGATGATGTGAAGGAGGTGTGATTATGATTATGACTGATGACTTGTTTACAGGGTATGGGACTGGTATGTGGATATTGATGGCTTGAAGTGGACTACTGATGGTATCTGAATATGATGCCTGTTAACGTGATTGGTGAATGAGCAAGATACTTAGGGCTTGGTTGAAGCCACACCAATGCTCCATGATGTTACGAGATTGTCAATGGCCTGGTTTCGATAGGGCTTAACGAAGTTACACTTGCGGTTAAATTACAATAATGACTGCTGCCTCCGCTCCTCGATGGCGGACTGCGGTTTGATGCTGGCCTTCCCCTTATGAACCAGCTCCAATGGAACCAGTTTTGCGTTGTTAAACTACTTGAGGTCAATAGGGTCCATCTCCGGGATTCTCGGCACAGGAAGAGCCTTCATTGCTGCTGAGGCCCATCTAAGACGGATGAAGGGGTGGCAGAGTGATGATTCCTTCTCTGCGTCCTACTTCGAGATATTAACTTGACTGCAGTTATCACTAGTAGTAACCTAGAACGTATCACTGCATCCGTTTCGAGCGCGAGTTAAGGGTATCCCGGCCTGCCACGACACCATGAATACTCCTGGTTGTTACTGCAGTGGTTATCTACCCCGTTGTTCAGGGCTTTCCTGCTGGGGTATAAATACCCCCTTCTCCCCCGTCGAACCTCAGCTTATTCTTTATGTTTACCACCTACTCTGGCTTTGTCGACATGGATCCGCCCTTGGGTAGAGGTCTTAGCCATCTTTTGCATTTCTTGATACGATCCACCACCGGCCCTGATCCGTCGAAGCCTCCATACCTGGGCAGTCAGATGGATCCGACACGCCCCTCGCCTACGGCTTAGGCTCCTTGGCTGTTGTGCACAGTCAGGTATGCTGGACTTGTCCTAGATGCGGGAGGTGTTATGGGGGGTTCCAAGACCTCCTGAGGAACTAAGGGTCTACTCGAGGAAATTCCCGATTCCAAGTCCTCGTCCTCTCCGACCCCTCAAAACGGCAAAGACGTGCCGAAAAGGCTGAAAGACTGATGGCTGAGACACAGGCAGAGCGATATGAGGCTAAGGACAAATTGGCAGAGACACAAAGGACCCTCCGTAACAGGGAGAAGGAAATAACCGACCTGTACCGGAAGAACGAGAAATTGCGAGATGGACCCGATACACTTAGTATCGAGATTGGGACCTGTTTCGCTGCTGCTCCGCAATCCTGGCTTTTTCATTCAGGGACATGCTAATATAATGCTTTCAGATGTCTCTAAAGAAAAGGGCTCCCATTGGCCAGGCTCTCGACGCCCAACACGCTCGCCAGGTGCGCGACGCCCTCGCTCCCTCTACGGAGGAATTGCTGCCCCCCGGCCTTTGAAGCGGAAGATGGGCTACCTGCGTCCGTCATTCCACCTGGGCTTACTACGGAAGTCAGCAGAAAATCAGATAAGAGAGATCTCCAAGCGTCAAGGCTTGAGCATAGGCCAATGCGTCAACTCCCCACCAGGCATCATTGCCTAAGAGGGAGTAGGTCTTGATCGCTCCACTGCGGTTCTATTAGCGCCACATCAGGTTTTCTCTTCTCACAACTGGAATTCCCAGGACGGCCCAGAGGTATTCCCTTGTCTCATGCAGGGCCAGTACCTACTCTACACGCTGGGGCGCTCGAACTCTCAACAGATACTGCCGGGCTCGATACACCTATATCGTGATTCTCAGCGGCGGATCCAAATGCCCCAAAGAAGCACGGTGAGTTAATCAATACACCCCCGTTTGCTTTAAAGCACAGTACTGACAACCGGCCGCACTGCAGGGGTGGCTTGACATAGGCACAGAAGAACTTGTGCATATAACGAAACGACCGTCTTGCTGATTGCCAGTAATAAGACGCTGCATTACCGTTGAACGCCCACATGGTTGCGCTCTTTGCCAAACCTCCTGACGTAGAGTCTGAGATACATGTAAGCTAAACATCCAAGCCAACTGACATGCTTCGCTTATCTGGATACTCATAGATGTACTTCATTCGGTCACGTCGCATTAGGGCTGGACCTCGGCGCATCAAGGCACAGGAGACCACATCGCTGGCGGTTTTGCTTGTATGATAGCTTTTCGGGTTGATGTGTGATATTGGCGTTGCTGATAAGCGCAGACGAACTCGACCACTCGTTGTCTTGGTGCTCTACCAGACGAATGATTTTCCAAGTTGAAGCACTAGAGCATATACCAGACGATGATTGCCCATTGCTCCCCCTTCCCATCCGAGACTCACCCCCCTTTGCAGTCAGGAATGCCTGCTGGATGCTCTTGCTGTCATTGGCAAAAACTTATACATGGGATACGGGCCTAAATCAGGACACGGACATTCCGTGGGGTCAAGACTGCCCTCAATACTATGGCCTTAGCTGCACTCGTTCTTGTGGCTGCACCTCCGTTCCCAAGTTGATTGGTAACACACGGCCAGCGGCATTGCACCAAAGATTGCACTGGAAATCGAGAACGATACGTCTCTCGTTTTCAAAGGAAAGCATACAATGAATCCGTTAGGAGCAAATATAGCCACGGACAGGCCACTGGCGAAGTTATGCCGGCCGCGGTCTAAAAGGGCTGCTTGACGACCTGCAACAAGAATGCTGCATAACAGTCCGTCAAGACTGGCCTGGGTCCGTTTTGACATCGCAAACGTGGTTGTGACAACGATGAAACCATACCACGACTCAGTATGAATCAATTCTCCACGCAGCCTCTATCAGAGATTCTGTGGAAGTGGACCGTGTTGAAAATGATTGCAGGGCGAAGGAGCGTCGTGACCCTGTGCCGTTGTGCCTTGTGCAAGGTCAGCGATGCACTTGGAAGCGTCCCCTGTATTCCATCGCGGAGAAGACATGACTTCTTTGTGCTGCCATTCCATTCTCTGCAGAAAATTCCACAATGGCCTAGCGGCATGTGGGTGTTTATCTCGAGTTTTGCACACCTGGTCGAGCAGAGCATATCTATGTTATATGCTTTGGAACAGCAGCGGTTGAGACAAGCACTTGCTGGATCTCGACATCTAGCTTTTGCCAACAGGATTATCGGACACCTGGGTGCTGTTGTCCACATTCCACAGCCAGATCATACATTGTGGGTTTGTCCTGTGCCCGATTTATAGTGACTGCGGTCTATCTTCGTCACGAACTGCCTGCATAGTCAGCCTCCCAAAGATGTTGTCCGCCATATTCAAGGAAGCTAGCGGCCTTGCTAGAGAGGAAATCAAGAACTGGACGGTGCGTTTGTCTGATGGCCCAGGAAGACCACCATTTATGAACCTGTATGAGGTGTTGGATGGCTACATCAAGATGCAGAATGGGCTCTACGAAGCTAGTACAAGGATCAACACCCAACGACTCGCCGAAGCCCAGTGGTCGTGGAGGCCAAGAGGACCGAAGGAAATACCAGTCAAATCAGAATTATAACAAAGGGGGCAGGCCTGATAATTGGCCAACTTAACCCTGCGTCCCGTTTGCTGGAGCGTTTGGACGGCTTTACGAGGATTTTTCTCCCGAAAGATGCTGTCTGGCTCGATTCCAGAACTGATTTCGACAATGCCAAGTTGGGTCTGTCGATTTGGCCCCTGGTACTTGCCCCCCAGCATCGATAATGAGACGGCTTCATCATATTGAGTCGTGCCTGGGGTCCTGAAAGAGGACGTGGCCTTGTGGTAGACGACGGATTTGAATGAGGCCCACAAAGAAGCCGTACACGTCTTGCTGGTGTCTGCCTCATGCCAGGCAGTATAGTTCGCATGGGCTCCCTCCACCACATCTGGTGGTCACATAGTGGTGCAGTGTCAACTCGACCACTGTCATCTCAAACGACAGACCACAAGGACTCGACCACCCGATGTCAGGATAGAATATCTTTCCTGAATCATGTTAAAGGCCTGGTTGTTTTGTTGCTATGCTGAATCAACAACCGATTCATGGGCTTGAAAACGACGTCATCTATGGGATAGTGACTGATAATCGCGGCTGTGTCCTAGCACTGGATGGTGACAATGAAGCGAACAGATAGAACAAATTGCCGATGCTCTGTAAGACAGATGGAATCGTCGCATATAGGACAGGCCATTCTCAGCTGGACCCTGGAACCCTCTTCTCGGCTACGCCGCCATCTCACTGACATTAGGGCTTGGCCAGGTCTCCGAGTCAGACAACCCAACCATCAGAGTATATGGCGGTCTCTGTCATGAACCCAATCGTCATTGCACGACCGTTTCCATCCGCTGTTTGACCTGGTGCCCAGGCAGATAGAACCACCACATACTGCACGTACCACTTCTAGTATCATCAAGGCACGCGGTGCTCGGCTCCCTCTGGCCAGTTCATTCGAGAACAAAATGAAACAGATACGAGGCCGTTGAAGATTGGAAATTTGCCATGTAGCGTCCAAAGTCCCTCTTTCTGCTTCAGAATGCGTGGATTGACGGGGGAGCGCTCGATCGAAGGGCTCTCCAGTCACAAGGTATGGCAGACATCGCTGCGACACAACACCGCAGTCTGCATGAGACCGCCGTTCCTGCTGTTTTGTTGTTGTTCCGCAATTTTTGGCGTCTTCTGGCTGGCTTCTGCTACTATAATGCCTTTAGATGTCACCTCAAAAGAAGTCCTCTGTCGTCCGCGCTGGTAATGCTGCAATAGCTTGTGCTGCGCGTGCTGCTCGTCAGCCGCGTTACCCATCCCCCTCTCTGGAGGTTTCGTCTGCTTCCTCAGCCTCTTCGGAGAACGTCGTGCATGTGATGCCATTACAGGAGTCAGGACATCACGAGGATCATCGAAGGAACAGCTGGTTCCTTGTCAATGAAGGTTGACCTACTCGGGAGCCAGTGAAAGGTGCATCGTCGCCATTCACTGTGGGCTTCACGACTCTGCAGCCAACCCCTCTGCATGGCAGAGCTACACAAGATCAGCGTATTGCTCTTTTCCTTCGAAGGATGGAGATGGGACTTCGGGCACTGCGCCGACTGTCATTTCAATTGATACCCGTTCCCGAAGACGAAGACCTAGGTCGTTAACCTGGTACCTCATTCCTTTCCCCTCCAAGGGTAGATTAATCCACTATAGTCTCTGAGGATGTCGAGGAAGAAACCAATGAAGACGGCTCTGTGGTATTCAACAGAAGGTTCGCGAGGCAACCCGTCGATTCTCTTCTAATACACGACCAATAGCCTGTCATGCCGAAACCCGTGGTTCTTTAAGGAGCAGGATATCAGAGCCGGCATTGGCATTAATCACTACGCTGGAGACGGGTCCCAGGGGAACTCCTGGACTGGTTGAATGCGCAGATGGCAGGAGGCTGAATGTAATGACCTTTCGTTTCTACCCGTGACACCGGAGAAACCACCTCAAGAGTTGAAAGACACCATGGATCATAGGCAGCATAGTCCCGTTTGTCAGAAGGCCCTGCTGCTACGCTGGGAAACTTCAGCCAAGGTGCGCCATCTGTATGCGCTGCTATTGATATTGGGACTCCCACTGCTGACCAGGCAGTCGAGAATGTCGTTCTGGAAAGCAGGTGGAGATCAATGAGACATACACCGTTGAAGAAACTCACTCACGGTGTGGATAGCTTCTAGGGAATGTTACAACTGTCGCCTTGTGGTGTGGTTTGGTTACTATACCCTAACCAACATATATCCTGCACTGCGCACAAAGAACCCATTGCGTGGGTGCTATAGGGCTTCGAAATGGTCGGTGCAGTACTCCTGGACGTACTCGCGCTACTTACCGAGACTTTTAATGTTCAATGTGGACTCAAGTCATTGATGAGTACCAAGTTCAACGTACTTATCCATGGCCTAGGCTGAGGCTACATGCCTAAACCCAATGACTCAGTGAAAACGCCATGGCAACAACGAAAGGACTCAAGAAGCAAGGCAACAAGAAGAGGGGCTCGGGCGTAAAAGGCCCGCTGCCTAGACTTTCTCAGGCTATCTCTGCACCAGATCGGACCCTGAAGGGGAAGACAGTGAAGTAACATAGTCAGCGAGCAGACTCCCCGGAGAGGGCGCGCTCTTCTTCGGGTGATGTGTATGGGGACGCCTACAGGAGGTGAATTATCCGTGTATGCTGTGGAACAATTATTGAACCATCCTGACATGGACTTTTTAATCAACATATCTATGATGGCCAGCTATGGGTTAATTTAAAGTGATCCAAGCAACAAGGGTTGGCTATGCGTGGGATCATTTCCCCGAGCCCATAACTACTTCGCAAAAAGAAAGGGCCTGGGTGGTGTTCGTTTCCTGTTTATCAGCCTTAGCAGTTTGGCTGAGAAAGAGAAGGGAGAATGTATTGACTCCTCCAGGGCCAGGGACCTGGGTATTCGCCATGAATAGTGCAGTCCATATTGATGGAGCACACCGGCAGATACGTGATAGAAACCCATTTCTACACACACTCAAGATTTTGATACTGTGCGTGGGTACACATTCCACAGGGCCACCCAAGCTAGCAAGAGGGCCCCATGGGCTCGCATTGATGTCTCCTAGACATCTCTTCGAACGGAAAGAAGCTGGGCCTCCGAAGAATGGGTGTATGCTGATGGTTCTGGCATCGCACATCTGAGGGCAGAGTGGCCCTCTTATCATTGAATCCGCCAAACTATTTCTGCACTGTCTCAATCTGCCTAGAGAGCAGGATATCTGTATTGGTATTCGCGGGCCTTCAAATATAAATGGCGTCCATCTGCTGAATGTAGTGGAAAGACATTTGGGGATCGGATTGAACAATACCTACCAATGCCACTGGGAGAAGCAGACGAGAAGACCGCCGAGCATATCTCTTTAGACAGAAAACCAGATTCTCGAGATTCTACTTGCCAGTGCGAGCGATTACGACGAGTATGATAGTTCAATGGCGTTTCTAGGAGACGTGAAGACCCCTTGGAAGCAGAAGCATACCCATGTACCCAATATGGGGTTGGCCGAGTTGCAACCGAGACTTATAGGCTTTAAACACCACAATTCGGATGTCAAATTCGCCTTGTCACTTTGGACAGGAAACTTGCAGCAGGAATTGCCATCACAGCACCACATGTCACATCATCGACTTTGCTCGCCACACACATACCAGGAAGGGCATGGGTCCAAGGGACTGCTTCAAGGCGGATTAGGAGTACTCGATGGCAAAGAAATCACGGGGGATATGAACAGAACGTCCGAAAGGCCGGTGCGAGATACTCGGGCTAGGTACCTGTGTTTCCAATGCTCATGCTCCTGCGCCTGACCCCTCTGGCCCAGTTGCACCCTTATATCATGGTGTTTATCGGTTGCAGTGTTTGTGCCGACGCCTTTGCAGCCTTGTTCTTCGACTTTGTGGCCGTCTCGACCCCGGAACTGTGTGCATCAGTTGCAACTGAATTATGCGGCTTCAGCTAGACAAGTGTGTTGTTTTATGTACTGCCTCGCTCGGGGCTTCTATACGGTATGGAAATAGAAGTCGGAAAAGGGGAATCCGTGGGCACCCACATACCCAGCAGGGCCGCTTTTGTCTCAAACGAGTACAGATGGATGGCAGGGAAGGGTTCAGCCTGTCATATATTCAGGCCCTTGGAAGTCATATTTCTAAAGATATCAAGGGTCATTGCAAGCCTGCGTGACTATGATGCTCTGCTGCTCGGTGAACCTATCGCACTGGAACCAGCACACCCATGGATATGGATTATGTTCTTGAACAACGGCGCATGATGGACCCCGTGTGCCGTAGTCCGTCGCCATACATTTCAACCAGCTTCCTGATCAGCGATGAGTCTGGACAATGCATGGAAGGGGACCATGCAATCGCTTTGATGCAGGAGTCACTGCGTGCAGTGGTTCTTGTTGGGGATCCTAAACAGTTGCCACCAACTGTAATATCCCGGAACAGCCTCAGCAAGATGAGTAGGCTCCCTTATGGCAACGCTCGATGCGTTCATTAAAGGCTGCCCTACACTGCAACGCAAGGTGCCCCATATGCCTGGCATTGGCGTTCAAAACAAGCCCTGAGTCTCAACACAACAGCGCCCTCACTGTTGTGAAAGCCGCTGATGGTAGGGATGACCACGCGAGAAGTACGATCAGCCCGTTAATATTTATTATACGGGATTCTATTGACCTCACGGACAGCGGGAAGGACTAATTCTGGTCCTTGTGCCGCCGCCGTCGCTGCCGCACTCCTGGTCTTGCTCCCTGGACAGCAACTGAGCTCTGCCCACGAGAATAACGCCCATGGATACTTGTGCCAGTGGTTAAACATGTCCTGCACTGCATCCTTACCTGCACACCTGTATCTATAAAACTGCAGGCAGGCGAATCCATTGAAGGGGCACAGTGGATGGAAAGGACATTGGTTGCGTCTCCTAATGGTATAAATGCCCTGTCCTCCACCGTCATGGGGTGGGTTTCTCTTATTTGCTACCTCAACCTGGTTCATCATGGCTGCTTCCCATCGGTAAGTCTTGTAACCTTTTCCTCAGCCCTTTACTTATCATAGGCAGTGACTCACAGGCTCTACAGCTCTCGTCCGTGCGCTTCTACCTTCTCGATCCCCGTGTTCCATGCCCATCTTAAGCGCGTTTATGCGTGGTGTTCGCGACATCTTGCAACTTCACCCCGATGCCATCGACGTAGAAATAGAGGCCCTGCTCCGCCTGATCCTGTTCGTACTCCACCACTTCCCCACAAGGGGCAAAGCAGAATCGGCGGATTTTCGATATCACAGTCGACTGGGTAGCTCGTTTCCCCAATGTCCTTGCATAATGGTCGATAAGTAGATACCAGTGGTCGGAATGCTTGCAAGGGATTGGGAAGCACTGCCAGACTTGGGGCGACTGTTCAGTCTATGCAGCTAAGCCATAGAATAAAGCAAGTGCACATTAAACACCAACACCTGCGGTATGAGCTGGGGGGAGAGCTAAGGCTTTGTACCCAATGGGTTTCGATATACCAGATAACAAGCATTCGCAGTGCAAGTCGGAATTCATGGAGCGATAGTGACTCACCGTTAACCAAAACATGTCATGGTTCTGGTTGAAGCAGGGATGCGAATATAGACTCAGAAATCACCGACCTCCGGCGTGTTATATATGGGTCTCGATACTCGAGAGACTCCCCAATGTGATTTACCAGTCGGATACACACTCTCCCTGAGTAACGGGACTCCCTAGTTCAGGACTCACCGACTTGGATCGAAAGACATCAGTACGAATTGGTTGAGCCCTTGAGCCAAAGCACTAATGACCGCAACTACAAAGCAGAACTAGGCGCAAGATGGCAAGACCCAGCGCAAGATTGCGAACCTGTTGGAGATAGCTGCTGTACATGGACTTTTGGTATGGCTCTATAGCATCTCGTCAAGCGACACCATGGCTCGTGTCAGTCTGGAGTTAACCGACAAATCTTGATTGCAATAAGGATTTCAGGATATTATTGATATTATCAATACCGCGACGAGCCTGCCATCAATGGCACAGGCTGCTCTTGCAGTAGAGAATGAAGTGGCAGTTTGGCGCTCCCTCTCGCTCTACTCGCATAGAACTGCTGTCGAGCTGACTACGAAGGACATAAAAATCCTCTATCCTACTCCTATTGTCAGAAGAAAGCGGACGAAGGGACTTGGGTAGATATATGCACCCACGAGCGAAGTCTGGTTTCTGACGAAAACATCCAAACCCGTCTCCTGGTTGAGAAGCCCATGTCCAGGCGTCCATCACCAAACCTAACCTAAATAGCACCGTCCCGTTTCTCAGCAAGTGATACTCGAGCGGCGGGTTACGATGCGTCCTGACATAGCGCTCCGTAAATGCATGGTTGATCTGCCACTGCAGAGGAATTGGTTGGGATATTGCACATACCTTCATATTGCAGCGTGTAGAACACATTCTGGATCAGAAACGAAAGCTGCTGCCTCTGGATACCAGAGTACGGACGCGTCGACATTGTAAGGTTCTATGTGGAGGGCTGGTAGGTGACACACCGGCTCTAGTATCTTTGCCCAATTCCGGCCAGCGGGCGAACATAGTATTTCATGTCCTGCGCCTGGAATACGCAATTCTCAATTCGGCTGGATACAAAATCAATGCACTGGGATAACAATCCGGATTCCCGTTTCAGCTTCCTGGCTAGCTACGTTCGATGAATGCACGGCAAACCTGACAGCGCACAAACAGAGGATATCGGTTGACGGGAAGACTGATGTCGTTGTAGTAGCTGATTCAGAAATGGCTACTGTGCCCTGGGCTTTGGGTCAACAAGAAAGGTTGACTACAGCATAGGCCCTGGAGTCTGGCCTTCCGTCCTGGAAAGGAAGTATATCAGGTGCGATATCTAATGTTTATAGACATTGCAACTGGCATCCGTGCCTATAAGGGTAGCGAGAGGAGGCGACACGAAATCCCCCTCTGTCCGCATACAGCCACTTTTCAAAATGGTTTCTCGATGTTATCCACAGTTCCACGAGGACGTTCTTTGACCACTGGCATGCCACTTCTGGATAGTTTAAGCCATCAGACAGACTTCTAGCAGACTCCCATCAAACCCAGTCTATTCGCCGCCTCTCGTCATTGTTCCCTTGTGACCCCTGACCCCTTTCCTGCTGCGGCGCCGCCGATAATGCCTGGTGGTCAACAGCGCACTCGAGACGGACATGTCATGCTCCATGTGAACACCACAACTCCCAAGTATGCCTCGCACCCACGCAGACAGCCTTGAGGAAGATAGTACCCTTTCTCTTCAGGAGTATAGGTGGAGCTCATATAACCAGGGCTAGTACTGCTCAACTCCACCCGCCAGGTCCCAGCTCGATACATGGAATATGGCCCCCCTTATAAGCCACTTGAATTGACTTTATGTACCTCTTGGTTTATTGGGACGAGGACCAAACCGTGCCCTTGCTCAGTGTGCATCTGATGTTCTGCTCCGCTGCCCGGGCCATAACCCACCTGTCGTTGTGCGGCATACCATAATCACGAACGGTAAGGATGTCTCAGCTAAGTACTGGGGAGGTACTATACAGATATGTGTATCTGGGAAATACACTGCCCCATCAATGTGACTGACAATAACCTAGCCAAAGGCCCAAGCCTTCCGGGATGCCGTTTCCAGGCGAGGAGCCGGCCAACTCCTTCTTTTTGTATCTTCGGCTATACGTATTGAAGAAGAGGACCTCCCTGGCCGGGCGCGGGGACGACGGTGGTACATGTCCATTATACCCACCTGGGAATAATGCATAGGACGGACCCCATGCTCATCGGTCCTGCTACTCGTACCGCGAAGAGTGTCCGTCCAACAAAAGAACTGCCAGAATTTGTAGTCGGCAAGAAAATGCA
Organism: Aspergillus sp. PM3604; assembly: GCA_025768815.1. Lineage (NCBI taxonomy): Eukaryota > Fungi > Ascomycota > Eurotiomycetes > Eurotiales > Aspergillaceae > Aspergillus > Aspergillus sp. PM3604. The sequence goes on along the minus strand of JAMFNW010000040.1, from coordinate 184,403 downwards.
GCTAGCTGAGGTGCGTTTCCCTGCTGTCGGGGGTGGCCGCGACCTACCGGAGATTGTGGTGTATCGCTTTCGTTTCGTTCCCGCGAGACGGACAAGCCACTGACCAAGAAATGCGTCCTGTGCTGGATATAGTCTGATCAGGGTTGTCTTGCGCTGGCCGTGCTGGCGCTGCTTTATGCAGCCGGTTGGACGCTCCTTCGACAGGAGATTGTCTGGCAATCAAAATCCTCAGGATGAGGTACTCTTCCGGGGTGTTCACGTCTTCAATTCACAGTTCGAGAAAGAGACTGTTGCATATTCCGGCGTGGGATAAAGCATGGGAGCATACCATTCAATACCAGGGACGTGGAGCGACAGACGGTCATGGTTCGGACCACAGCCTGACCTTTGTTCACCAAGGCCCTGCAAGTATCCAAAACCCTTGGACGTTATGTCCCGAGATGGTGCAGCTCCTGCTCCTAGTCCTTTTGTGCTTCATGCAATGACCATATTGCTCTTCTTCAAGCTTCTGCGCGTCATCCGTTCAATGGCAAGGCATTGCCGACCTCTGTGGAACGGTGCTTATCAAACTACTGACTTTGTCTGGAACTTGCACAAGTTTTAAAGACGTCTTTCGGCTCAGTGCTGAGAACTGGGGATGGCCTCCGTTGACAAGAAATTACTTCAGAGGCCGCTCGAATGGGATATAGTGGTACCCTAGGTCAACTGTCAACCCGCTGGGATTCTGGTTCGGCTCGGACAGCAAATATGCAAGAGCCTTACGAGATGATCAAGAGTGACGGAGCTGTACAACAAGTAATGGCTCCTTGGTTGCCGCTGTCCAGGACAGTCACTCTCTGCTGGAAAGTCAAGGACTTCTGGGTATTACTGTATTCCAGGTTCGGCGAGCATTCTGTGATCCAGGGAAGTTCATGGGGAGGTCTGGCTCGCCATCGTAGGCTAGGAGAGCTCTCTGGTGTATGAATGCATGGCCCACTCGACGACAATGAAATGAGAAACAGTGGCCTGGATGACGTTGAACCGTGCAGCACCAAGCTAGGCAGAACGATTGGCTGCAGCATCCAAGGTACAGCGAGTGTGCTGTAGATACAATTGCCCGGGTTTCAGAGTGGCACAGACGTTTCTATAAAGTGGTCCTGCGGAACCGAACCCGGAGCAAAAGCTCTCATTTCGACAGAATTGCAAGGCTGGACTGTACGGTTCACTCTTTGTCAGGAGTGCCACGCTATCAGCAATATGCCAGGGTGTGGTGTCTCCTTCAAAGCCACTATCCTGTCTATATCAACCGTAGGATGAAAACCAGGAAGTCCACCTGGGGCGTTCATCATGAGGATAGCCTGTGCCATCAACGACACTACAGGAACACGGCTCTTGGAAACAGTGCTTTATCATCAATAATGAAAAGCAGGTAAAAGCGCAATTTCAATTCCCGTGGCAGATACCCCTTATTTCTGTTCATCTCCAGACCCCTTGAGCTTCAGAGTCGTGGGTTCATCTTTCTTTGGCAGCTAATCCATTCTCATGAAACGTATAAGCAGTATCGGCTGGTGTGTCGACTATCTGCTTTGAACATGGCTAATATGCACCCCTTTAGATGCCTGCTCGCAACAAGACTGCCTGGTTTCGAGACACCAATGCGGAAAATCGCGCTGCTGCTGCCACACATACACTCCTGCAGTTGGTACTTTCTGGGATAATGCCCAGGCCGACGAGATGCCACGGTAAAACCACAGTGTATGCCGGCCGCATCGCATACTCAAATCCATTACTCCAGCGCCAGTATATGACGGAGGAATCAGACTTACCTAGTGGTGAAATACCTGTCCACCCGCGAACGACGGTGGATCTTCGCCGGTTCTCAGATCTGTCCCGTCTTCCAGCTTCAATAGGCAAGGACAGTTGGCTGTGAGAGCCCAATATCGGGAAGCTATATTGGTGACCTGCGGGACGACGAACTCCAGTCGGGAGGAATGTTCTAACATCTTGAACATGCCGTGACGGGGAGAAGGGCAGCGGAGGTTAACAGCCTTCAGTATCAACATGGTAGTTGGGTGTATTACTGACTAACCCTACGAGACGCTCCATTCCTGCTTCGCAGATACCTCACTTACCAAGGAATGCTGCAAGGGTACTGGAGTAACCGAGGAGTCCGGACTGCATATACCCCTTTATTGTTATTGTTCTCCCAGTGCTGCAGTACCCGGTGGAAGTATCCCATTTCAAACACTCCCAGACATATAGTCCAGCCTGTTGGTAACGCTGCCGTTGGACAGATCGCCCTTGCGCCATATGTGGCCGGTGCGCTGGGCTTAAAACTGCATGAGAAATGCGCGAGGATAATGTTGATGGAGTGCACTCCCAATGTCCCAACGGAGGAACAGTCAATTGGTCGGGTGAATCGCATGGGCCAGAAAAAGTCTGGATACTATTCCGTCAGCAAACAATTGAGCGTTGCATTGCTTACAACAATGCCGGAAAGTTCGTCCCGCAGGCTTCAACTACCTTGAACGACAGCGAGCTGGCTCGTCCCATGTGCCAGCACAGCTGGCAACAAAAAGTCTCATCTGGAAGAGCACCCCGAGGCAACGATTCTGTTCCTGGCGCACCCTCGCGGCGCCTACGTTCACTGTCCTGCCTTTGCGTAATCTAAAAGGCATCCCGGAGTACTGCCCGTGGCTGAGGCATTCCCACACTATCTTGAAATTACTCCTTCGGCCTGAAACGCACTGAGAGCCAAAAGAAAGGCACCTGCAGCCATAGAAGAAAGCAAATCGAGGCCCTCGCAGTAACAGATATCGACCTTTACATGGCTGCGGACGCGTTCATCCTTCGGCGTCGGTTGGAGCAAACAACCTACTGGAGAATCAACCCCTGGGATGCCCGGCAATTGCGCAGCCAGCGCATCGTGGTTGGGAGAGTTTTGATCAGGATCCGGAGATCTGCTTCGTGAGCACAAAGACACGCTGCGCAACTCCAGTCATACTTGTTGCCAGAATAGCACTGAGCGTGGCAATGCTTAGGATCGATGTCGCATACCGCGATCGGATGGAAACTAGTATCGAAGATGTTTTCAGTCGAAAAGAAAAGAGCTGTCCAGGGGCTTTTCTTCCGATACAGATCCACGATACATCCTGGCCCTGCAACACTTGCCCCGATTGACATTCACGAATTGGGAGATTGCAGGGTCACTACCAATGCTCAAACACTTATCTAGAACAGTCTGCCGAAGATATCTGGCGCACCAGTGGTACATCAGGGATGGAATATAACCGCCCCGGTCCTTCAGAAAGCAGCATGGTGCACTTCGCAGTCGTAGCTTCGATGGCCGCGAAAGGTATACGGACGACATGACGTTGCCGCTCTTCGAGTCCTCAGCTCGACAGTTGAATACGACTCGCTGGTCCAACCACATAACCTCGGTGGACTAACGCTGTATCCCATCACGTCCACGTCTATATCTCGAGCAATAGAGAGGGTCACTCGTGGACGGATGCCCTTATTTTAGCGAAGCGGGGAAACAATTCTGTGGCAGGAGAGGTACGCGTATATGAGCGGACTGCGGCCGGAAATATAAATGAAAGGTTTCGCGCCAGTATTTTCCCGATTGCTCAGGGGGGACTCCAGTGACCCTAGAGGCAGAAAGGAACAGCGACTGGGTAGTCACTGCACCTACCTGATATCCTTTCGACTTTTGCTGCCGTGCATACTCAAGCAAGGCTGATCTGAAGCTTCGTTATACTGGGGCCCCTATGGGAAGATCCGCAAGAAACATCAAGAAGTCGTGTACGAAAAAGAGCTAGCCGGCATCTGCCTGACAATCGCCAACAGCTCTCTGATATAGATCCTTCATCTGACGAACACCTTTGTGAACTGGTCGGGCGTCTGCATGAGGCTCAGTACGCTTACCGTCCCAATCATGAAATCAATGACGATATGGCTGGCGGGAAAAGAAGGACGAGTGAAAGTTATTTTCCATCTAGCCATACTCGACCTAGAAGTGTGCGGACACACCAAGGGGCGCTGGAAATAAACCCGTCACTCTGCGGGTGTTCTAATCCGCTATGGAAGCAGATGAGGATATCTTATTATTGTTACTGCACGTGATACACTTAGGGCTACAAGCCTGTCTGATACCATTAAGTGCATGATCACAGTAGCGCGTGAAGTGCGCTTGAAACATGGCTGTGGATAAAACTACCAATAACCTTGGGTGAGACTCCGTCAGAAATTGCTGAAGACACCCGTTGGAGTCAGCGTATGTGCTTCCCTAAAGGGAACGGAGTCTCATCCTGAGTATGCGCTGGGAATGTGGACGTCATACTGGAAACAATGGAGATCCCGATGACAGACGCAAGGGCTCCAGGGCAGAACCGGGTATGTCCATATGTGGTGTCCTATCGAATGTCAAAGACCATACGAATGATGCTCATCACGTTACCCGCATTTTCGACGTTATGACAGCCTGGAAGGCACCCTTTCCACCTCGAGGTGCTCATGTCGAAACGTTCGCATCCGTTGCAAGACAGCCCTCGTTCCGCTGCGGTGGCTAGATACGTGGATGTCGGAGACATTGTCTAGAATCCAATACTCGGCCAGTGCCAATGCCAACTAGGATACACGATGGACTTGACCACAATTCGACGGCCCTTATAACTGTCATCAGGTCAGCCGTTCTAGACGCAATCCAGCCTTCATGGATCTATCTCAGCAGTTTCCCTGCCGGTGGCTTGGGTTACAAAACTAGGAGAAAGCCATGGGGCAGCACCAACATGACACAAATATAACACAGGATTTCTATATTGAAAGCCACACCCGGCCCTCGGTTATCACCAAAGGCCTAGTATGACAGAAGGCGGAATTCCGACAAAGCACGACCAAGATATGGGTTGGTCCCATTGAAGCTGGAGGAGCCAAATATCCACTGCGGAAACCCCCATTCGAACCGTTAAAGCCCCAGCGGACAATGGCGCTGCTAGTGCGCACAAGGTAATATGGTTCGAGGCACTCCTGTTTGGAAGAGGCCATTGGCAGATGTCTAGCCCCAGCTCCAACAGGCTTTGTCACAGGCATGTTTGATCAGTTGTTCGGTTATCCTACTTGCTGGGAGGTTTCCTTTCAACATCAAACGTCGTGTCGGCAATCGTAAGTGCATGCTTGTTTTGCACTCTTGCTTTGATAACTACTAATCCAGGTCTGTTAGATGCCAGCTTTAGATAGTATATGCTGTCGCCGGCTAGTCTATAGCCGTGCAACGACTGAATTGCTGCAACGGCGAAATAACACTCGTATGAGGGACTGGAGTGGATGCTATTGCTTCATCACATACCACGCGCTTTCACCGGTCCATAAACCCGTCCTCGTCAGCCGTTGCGCATATCAAGACAGGGTACCGTCCTGACAACAAGTTGAGAGTGCAGAACATATCAATAAGTCAAGACTTGCCTTGTTGTGTTCTGAATGAGATAGCCATCTTGGGATGGCTAACGCTCATATCGATATCAGACCTTCAATTTCTCCCTCGTTGAGGAATGTATGGAGGCGTGCTCGGGATGATATGCCTGTAAACTACACAACCGTTCAAGGGACATTCCTAGCATCGGATGTACCGAGACATTGGTATTCCACCTAAATACGGGCAATCTCAGTTGGGATGATATCCACTGCCCTGTTCAGCTGCTGCTCCTGACTCTTTGCCTGATGAGACCAGTTTACAGCAAATGAACTCCTACCGTTCCAGGATAAAGGTTAATGATATCTCATTAACCACCTCAGAACTGGGCTCTTCTTCCACCTGCTTCGGAGCAGCTCAACAGTCATATTGCGTTGCCCCGGCTATCAATTGAACAGAATCCACCGCCGTCTGTCCGCGATATATTCAACCTTTAGGTTGAGGGTGAAACGGCGACATGCTATCTGGTATTGAAAATGAAAGCCGCAGAGCCGGCGGCTTTTGTACATGTGCCAGCTATCCCAAGAGCAGCATCACTGCTCGAAACAAATACAGCTTTCATAAGCACTGCCGCAAGAAAGGCCTTTTCCGCCACTTTATAGGTCGTCAGAGAGAAGCCCGTAATGCCAATCATGCCACCTTAGTTGAGCCAGAAGAGCCCGCACTTGAGACTCTGTAATATCAAGATTAGTAGATTGCGTGCTTCACCCGCTGCTCAGGATGTGGTGAACAACTCAGACATATGAAGGCAGGGGCTCTACAGCAGAGACAAGTTGTCCCAGTCTATGTCTGCCAGCAGCGCGATCCTCCAGTCTGATAGAGTCCGCCAGCCAACTTCCAGGACCCTGGGTGCCCAGGTCTATCGGGCAGTCCTCCGGGAGCCTCTCCAGCTCGCCGGTTTTGAACAGGTAAACATTCTAACACTCCGGGCTTTCGACATGGCTCGTCTCTTCTGGTCCAACGAGAAGGCATTCCAGTACTGGTTTGTCCTTGTCGAGACTCTTGACATCCCCCGTGGGCGAGCCCGATCGCGGGTTACTCATGCCCTTCGCAACAGCTTTGAGAGACTCTTCGTGGTCAGTCCACACATCGGTATGAGACCCGGGCCATTAGCAATCTGCCTGAAATGGCTTGTCACCCTTTGCAGAAGATAGCACTCTACCTATATCGACCTATTTCTCACCATGCCTTGAAGGCTTCGTCTCTTCGACTCTACCTCTAGCGCCGCCTACCTCTTTTGCACGGCACGACACTAAGTCTGCAGATGGTGTGTCCGTTCAGAGTGGACAGAATTGAAGCAGTCCACTCAGTTGTTGCACAGGCTATCTACAAAGCCAGCCGTGATGTTCAGCCCAATAGACGGGGGTCCGACTGTCCATAGTCTTCACACGTGGGCTAACGGTTCTGTGGTTGAGACTGTGACGGATGCATTAGAAGCAATTTAAATTCGTCTTGCTTGCAAGAGCATTAAAGGAATGAGTGTTGCTGTAGAATCGTCTTACCGGTCTTTTCTCGTGACTGTATCAACTTCTGATATTATCCCCAGTTAAGGACTAGGAAAACAGTCCCGACGAACCCATGCCATTCCGTCGACCCTCAAACACCCGGTCGAAGGATTTCATAAACAGGTATGGTAGGGTTAGAACCATGGGGGACGAGCTCGCGAATCGGGAAGTCACCCTGAAGAAGAATGACCAGTTCGAGATTAAGGGTATCATATACGGGACCGAAATGACCATGGATTCAGTCTGTGGTGGAGCCATACCATCCGGGAACGCCTGGCCTTTATGCCAACAGACCGCGCGCATGTTGCTGGGCAGACAATCGGGCAGGATATTCCCCCGATGAGGATCATGACGATCGACTTACAGTTCCCGATCGTCACCCAGGCCGAACATGACCGTGTTTAGACTCGACTGGTGCAGAAGCTCAAGCGCGGGTGACCCCGAACACGACGGAGGCCGGATGGATATGGGTTTCTTACGCCAACTGTGTCTCCTCGGATTCAAGAATGGACCTGCCCTAGCGTTCGGTCTGGTTTGAATCATGGGCAAGGTCCTGTGCTTTAGGGCTCAGGGGATGCACGGATATCCCGAAAGCTATCTGTGATGCTGTCATTTCAATACTCGGGGGTCTGGTATTTTCCAATATCTCGCCCCGGTGAGATCAAGTCACGGAGGTCTGTGGAGCACTCAGTATCAAAGGCGACAGAACAAGGCCTTCAAATATACAGGCGCAACGGCTGACTGGTACGGACCTGATGCTATCACCTCCTGTATACAGAACAGTGGGCTACAAAGCAGATACTTCATCCATGGCTTTGCTCATTTTCCCCAGGGGACACTAAAGCTCCTCTTTTCCTGTCATATACCGCCATAGCACTTTTCAAATATATGGTCCGGGAAGAAACAAAAAGGCGGGTGTGTACTGCGTCGCGAACCCGGCGAACTACCGAGAGCTCCCTCTCTCAGGTGTACATGGTCCTGTGTATTACCAGCCAGACTACCGACCGGGACATACTTCTGGGAGAAGCAAGGAATAAAATAAACCATACAGACTGCGGGCGAGTACCTTCGAATGATGCCACCCCGAATTCAGCTCGGTTCTGCATTCAGGTCTGTTCGGTCGTCTCTGTCCATCAGACCTGATCCGGGACTGGACTGTCTGTCCAGTTGAATACTTGGGATGTACAGCATCTCTGCTCATACTCTACCGTGTCTATTTCGAGCTAGGGTGTAGATTTTGGGACCCCGGCTGGTTGAGGCTGTGTCTGCCGAGTGACTTCTCCAGGTGTACCAGCAATAGCCCGAAGGTGAGTGTAGCACCGCAACCCAGAAAATGTGATGCCGTGAAGAGATACAGGAACAGTCTGGGAATCAGGCCACATGATTCAATGTTTTGTCCCGGTGACCAGATATCATCAATGTGCGATACAATCCTCTTTCAATGGACAGAGGACCATCCCGACAGCATGAAACCCTCAAGCTGACGAAGGCTTCTTCCCTAGAGAAAGAGCTGATAAACAGGGAATGTGTCAGAAACCAACAGCTTGCTATGATGCCAACCCTCAACGACATGTCCCTGAAGCTGAAAGTAATACCGGGCTGGGATCATTCCTTGAGAGCCTTGACCGCAAACAGACTTGTGGCGGAACCTGACTCCAAATATACTAGCAAGAAGGGGAATACAAAATATGGCGCAGAGGCCTGCCATAGAGCATTTCATAAGGATGGGAGCTTGACCCCGAAACGTCTGCACGGGACGGCGTGTAGCCCTAATTACATAGTGACCCCGGGTCTCGTTTGAGTGAGTCCAGCCTGACAATATAAAAGACGCGACAAACGATGGCCAACACTCGCTTTGTCTCTTTCATATCGACGCGCTTCTAATGCAGAGCCTGGAGTCATGTAGCATATCAGAGACATCCGGGCGCATAGCTTCCTCGCCCAAGAAAGGCACTCCTGCTGGTAATTCCAGGGCTGCTGAAGCGTTAGGATGCTGTAGATTATGCAAACGCCGAAGCTGCTGCATTCCGCTGCTTTCCTCACGCACAGTCGACACAGATCACACTGTGTTTACAACCAAATTGCATCCTTTGAGGTGCTACACCAGCAACAGTTGGACACTTTCAGACGGTTTGCCGGCTTCGCAGACTCAGGCCACCCGGTGATATGCTGCCCTGATTCGAATGCTTCTTTTACCGTTCCCCATGGAACATCTCGCTTGTAATACTGACTGGTAGATCGATGCCCAGGGTACGACAATTTTCTCTAGCCATCGGTGGCCGAGGAATACGGGACGCAGAAGATGAGTATGACGCGGAAAGCGCACTGTCAACATCATTTGGGGAAGTTCACGCGCTTATGCCCGGTCCTGTGGGGACCAGTGGTGTGTGTGCGACCTGGCCCGGGTTGGCGTGTGGGCGTTGTGCCCAAGGGGCAGCGTTTAATTCAATTCAATTCAATCCAAGTTCGTTAATCCGTAGTCAGCTTGCATGGGGCCCAATGTCGTCGCCATACGGAGGATGCCCGTTGACGAAAGCTCTCTGGCGGGGATGGTTTAATGTTGCACAGGGCGTGGGACCCTTCCTATATCGTGGCCTTGCTCTTGCATCTCGCTTCGTCGTACACGCAGTGTCAAGAGGCTATCCTCGCTACTGCTTTGTCACTGTTGCAGCTCCATTCTGCCTGGCATAATCACAACCACCGAATGCAGAATGTTATGGATCGTCCTAGCATTGCTACCTTGCGTCTCTGGGTGCGTCGGACAGCACTGCAGTGTCCTGAGCCAAAATTGGAGCATCGCGAGAGCCCGTAGAGACTGGTCTCTTCTGCCTCCGAACTCGAGACCTAAATATTTACTAGGGGGCATAAGAGAGGGCTCATAAATTTCAACCCTACTTGGCTAGCTCTTGGGAAGTATTGCCCTCCAGCCACACGTACCAGAGCTAAGTGATGACAGCTGTCGGATATGGCAAGACTCGTTATCCCCTGCTTCAGGTGCTCTTCGTCCTTTGTCGCCACGGCTCCGATCTGAACTTCGACTATCTGCTCGGGAGATGACCGACACTGGTAGTGGGCAGCCCACTCAGCCGAAACAGCAAGATCTAACTATCGCGGATAGATGATTACAGTCAGCTGTTATGCTCAGGAATACAAGCCCCAGTGATAGCAGGTAAAATGCAGGGGAGGGTGTAATCCCTAATCCTTAACAGTTCCAAGTGGCTCAGGCAGTATTTAGACTGCAGGCCTACTGAACCTATTCAGAATAACCAGGGTCCGGCCACTTCTCCTGCACCTACCTATGATGGCGCCACTCTTCCTTCAACACCAGAAGATAATAGCCAGGGTACCAGCATGTTACCTCCGCGGAGCAATACTCATTCAGCCACTCACCATGAGGAGGTTAATAACCCGGGCAGCTCTTTAAGCGTGCGCCCAGGTACTGCTAACCTGTCTTTTATTCAACACGGCCCAACCCAGGATGAGATTATCAACAAACAACCAGATATGGCAGGCGCCTTTATTTAACACTAATCATGAATTCGACCCTGACAGTGACGACAAGTCTGATTTAGAACAGGAGAACTACTATCTGATAGTGAGGTTTATGATTCCGACAACGCCGCCGAAGGCCCCGTAATTCTTTAACCTAGTTAGATAACAGGGTCTCAGCACGCAGGACTGAATCAAGCTCGCTGGTCTGAGGAGGCTACTGGTGCCGTTCCATGCATTTACCGTCTACCGTCTGGTTCTTATAAAGGCTGCAAAGCACGGTGCTTTTATGACTGATAGGGTCGGACTGGGCAAGGTATATTCTTTACAGATTATCCAAGTATATCAACCCGTAGCTAACCTGTACAGGCCATCCCCATCCTCGCCTTGCATATAGCCCACCGGTGGCTCGCCATCATGGTGGATAATATAATGAGAAAAGGGCGGCAATGATCACCTACCGGAGGGCGCCGTGACGGGGTTCTGCCTGACCTCCAAGGAGAGGAAGCCGAGTATGGCTCCCTGTTGAAACCGCAATAAACCACAGGCTGCGCACATCTACTCCTAGTTTGTTTCTTAAATACCCCATTACCTGCAAGCAATATCAGGGTGAGTGGACTACAGCCTGTGTGAGCTAAACCAATTCAGCCACCACCCAGATGTGTGTGCCGGAGGACGGCTGTGCAAAATACAAAGAGAGCGCTTGATGGACAATTCGCTTTTCGTTGCAGTGAATATTCCTTTGCTTTCTACTTACTTATTCGTCAATTCCCTTTATCTTCGCGTTATCTGTGATCCTTATGAACCGTCCTTATTGGGGCTTCCCCGGACCGATTGGCTCAGCTTTGCGGTTGCTTTCGCGTTCAGGAATTCGCTAATATGATGCTTTTAGATGTCACCACGAAGGGGCCTGCAGTCCGTCGTGCTGCAAATGCACCGATTGCTCGTGCTGCCCGACATCCGCCTCCTTCTTCTCCCTCTCCGGAGATTTCGCCTGCTCTATTATAGCGTGCTAATGCTGCTTCTTATTACTACGGTCAGACAGGCATCTATGAATTGCGCGTTACAGCCAGCACCGAGCGACCCCTTTATGTGCTAACGTTGCTGGGCCGGCCCTTGCGGCTGCTGTGCATCAATCCATGCGCGGTCCAGGATGCTCCATTTATCTTACAAAGCGGCGCGTTGTTCTAATAATAGTCTATATCACTGTCCGACATGTCTGACTATCCGGTATTGCAGCAATACAGTTGCAACACGAAATTGACCCTGCCGTTGCATTCCCATCAGCTGCCTGGGTCTTCGGCACCCAATGCGTTCATTGATGAGTCTCAGCTATCGATCTTCCACTGGACAACAAGTATTTCCAGACGAGGACCAGAAAAGCAACGTCGAGAACTATATTGGAAGACGTGCTGCCTTTGAAACCCTGGTGTCTATAAGACGAATGGTGAGATTATAGACAAGTCTGAACCAGCAGACCATTATTACTCAAGTCTTCAACAACATCTTGCTCCTTCTCAAGTCGCCATCGCAGACATAAATACACCATCTGATGCTCAATCCCATTGAGTGCAGCCCGTCTTCCTGTGCTTTACGCATACCCACTCTATCACTTAAGAGTATTCCGAGTCGGTCGACTCTCTTATCCACTGTCACATTGGCCAATTTTGTAAGTGGGAGCAGCAGGGTTTCCCACAGGAGAGTTTGGTACAAGGTAACCAGTCCGCTTGGCTGCGTCGAAATATACCTGACTACATCGGCGGCGCGAATACTCGTTTTCAGTTGATTGATTCCTTTTTCCGGCTTGATATGGAGAGGCGAACTTCAACTGGGCACTTATCAGAAAGTTGCCAGATCATTGGCTTGACTTTATGGGTTTCCTGACCACCAGTCGAGGAAGGTTTGCTGGATGACGGGGATAGCACACTAGGAAGATAAATCGGATACCTACCGGTACGAATCCTACCAAGGGGGGCAAATGGACTACTGTCGAGCAACCCTAACCAACCAATAATGGCTTTTTCCGGGGATGGACCTGCTACCACCCCATCGCTTCGGGGGTACTTACCTTGCCTCTTTCTACAGATACTCCCTGATGAGGAGCACACTGCTCGGTTGTTGGCTGTCTCGTATAACCTCATGGGTTTCCAATCACGACCCCATACGGCATCCAAAAATACCGCTGAAAATGTACCCAAGATGGAAGTATGCAAGAGACTGCCGAGATGGTATGTCCAGGCCAATGGTACTCTAGGAACAACTGCTGTCCGCGGACTGAGATATGCCTATGGACATCCAGCAGATCTCTAGGTGGAGGTTTGGTAGAGTGCTCCAATGCGCATCCCACGTTCTACATGAATGATCCAGACAAGCTGCTAAGCATTTCTCAATGCCTATGACTTTTCGAAAGGCCGACAGCCTGTATACCATGCTGCTGTCCAAGACACCTCCTCTCTGTTCTGCCCCCCGAAAACGCAGACTCAGCAATCTGCATTCTGTCGGAATCAGACAGAGTGCCTTATTGTTTGGCTATAGTTATCTCCTCGCTGTGCTGCCCCTGCTGATCGTCTGCGGCCGCTTCACCCTCCTGATTTGTCAATCCGGAATCACTCCCGTCATCAATCGGGTGGACATGCACGGAAGAGAGTCTATCAAACCGTGTTTGCTCTAGATCGGAACCTCCGACATGTTTATGAACCAGAAGCGTTGGCATCTCTGGTCGGATCGAAGTGGTGGAACGTAGAAAATCATTACCGGTGCCCGGATGTATTCAATAAGGAAGGCAAAGTTTGCCAAATGATGCAGAAGCCCCTTACCGTCAGTCGCAGGCAGGAAAAGTAGGCATTGGGAAGGTTCAGGAACTGACTATTTACTGGAAGAATTACGCGAGGGAAATCCTCCATATCATAAGGTCAGCGTTCGGACATTCCCAGCGAATCTCTCGAGCCCAAATCTGGGTTCCTGTCTAGTTAGAGCTACTAGGCATGACCCAATGCCGCCAGTATACACCATCTCTTCCTAAGAATATGGGTAGAGGCTGGTAAATGCTGGGCCATATCGGGTCTGTCTAGCAGGTACCGGACATGGCCAAGTAATCACTCACCTGGTATGGAGAAGACTTCGATTGACTTTCGATTATGAAGCATCACCCGCGGTAGCTACTACAACCTGTCAATACTGCCAAAGATGATACATCCCTTTCGAGGAGCCTGCATGTCAGTTTTTAGGGCTGCTTTTAAGCATCTTGGTTTCATCACGATCATTATCAAGGCCATAATCAAGTCGTCCTTCCTGCCAACTCTAAGAAGCAGCCTTGACGTATCTATTGGGCTTTAGGATACCACGGACACTCCGATGCTTGAGTAACATTTGCGAGAGTGCTAATACCAATACCCCTATATCAATATTTGACCAGTATAGGAAAAGGCAAGAATGATTTTCCACAATGTACAACAGCGTGGTAGAATGCAGGCTGATTCATCTTTACAGTTCCAGACCACCACATGCCTTCTTACCTGGATGCATAAAGAAAGGACAGAGGTGGCTATGTACTGCCCACCAAAATGGATAGACTTGAATAATCTGCAGTGTTCCAGCACCTGCTGTGTTCGTGTGGATTTTAGCTTCCCCCCTCCATTCCAGTCTGGACATTCCAGACATATTTGTGCAGCATCTACAGCCTCCTTGTCCATTGCCAAATATCGCACGCAGTAACTGGACAGTTACTATCACGCCGCAGTGACCGTGAAACGAGAAGGCAAGGGTCCGTCAGCCGGATTCGCAGGGCGTGCTTCTGCTACCAGATATCCAAGGCCCATATCAAGGTCATCAAAGCAACCAAAGAAGCAGACTGGCCGGTATGCTCGTGACGGCATTCAAATCGACATCCCTAAGCCCCCTTTGAAGGTACTCTTGACACCTTTCCCTACTGGCATCCACGATTACCGGATACGGAAAAAATTCTGCTCTGGCTTGCCGTCCTCTTTAGAAGTTCGGTTCTTTTCTTCACAAATCAGTCCGTGGTCACCCAATGTCTTGTTAATTGGCATCGCAAGACCCTGCAGAAACCCTAGCTGAGTACAGCTTTGACATCAACGCTGTTGCTTTGGGTAGCAATCTACCGCATATATGGACAGAAGGCCTCCCGTGCCTTTGGTGCTCCATTCCGCTACTCACGCGTATACAGCTCACTGCAAAATATGGTTACCCCGGCCCAGAGCTCCCGTTGCTCTGAACCTATATGTGGCAATGCTTATCTTACGGATATCCAAAACCCTGCCTTCAGGTATTCCCTCTAGAAACCCACTGGCACATGCAGAAACTCATTATAGATCGAAAAAAAGCATTCAGCCAAGATGGAAACATTTGCAAAGGGCTTGCGGTATCGGAGCTGAGGGTACCCTCAACCACCAGAGGATCGCTAATGTTCCTTGCTACTTCCATTGAGCCCATTCGGCGACTGAGGTTACTCTCTCAAGCGTATGATACTGGCGATAGCTCTCACCCTCAAACTGCTCGGCAAGACTCTACCGTATTAAATATGCCCGGTTACCGCATACTTGGCCGTGTCCAAAGATAATAGATAAATTTAAAACTTAAATCAGGCAATTACTTGCTACTATCAAGAATACCCAAGATTTTAAAAGAAACAAATAGAAAGAGCATGAACTGGTCAGGACTGTGTCAAGGACAGCTACCACGATTGTGCATTCTTGTGGCTAATAGCTATCTAAACTTCCTCGTGGAGGGAGAAGCCATTGAAATCACTAAAATAAAGAACAACAACGGAAAGACTTGCTCCCATCATCCGAGAGGTCAACAGTACTCTCCGAGATCCTCGTGGACAAGACTTCTAGAGAGTACGGAACTAGATTACACTATTCACTCTATAATAATTAAATAATCCATACCCTACTTTTTATATCTAGGTATCTCTCATACTTATATACTAGTATATAATTAATAGGCCTACCTCCTATCTGAAGAGAACTCACAGGAAGCGATCATTCTCCCAGGTAACCGCATCTCGCAACGCTTTCTATCCCTATTCGTATAGTGCATGTGCAACGTGTCATTGGCCAGGGAGGAGAATTCGCTGTGGATAAGCAGGATAAAGTTACATAACATGCGCCGGTCAAGAAACAGCAGCGGTCCAGGCATGAAGATCGAGGACTTCTCCCCGATGGCCGAAAAGGCGAGAAAGCTGGAGGGAGCCGGACGGGGGCACGTTGTCGCTTATCATGTCTTGGCTGCCTTGGCTGCTTGTTGGCAGCGGAGATGATGCCCTCCTTCTTGGCATTGCTGGGCAGCACTTCGCTCCGATAGTATGGACTACAAAGGTGGAAGATGACGGCTTCCAGCAGTTGGAACGCTGTAGCTGATAGCACAGATTGCCAAAATGGTGACATTGCGGGACAAGGTCAAGTTTCTCTGTGTTGCAGGAGTGGGGCTGTTCTCCGATGGCTTCCTCAATTTGACCATCGGTCTAGGTATGCCTTATTCTGGGATTGCATATTGTCAGTCGCTGACGAGACTACCTGCAGTGGTGCCGGTGCTGGGCTATCTGTACTGGCAAGACAAAGAGGGCCAAGTCCCAACAGTGCAAAGTGATATCATGAAGGGCACCTTGAATGTCGGCATGGCTGTCGGCCAGATCCTTTTTGGCATTCTAGGAGACGCCCTAGGCCGTCACAAGGTGTATGGCAAGGAGTTACTGATCACCTTGTTTGGAACCCTCATAGTCATCTTGCTTCCCTGGAACAACTTTGACAAGCAGTCAATTGTTGCATGGATTGCATGCTTCCGTACTGTCACCGGAATAGGCATTGGAGCAGGTAAGTACCGTCAATGAATCGATAGATGCACCCGGTATGGCCACTAACAGCAACTTCAGACTACCCCATGTCCTCGTCCCTCTCCGCTGAAAGCACACCACTTGGCTCCAGGGCAATTCTCACCTTGTCGGTGTTCAGTTGCATGGGTGTAGGCAACATCGTTGCGAGCATCACATTCCTGGTCCTGGTTGAAGCATTCCAGTCTGGAATTGAGGCTGACATCCAGTACGCCGAATGGGTCTGGAGACTGTTTCTCGGCCTGGGTATGATTCCGGCTGCTGTCACGCTGTACGCCCGATGGACTATGGCGGAGACTGCGCCATATGAAAAATGTACCATCTATCCCTATTCGGAGAAGCGCATGCGTGAACCTAACCCTTCCAGATGTATCCAAGGAGACGAATGTCGAAAGCGCGGACAAACGAGGCCTGAGAGAGCAGTTCAGGGACTTTGCGGTCTACTTCAGGGAATGGAGGCATGCAAAGGTCCTGTTTGCGACCTCGGCGTCTTGGTTCCTCTTGTTAGTATGGCCGAGATGTTGGACCCTGCTGAAGCTAACCATGGCATCTTTCGGTAGTGACATTGCCTACTATGGCATTAACCTCAACCAAAGCGTCATCCTGGAGCAGATCGGCTATGCTGATGGGCCAACACCATGGGTGACCCTTCGTAACACCGCCATAGGAAACATCATTGTCCAGGCTGCCGTACGTGGCTGACTTCATTCACCCTTAAATATATATATATATATATACAAAACTAACGAATACAGGGCTACCTCCCCGGCTACTTCTGTGGAATCCCACTCCCGGACCTCATCGGCCGCACACGCCAACAATTCTACTCGTGCCTCATAGTCGCGGCCCTCTACGCCATCTGGGCCGGTATCACCAACCACACAAGCGTAGGAGGCCTCATGACCGTCTTCACCCTCTCGCAGCTCTTCCTAAACATGGGGCCCAACTGCACCACCTGGCTCATGCCCGTCGAAGTCTTCCCAACCTGCGTCCGCGGCACGGCCCACGGCATCTCCGCCGCAGCAGGCAAGGCCGGTGCGATCCTGACGGCATTCGCGTTCGGCAGTGCAACTGAAAAGATGGGGCTGCGCGGGGTGTTGGGCCTCTTTGCGGGGATCATGGTCCTCAATGCTCTGACGACTTTGTGGATTCCGGAAACTAGGGGCATGACTATTGAGGATATTGAGAATGAGGTGCATTTTGCGGAGCATCGGGCATTGGATATTTTTACTTGGCCGGGGCCTTGGAAGAAGGAGGTTGAGGGGGGTGGTGTAGATGATAATACTCCAGTAGGGTCGGGGAGTATCACTACTAAGGATGTATCTGCTTAGGAGAACTGGGAAATGGCATCAGAACGATACCTTACTTAGCTTATAGATACTAAAATAGAATAAGTAATAATAATTAGTATCTGACTGTTATACAGGATATAGAAAATCTGTAAAGTTCAATCTTATAGCCGTTATATTTACAATCGCACAGCAACTGAATATATACATCCCACGACCACCATATCCTAAATCTAAACAGCAAGCGTTATATCCCCCTCCTCAACATAAACCCCACTCCAGTACCAGTCCTCCGCGCCCCCAGACTCTCCATTATCCAGCCTCAACTGCCCAACGTGCCAGTCCTGGGAGTTCGTCTCCGTGCTCGCGCTAACAGCCTCACCAACCTGCTTCAAGTCCTCCGCGCCAGTCGAGGTATACAGGGAAACCGTGCCGGCGGCAAAGTCAATCCCGTACGCAAAGTTGTACCACACGCCGGCCTCGAGGGGTGTCGTCCACTGCGAGGAGCCGCCGGCGTACCAGGCGAGCTCGGAGTCTGAGTTTCCGTACTTGAGTTCGGTGAAGTGGCTCTATTCGATTATTAGCATACTCTACCTTAGGTAGGGGACGGAGGGTTTAAAAGAGCAAAAAGGGAAATACCTCGAAAAACGCCACCTGGTGCTCCAGACCCTTTACAGGGAAGTTCTCCTCCTTGACACTAAGGGAGAAGTGGTAGAACAGCTTGCCAGAGCCGAGATCCGTGCCGCTTTCGACCTGCGGGATCAGTTCCGAGCGCATCATCGTCTGGCCGTTCCAGCTGGATGTATCGTCGATGGTGATCTTCACACCTTGGGCCTGCTCAAGAGTTGAATTGGGGTTCTGGTAGTCTGGCGAGACGTCGAGGTAGGCCGCGGTGTCGCCTGAGCCGTGGATGTACCATTGGTATGGTGGGAGTTGGGAGGCCCAGGACCCTGATTTGGTTAGTACTGTCAATCCATCTCTGAATATCAAGGAGAAAGAGAGAAGTACATTTATCAAAATCGGCGACTGTGTAACTCTCGTTGAACAGGCCGCTCCAGAGCACAGTGCCGGCCGAGGCCGAGGCGGAGAGAAGGGGGAGGTACGCGATAGATCTCATGGCTTAGCTTTTCTTGGGTTTCTTGGTTTTCATCGCATCCAGGAACAGGTGGTGAGACGAGCAGGCTGTTATATAGGGGAAGTGGGCTGGTGGGAAATGTCGCTGTTTCACGCTGTTTCATGTTAATTTCTTCCTTTCCGGAAGCGTCACGGATCAATTGGCGGCAGACTCTATCTCAGACAGGCACGGCTTGCTTGGCTGAAGACGATCTGCGCCGTGTTATTTATTTGATTCCCTGTTGCGGGCAGTGGAATTGGGAATAATTGTGGCCGTTTCACCGCAAGATGACGCCGTAAAGCGCCATCGTACTCCGTGCCGAATGGGTACAAGCAGTTGGCCACGGACACCCCATATCAACTACACGAGTTCGCCATGGATAGCCTCTAATTCGTAATCTTTCTGTAAATGTCGGCTGCAGTACCCGGACTCCGACAGCCTAGGCTAATACTGAAGCTCAAACCAAGCTTTCTATGTCAATCAACCAGCAAGCACGAGTGTTTCGAGCCAGAATGAACTCCCCCTCGCATCAGCTGATTGAATGAGATACTGTAAAATTATGTGCCATTCTTACCTGCCTTGCAAAGGCTTAAAGCTTCCCTGCCCTTCCATGACTGTCAAATTACCTTACGAGATTGGTGGTGTATTGTGTGATGTTGATGCAGTGTGGCAATATATATTGCTACATATAATTCAAGACAGACGGCCTAATACCGCCAGTAGTCTTGCATCCAGCAGTATTGGCATGGACCGGCTCTACGGACCGATCACCGTGAAAAGACACTTAAAGGCTCTAAATTCCAGTCAATACCCATCACAATTCACAAGACAAAATGACAGACAGCCCCAACTTCACCTGGACATCAGCCTCCCCAGGCCGCTGGGAACGCGACATCGATGAAGCCGAGCAATTCTATACCTCCCTAGCCAAAGCATACGAAGGGACAGGCCGGATTTTCTTCGCCATGACGGGCTTCATCTCACTATCTATTCCCCTTCCCGCATCCACACCCAGAGACACAGTGGAGAAGAATCTTGAATCAGCCCTCCAGAATGCCTGGACGCAGCTGCGTTACGACCATCCCACAATTGCCTCTCGTGTAGTGTACGACGAGCACGAGGGGAAATGTAAAAAGGTGTACCAGACTTTCTCTCCCTCATATACACTCCAGGACTGGCTAGACGAGACATTTATTATCATTAATAACGGGATATCAGGGCTAGAATGGTGTAATTCAGACCCTCCTGTTCCGGCCTTTCCAACATTATTCTTCATCAAAACTGGCTTTCAGGATGGGAGGATCAGAGGAGACCTAGTCCTTCGCTCCCGCCACGACATCATCGACGGGATGGGAACCCTGCTCCTTTTCCATAACCTCCTGACCCATGCAGCCCAAGCATACCAAGATCAAGATAGACCTAGATCTCGGTATGAACCTCCCCAATTCGGCAACGAACATAAAAACCTCAGTCCCCCGCTGCACACCGCAGCCCAAATCCCCACATCGCTAGATCCAGCACATAAGCAACGCATGGCCGAAATCCAGTCATACAACGCCACTCTTCGACAAAACATCGAAATAGCCAGCCCTCCATTCAAAAAGCAAAGTCATAACCCGGGAAAGCACCAGCGCGTTGCAATGACGCTGTCACAGGAACAGACGACACAGATTCTCGCCGCTTGTCGCGAGTTAGGGCTTAGTATTACACATGCGTACCACGCTGCTATTCCGCTCGTTGTGCGGGATATGCAGGAGAAGCGTGACAAGGAGCGCCAGGTACGGTATCTCAGCTACAGTCTCGTTAATGAGCGAGGGAACTGCCTTGAGCCGTTTAGCACTTCATCTCATCCGGCTTCGGTATATCATTCTGTCTCGGGGAGGGGGTTGGCTGTGGATTTAACAGTCTCAGCATTGAATGACACTACGAGCATGGATCCCGATTCAGATTCTAATTCCAATTCCAACGACAGAGAGAGAAAAGAGTATGCAGACGTCGCGTCTATAATCCGGACCTTCTATCTCGATATCCGCGATGATAGGGATCACATCTTCCTTGTGCCCTCATACTGGAAAATGGGGACGATTCCGTATCCGGCTGACGGGAAGGCACAGCCTGTCCCGGCCCGAAATGAGACGCCCTCTGTGTCTATATCCAGTATTGGTGTTCTTGATAAGGTGATTAGGCACAGGTATGGGGAGCTTGAAGTTGAGGATCCGTGGGTTACGGGTGAGGAATTGGGGACTGGGCTGGGTCTGTTCTTGGGGACGTGGAAGGGGAGGCTTACTCTTAGTGCGGCGTATAATGATGCGTGGCATGATAAGGAGGAGGTAGTGGGGTTTCTTCATGGGTGTAATGAGGTCACTCTTAGAGGGTTGGGTTTGGGCTGACAGCAGTGTCATCAATTGATTAGTGCTCATATCTCATCTCCACCAACTCAAACAATCATACAGCAAGTACATTGGTATATGGCTACCACTTCTCAGGCCCAAACTTCACCCCCGTAACCTGCACCGCCGTGCCCGCAGCGTCCATGGTATCAGCCGCGATTTTGGTCCCCCACCAACTCGGAAATTCCGTCTTGGTCAGGTTGAGCGTGAGGAAAATGAGGATTGTGCACAGTGCCAGCCCAACATCCAGTCCTGCCGACAAAACATAGTTGTACTGCATCCACCACCCCCGCCAGCGGTCACGGATATACTTGTTGAAGATGAACCCTACAATGCCCCAAGAAAGGTAGTTCAGAGGGGTGGCGGGCGGAAGGAGTGCTGTTCCACCAAAGATAATAGGAGCATTAAGAAGGCGGACATAGCGTGCATATCTGGTGTTCCTTGAGAGGTGCGCGGCGACGTAAATGATGACCGGTAGCGCAAACCCTGCGAGCCAAAACCACATGAGACCCGAATACATCTGGCCAGGGGAGAACATGCGGGCCGGCCCGATTGCGCCCCAGATTATAGACGCGTTGAAGAAGACGCGACCATTAGGGCAGGTATAGCGATTTGCTTGATCTAATTCGCAGACATTCGAGATGGAGCCCAGTGCCCAGTTCATAACGCAAATCTGCACAATGGAGGACCATAGGCAGGATACCATTTGAGCTGCAAATGTCACCCGGGGCGGGATCTTCATATAATGCCCGAGCTTCATGTCCTGGCAGAAGAAGAGTCCTTGGTACATGCTGATGTAGCCATATGTCTTGAACAGCATCATTGCCATTGGTCTGCCGGGCTGCATGTAGCCGATAACAAACTCGGTAATCACATTGAGTCCAATTTGGATATTCGTTGACGCCTGGATAATCCCACAGGGTATGAACCAGACTGCCGCCATGATCAGTGAGATGAAGAAAGCCCACCAGGTAAGATGCGTTGGGTATCCCTGGCTGACCCCGAGTGCAATTCCGATCATGATGAGCGTTATAACACCATACCACCACAATGGAACCGGTTTGAATCTGGCCATCAGCCGTCCATGCACATCTTCCTCTTCCTGGCCGATTCGGCGGAATCGGGCCCAAATATCCTTCCCGTGGAACAGCACAGCATGCACAATAACGGCAATGATTGTGGCAAAGGACAGACCATAGCAGAGGGTGAACGTGGTGGACAGGAAGAGGGGAGAGTAGCTTTCATATTTAGCCAGATCCAGAGTCATTTCCGGAGTAAGGATTCGAGAAACATTGTAGACCTGGCCAGTGTTGTCGTAGCTGCTGGAATCGCTGATAGGCAGGTACTTGTAATAGTTGATACCGGTGTAGTGCATAGCAGGAGTGACAATCCAAAAGAAGATCACCAACGAAATTAGTGTATTTGCAATACCATGCCAGGGCGAGATGAGAGGGCTGAAATTGAACCCCGAAACCTGGGTCCAGTCAAAAGTCATTGGGATCAGTGATAGCCCAGTCCAACCGCCGAACAATTGATTGATGACCACGTTCTGCGGCTTGATCCAAGTTACCCAGGCGAAGACGCTAAGGAATGGTGCGATATACCCGGGAAACCAGTACCACACAAACGATCCAATCATGCAATACAGAAACATTCTGTACTTCCCAATCACCAAGCCCGATACTTTGGCAGGGTCTGGTCTGCTGTGGTCGTGGAGGGCCGTAAAAAGCGATGAGTTGATAAGTGTCGACGGCCAGATCATCGCCGCAGGGGTGACTAGAAACCGATGGAAGAACCCGGCCATGCCAAAGCCCAGCATCTGTGTGGATATGCACATGAAGATCTCAAAGACCCAGTCAAAGCGTTGCTTGTAGAAGGCGCGCTGCGCAAGCAGGATATCGGTAGCATAGGCCGCACCGCCGCCAAAGGTGGCATTGGCCATGATAACCGAGATAGCATGTTCCTTCTTAGTGTACGGCCCCGGATTAAGGCTGAACTTGATTCCGAATAAATTGTACGTCTTGTTCGGCATGACTTTTGCCCAAGCCAGACCGATAGGGTAGGCAACGACCTGGGCGACGTAGGAAGGGATAATAATATAGGGCTGGCGCATAGAAAACAGACTGTTGAGAGCCGACCCGATGGTTGCAAGCAAGAGGCCGATGGCCCAGGCACGAAGGGTATTGGAGTGTCCGCCTTCATCAATGTTCGGAACGGCAGCGCGCACTTCAGGGTAGGGAGAGTTCTCGAGCAGACTATGGGCTATTTCCTGGCGAGTGCCCTCGTTATTGGTATGTAGGGCATCGTCAATCTCATCGGCAAGGTCATCGGGGAGATTGGGGTCCCAATGGTGATGCTGCTTGATGATTCTCAGTTGTTGGACGGTGTTGCTGGGGGTAGCACCGTCTCCAGAGAGAGCACCAGAGTCCTTGAGTGAGTCTTCAGTCGAAGTAACGCGGATAGGGGGGTATTTCTCCTCCATTGTAGCAATAGATCAATAGCCTAGATAGCTCAATGGATACAGTGCACCTTCGAGATGGACGATGGGGAATTGACGAAGGAGAGAAGACAAGGGGTGTTATAAGTGAGAAATGGCTGTCCGCGGCCATTGAAGTAAATGCCCTCACCTTCCTAATCCAGCAACACTTCATATCGGCCTCACTGGGGTAGCACTCGCTTTCGCCTTTATCATGACCAGGGCGCTGGAACAACAGATACCACTTCGTCTAGCTTTCTGATAGCACGCGCGCCACCGTCCAGACCTAATTCCTAGTCCATCGCTAGAAGCCTCTCTGCCCCAATCGCGCCCAACCACGAACCAACAGGCCATTGCCAAAGTGAAACCAACAACACGACCCATTGGTTAGCCACAGTAGTCCAGGATAGAGCTAGTTCGCCTTTAACTAAAGAACACCACATACAGCCCTCCGTCTCCGACAATATCCGCAACCCCGCAAAACATGCCAGCTTCAAGCGGTAAGGATAGGGGTATTGTGGCACGCTGTGGCTCGGGGGTATATTCTAATTCGTGGACTGATTATCTGGCACGAGCACAGACGATCGAATGATTGAAACAATACTATATTGGATGGGTCCACGTGCTTGTTCTCGATAAGCTAGATGCGAAGCTCATGCCAATCCCCCAAGACACTCTTAACTGATTACAGTAGAGGCAACCAGGGTGTTTGTATCCCGTGACACCCAAGCCTCTACTTGCTGCCAATCTAGCCAGTACTTTAGCGGGAAATCCAGGTCATTAGCGCATGGGTAGGCGAGTTCCGCGGAGTATGGCTTCTCGCCGTAATCCTCGTGGCTTGCGATGGCAAGGAAGAATCTAGTAAGTGTCATGAAACCTGGCATATCCATTGGCGGACATCAGACTTCAGGCTAGTGTGGCAAATCACAGGTTCAAAAAGGCCTTTGCGTTCCCGGGCACTGATAATGGCCCTAGTAAAAACTAGGTACTTACCCCGGCTAAGCATTGGCCCACTGGTGTTGGTGTTAGTACCACTAGCTTGTTGGTTGATATCGGCGGCCGCTGGCGATAGCAGCGTTACATGGTCTCGGCTGTTGCGGCAGCGATTTCTCCAGCAATGGCACCATCTTGCCTCGGTCTAGGTGGAAGAAGGAATAACATTGTCGATGTTCTCATCTATCGTCTGTACAAAACAGATGGGCCGGGCCAATTCTATCTCTACCTTTCGCGCCGTAAATTCCGTCAAACAGCATCCACGTATCCTATCTCCAAAACACGGACGAACCAATTAAATTCAATCGGAACGGTGAGTTCAATCCAGGTTAGCCAAGGACTCAAAGCTCCAAAGGAGGAAATCGAACATTCGTTCCATAATTAGAACAGATTCGCAAACCGAAGATGATGACACTAACACCAACCCCAACGGATATCGACAAAGAAACAATCGCAAATCATGTATAGCCATAGCATAGCGCGCGGCTGGAGTCGGGATAGTATCCACTAATCAGGGATGTTAAGTGCCCACTCAAGGTCTGTCCAGAACTGGTCATTGTACAGGTCCACGGACTCAATTCCAGTGGAAACAGTTTCGCTGCTTTCCTCGGGGACTATAAAAACGTTAATAAGAAAGGCGATGCAACGCAACGGTAGTAGTGAGACGCACTGGCCATGGCTGGCTCATATTCCTCCTTCCACCACCACATCGTATCAATAATCGGAGCCAGAGCAAGCCGACTGCGAATTCTTAGCCCAACCATAATACTCCCATCCGGTTTTCGAAAGGCCTTGTTGCTATTATATAGCTGGCTTAAGCAACTAACTATCCTCGTTGGCATGTCACTGTTGGTTACGATCATGAGTTTCGTCAAGTTCAACGACTTCATGAAGTACTCTCTCGCTTTCCCAAAGTCCACAATGTCGGTATCGTGGCCCTTAATCATGCGAAGCAGAATCGAGCCAGCGAGGAGGAGGCCGAACCAGACTTGAGAGGGGCAAACGGCTAGAGATTCGAGCTCGTGAGCCATTATTTGGATGGCGTCGATTACAGCACAGGCCGCAGTCTGGAGTTTTCTTAGGCAGTTGTCGGCGTATAGCGTAATGTTTTTCAAGAAGTGCATTCCCTGGACGCTAAGACTAGCCACGAGGACGTCGAATCGGACCATTGCTGAGCCGTCAGTGCCGGGGCTAATAGCAAGCAACAAGTCCAGGTGGGTGGCTTACACGTCGGGGCATCAATGTGCAGGTCACAAACACGCTGTTCGTACGCCTTCAGAAGAAGATCGAGTCCGCGCTCTTCTGCTGCAGCTAGATTAAGAACGCCGTATTCGTTTACGGCGGTTCCGCACTGCGTGACAATTTCTTGGGCCTTTAGGCGGATCCGAACGTGGGGAGACATGTTCTGGTATAGGACCTTGCGTTGGCTGATGTCTTGAGTGAGATCTGGTAGAGAGCGAGGGGGCTGTCCTTTCATCAGGCATGCACTTCTCTACTTAGCACAGTCGAAATCGGTGTCCACCGATATTACTTACCGCTGATATGTGATTATGGTGTATGCCCATAGCTCCGAACGATGGGTAATATCAACCGCCGATGGAAGCTGGTGCCTTGTCTTGTAAAACTCGTGGCAAGAGACTGGATTGTGCATACCATACTGCATGGCCACGTGCAAAAGCAGCCCAGCCAAGGGGAATATAACGTCAATTCCATTATCATCCTTGGGAAAGGGCCAGTTCAGAACGATTAGTAGGCCCTGCACGATATTCCATGGTCCACAGTCTGACAGGGGTGAGCGAAACGCCAGGTCTATGATAGGTTTGACAAGGGCAGGGAAGATAGTCGGGTTCTTAGCACATGTTCTCGAGCCGGTTCCGATTATAGCCCAGAATAAGAAGTCTGATTGTTCGTATGTGTGATTCGGTGTTCTTTTTGTGTCAAGGACCGGTATGAAATGTGCATACTGGCGGT
The DNA here is from genome assembly GCA_025768815.1 of Aspergillus sp. PM3604. Taxonomy (NCBI): domain Eukaryota; kingdom Fungi; phylum Ascomycota; class Eurotiomycetes; order Eurotiales; family Aspergillaceae; genus Aspergillus; species Aspergillus sp. PM3604. The sequence continues at coordinate 157,876 of JAMFNW010000040.1, read as the reverse complement.
AGAAACTGGAAAATGTCAGTGGGAGCTCGGCCAATATCAACTAAGGGATACCTCACAGATCGAATATCTCGTCAACTTCATCTCCGCTCAAGCTCACGCCAGAAATAGTACGAGGTAACGTACGGTTCGGATCCACCCCAGCCAGAGCAAGATGCTTCTTGGTCGACACCACCGGGCCCATTCCGACAGGGGGCTGCAAAGGCTGTAGCCTAGACTGACCAGTAACAGTGTTCTTATACATAGACCCCGGTACCAAGTCAGCGAGTTTCGAACTATGGCCAGCAGAGCTATCGAGCGTAGCAGCGGCAAGATGAGGAAGTACATCAGGGCCATTCTCGGAAAACAAAAACTGCGAGCCGTCGGCCGCCCCATAGGTAGCATATCTAAGGCTATTATCGTCATCCCCCAGGCCCGGTACCGCTCCGAGACGCCTGAAGCCACCGTCCGCGGGATTGGGTAACATCATTGCAGGGACTTCCTGGATTTGGTGGCGTAGGCTGGTTGATGCTTGTGCGGACAGCTGCCTTCTCAACTTGTCTGTTTCTTTCTCCAGCTCCTCGTACTTCCTATCTCAGTGTTATGGTCTGTCAAGCTCTTGTTTCGAGTCATAGATACGCACTGCCGTTTGTGTTCCCTGCGGAATCCTTCTGACATGACGCATCGTAACTCGAGTTTCTCACATCGACTACAGGGCTGTTTCCTGAAGGCATCGCAGCGGGCCTAACTCAAAGCGAGTATTATCATAGCAATGAGAAAGACATCCCCACAAGAGCGTTTGTCATCTGGGTAATGAGGATCGATTCATACCTTCTGCTGGCGGCACTCAGTACAAGCTCTCTTGTTTCTCCGCGAAGTGGATCTGCTCGGTTGCGAGTCATTAGCATTTAAGAGGCCCCGAATGGTAAGCATCCTGGTGAATAAACCCTCCAGTGGGTGCAGTGAACGGCGATTCTTAAGGGAGAGCTTACGAATGAGGACTCTCAGGCTCCTCCATCTCGAAGACCCAGAAACTTCAGACACAGATAATACTATCACTGGTCCGGAGATATGGGTTAATTGTATCTCCGGGACATAAACTGTTTGTGAATATTGGCAGTTTCAGTTGCTGTGTTAATTCACTGGCAAAAGGTGGAGCTGGTGCGTGAGTGAATGCGTGTGGACGACATCAGGTTCAGCTGAGATTAAAGTCCTGTCAACAACAACCTACGCTTTTGATAGCCACGAGCAGCACCAGCAGGTCCGACCACACTGTTCGTTTAATTTTCCGTCTTCTGTGATTTGCCTGTTAAACTGGAGACTGTAACATCGCGGCTAACTGCCTTGCAGATGCTGCCATCACCCCGAATATGGCCGTCGTCGGCAGCTCACTCACAATGGCTTCATGGCTCCTTGAATGATTCGTCAAGATTTTTACCGCGGTCTAGAGGATGGGTAATTGATCGCCTTGCCCTAATGTCATATGGTGTTGGTGATTACCCAATAACCACAGATACTTGGACGAGAAGTGCCCTGTACCGTGCGCATTGGAGTCCATCCTCGCCTGGTACAACCACACCGATCGTTGCCTACAATATCATACCTCGTCAAAGGCCCAGGCCACGGAAGGGCAATATCTCAGCTCCACAAATTGATAACATGAGGCCAAGGTGAAGCATTGCCCTGCGGGTTGGGATAGCCGGGGCGGTACCGGCTGTTATACTGGGACTCTGGAGAATTGACCGGTATGGACCGGGCTTGTTTGTCCCCGGCGCCTTTTGCTCGCCAGTATGCCTAACCTATAAGTTTGAATGGAGTCTCCCGCCTTAGGCAGGCTGCGAGGCCGTTACTCCTCGCCTCAAATAAGCTAAATGGGCCGCAACGACCATACCTGGTTATAGGTCTGCTCGTGGGTACAATAAATATACAGACGTTCTTCCAGCTGGTGCTCTCCTGGTGGAGTGTGCAGGTATCTCTTGAATCACTGGAAATGGTGACCAGGCGGTCGATATGACGGCATATCTCCTACGTGATAGCATACCTCCCTTGTGCTCAGACTATCCCAGCAAAGCATGTCGGCCTTGTTTATCAGGTTCACCTCCCTCCCTATCAACTTAGCACGAGGACCTACGCTTTCCGCTGGCCAGACTCACATGCCGTCAAGATATGTAACACAGATAGGCAGGCTTGCACGCGTCGATCTGGCCTCGCACGATGACGAAGCAAAGCGGGCCCAAAACGACGAGGATATACATGCAAACAGCCTGGTCTATCCTGACCACAAAGCTCCCACTGATGCTACAGTATGACAACCGGCATCCAAAGTTACTTTACCTCTGGTGACATGATGCCGACAGTGACATTGGAAGGTTTCTTCAATGCGCCGTTCTGGTACCTTCTAAGTCTTTCGCTTGATCGGGTACTGGTCACAGCAGGAGACAGCTCATCTCGCCTTGTTTAGGGTTGCAGGAAGTCTGCACTGGTTGGGCCGTCTGTAGCCGCTCATACGCATCCTAAATGAATCCATGGTTGTTGGGTTCGCATATGTTTGTGTTACATGGATACCTCTAGGGGTTGACGCACGGCGGTCCAAGCTAGCCCATAAAGGGCGTGGGTTCGGTGCGTCATTGCTTGCCTGCGACTCAGGCCCACGACGGCTCGAAGTCTTGATCAACGTACGTACATTCAGGTGGCTTGTGCTAAGGTAGTACGTGGGTACTGAACGTGCCGTCGTGTTGTAGACGGTGCAGCGGAAGACGGGTTGCTGACATTCTGTAGCCGTACCTAGAACGACATTCCATCACTCAGCTACGGAAGTATGCAAACACTCATCGTGCTCTACCAATTCTAGTAATCCATCGATCCCGTATTCGACTTTCGACATATAATCCCTACATCGAATCTGTGGTATGGTTGGCTGAGGGCGATGTCATCTACATCCCATCTTAGGCTATACTGACATCACCGTGGCGAGCCAGATATATAGAAAACTGTGTAGAACCACCCAACTCACCTCACCTAACATCCACAAAAATATAAAAGTTTCTACCCCATTATGTCCTCTGATTTACCTTCCATCGACGAGCTCAAGCGCGCCGTTGAAAGCGGCCAGCGCATCACCCCGGAAGATGTTTCGGTGATCGGCCAAATAGAAGGCGAATTGACTGGCGGTGGTCCTATCCAGGGAGGGCCTGCTGCGACCGCCCAACGTATGGCGATGCGACAGATGAACTTTGATGAGAAGCTTGATGAACTCGCCCACAAACCCCAAAATCAGATTACGCAGGAAGACGCTCGGGAGCTTCAGGAGCTCGAGGTTTGTGTTCCCAGGTTGTCGGGGCTGGTAGCAATGGCATTGATTAATCTCTACAGGGTCGCGCTTTCAATAAGCCTCCAACCGCGGGATCCGTTGCCGCGCAGGTTAGGTCGATTGCAGATAGAAATGAAGCACTCGGACTTCCTCCAGTATCGGCGAATGCACCAGAAGCATTCGTGACAAAAGATGATGCGAGGGACGCCCAGCACGAAGAGTCGATGATCTACGGCGGGCAAAATCCGAGAGGTGGGATGGCCGCCCAGATGCAGGTGGGTAGAACGGTGGGGCATCATCGAGCTCCAGTCACCCTGTTCACCGATACGGATTGTGCTAACTGTGAAAAGAGTGCGGCGGACAAGCTGGGGCACGCAAGACGTGATAGCTAGCTCATTCGCAGCCTGTCGGTACTTGAGAGATGCGAATACGTATACGCGTAGCTTATCCGTCCGCAGTCCGTGCCACGAAAGCTGCCAAATTGGTAACAGTTGACATTGTTTGCAGCCGGGGAAATGCCGGGATCGACTTGCCCGGGATCAATCAATCGTTTAGTGGCTGTCTGAGACGGACCACTAGGGTGGCAGTGATTGGGAGGCTGCACAGTCATTCTTTGGAGGTGCCTGTTGTTTCCTATAAATGACTTCGGTATTCAAAGGCCGGTGTCTTGCAAAATAAATATCCAATCAGAGGTTGTGCCATCGGCATTCCCGAAATATGTGATTTGAAATTCTCCCTTTGACCGACAGCGGTACCTTATCACGCTGCATTAAGGTTTGGGCGACGCCAGAATTGTTGAGGGCCACATGGCTGAGGTTTTCGTGGTTGAGCAGGTGGGCTGATTGTCGCGAGTTGCATGCCATACATTTTGGTGCACACCTTCGAGAAATGTAAAAGACCTCGTATATTTATTCCCTCCAGTGTTGACGTGGGTCTTTCGCATAAAAAGCAGATCTGCGGATCCACCGCAGGTGATTATCACAACAATCCCTCCAGTCCTATCTGCGGTATTCGACTATTCGTTGGTCCTGACGGTGACAAATACTTGCAGCGGGGGGCATGATTTGAGATAGCAGCTGGCAGCTGCACCGGATGTATTCGGTGCCAGGGCTGATTGGTTCGAATTGAGGATGGACTGCTCCGAGCGTCTGGGCTTGATGGAGAAGAGGTTCGTTCATGGGGCTGGGGTTGCCCCTCTGCCCCTCCATAGCATGCTCGCATCGCGAGGGCTCGTCAGACGAAGGCGTCGTAGCCTGAGAAAGAAGAAGTCGAATCGATACGATGGAGAGTACTTCGTAGGGCGTAAAGCTATTCGGAAGTGCAATTGATGCGCGACAATTGATAAGAATCGATGAAGATGGCAGGAGACTCCTAGTGTTGCTGGGATTGACAGTGACGCAACTGCTGCCAACCCCTCACCTTCTCCCGCCCACTTCGCACTCCTCCGTCATGACAAATTCTGTGCTTAGCTCTGTGCTCCCCGGTCGGTGGGCAGCAGTCGCTTGGACCGTGGAATACTGGATTACTCAAAGAACTCAGAATGTCGCTCACCGGCGGTTATAAATACCACTTCCCTCAGCACGTCTTCTCAAGGGTCCCCAATCCGTGAGCACCTTGATCGCTATCCTCTGCCTCTCGTCCAATCAGACGCCCATCCCGTCTCGAATTTCTTCACAGAAAATCACCCGAGCTTATCCATTTTCAGAACGTCACAATGCCTTTGACTGGTCACTGTCTTTGTGGTGCTGTCACCTACTCCGCCGAGGTTGACCAGCCCCTCATCACAGCCTACGACCACTGCGATGACTGCCAGCGCCAGAGCGGTTCAACCTACTGTATGCGATGCAAATCCACTAATAAGTATCCAATAGCTGGGGAATAAATTCTAACTTCTTGCAGCCCTTGTCACCGTCGTCCCCAAGGATTCCTTGACCATCAAGGGCCCAACCAAGAGCTTCGCAAAGAACGGTTCCTCCGGCCAGCCCGTCCACCGCATCTTCTGCTCTGAGTGCGGTTCTCCCATTGCCCACGACCCCGAGGCTGCTCCCCCAATTATTGCTCTCAAGGCTGGTACCTTGGACACTGAAATCAAGAAGAACCTTAAGCCTGTATGTTGTCTATCAAATAATCCCCGAATCGCCGCCAAGATAGCACTACTAACCCGCATACTAATAGGACACGGAGATCTGGACCGTCAGCAAGCTCCCCTTCTGTGCGGAGCACCTGGCCAAGCCCTTCGAGCACATGCCCCAGTAAGCGACAGGACGCGATGAAAAGTTGGAGACGAGTTATGAATGGAACGACACGCAAAGTATTTGACACGATAGTATAGCAAAATACGAATGGATACTCCTTTGGTCCCTTTCTTGACCCTATCATCTGGCCTCGTCCTCTGAAACTAAGCCTCCGCAAGTACAATGGACCCTGGAATTCCATATCTCATCCCTCCTATCTCCCTGTAATACCAAGAACATTTACCAGCGTCCACAAAATATCTGTCTCTTGAATTAGTCTTGGCTTAGGTAGAAGCGGGCTACGAACATATGCTCACACATTGGAAGATCCAATGAATCCCGCGATCTGGGAAACTCCGGCCCCATGGGTTCCATAAAGGGACGAGCTATCGTGGAGGCTGGACGCTCCTACCTTATGAAACTATGGTGATATAGGAAGGAAAGCACGACTCCAATGGCTCTTTCCAACAACGAACGCCTACTCATTAGGAAAGCGTGACCACCGCCTACTAGAGAAGGAAAGTGCCATTGAGGTCGGTTACTCTTGCCTTGCGAAACTACAGGTATCATGGATGACAGCAGAAGGCACGAACGGCTCCCGGACGAAATAGGAAGGTGCTCATGTGAGGACCAAGTCCGGAAGGATGAAACTCTACAAATGTTCATTCGCATTTTCCCAGCAGGATCGAGTGGATCGCTTATCCTCGATATGTACATCCCCCATGAAATACGATAATGGAGTGGTTACCTGAATATTCTATACCGAGATCGGGGCTCGGACATCGCTTCCCGGAGATCTATCCAAGCACCTTAGTTTCGCCCGCCAAGGTCCCAATGACACGATGCGGAGTGATTCTCGCAACTATATTCGCACATGGGTGTTCTGTGAGACAAGACGAAAACCACCGCCTGCTGTCGGAGAGATACAAACACGATATTATGAGCTCAGCCCCTTATCTGTGTAAGGGAAGCTTACGGCTCCATTCTTTATAGTAAAATAGCGGACTCAGCCTCGATTCGTACTCACCGAGACTATTTTCGATGGCAGCGTATACATACAAGAGATCAGCATCTCCCGGCTCAACCAGCTTCTCACCAGTAACCCTGATCTGACCATCACAGAGCAATGTCTTCGGGGACCCTCTATGTCAGGGACTCGCGAACTGACATCAAATATGAGATACCAATACGACGAAACGCTGTTGCAGCCACCGAACTCAAGAAAATAAAGGTGCCTGCAGTAGGTACGAACCGAGCTGATCAGGTTTCAAGCGGACTCAGGGTGCATGACCCAGGGCTGCTGAACACTACGGTGATCGAATCTGCTGTTAGCTTCTCGTATGACTACAGCTCCCAAATATGGCATCTAGTGGGACTAACGTGCTCTAGAGACCACGATCGAGGACTCCTTCTCTTCCGTGGATACAGTTTGGAGGAGCTATGGAACAGCGACTTTGAGGACATGTTATATCTGCTAGTATGGGGGTCATATCCGACAGCATGCCAAAGAGAGAATATTCGTTTCCAGTTAGCGAAATATATGCTAGCCGTGCCCGACAGCGTCCGGAAGACAATACAATCTATGTCGTACGTGTTTTCCACTACACGTGGCACCTAGCTAACTCGTCTATAGAAGCACTACTCCTCCACTGGCACTCATATTGACGGGCCTCTCTGCGTATTTAGCCTGTCTACCAAATTCAATCCCCGCGTCAACATCCGCGCACCTGTATCAGGGTAACCGGGACAACGTCGACCATGCTGTCCTACGTACTGTTGCCGGGTACGCGGTCGTGTTTGGAATCGTCGCCAGTCACCGACGGAAGACTAAATTTACCATGCCGTCATTAGAAAAAACGTACTGTGAGAACCTGTTTACCATGGCCGGTCTCGTGGATCCTGCAACGGGAGTCCCTGATGCTGTCAAGGTGTCATGCTTCCGTCGGTTTTCCATGCTGAACGCTGATCATGGAATGGCGCTGACTGTATTCTCTGCACTTGTAACGGCGTCTTCTCTAACAGACCCTATTTCATGCCTCATCACAGCTGTAACATCAGCCTGGGGACCACTCCACTTCGGCGCAACCGAGTCGGGCCAGCGTGCCCTGGCGGGGATTGGAACGGTGGACAGGATTCCTGCCTTTCTAGAGCAAGTCAAACACAGACGAAAGAAATTATTCGGCTACGGTCACCGCTGCTATAAGGGTGTCGATCCACGAGTTCGCCCAATCCAATCAATTCTGCAAGACCTACCATCCACGCGTCTCCTCAAATTGGCCGAGGCAATTGAACAGGCTGCATCCGCAGATGACTACTTCCGCAGCAGGGGTCTATACCCAAATGCGGACTTTTATGGGAACTTTGTTTTCACTGGCATGTAGGTAACCCTCCCTCCATTCCCTGCGCAAGTTGCATGTCTGCAAAACACAGATAGGTTCATGTTACTGACTCCCGTCTTCCTCATTAGTGGAGTCGAGCTCGAGATGATCCCGGCAGCCATGCTAGCGCAGCGAATCATTGGTATCATGGCGCACTGGCGCGAGTACATGCGTGAGTTCAAACGGCCCCAGTTCCCGCTCCCGATACAACGGTGATATCTCGGTTGATTCTGATGTGCTCGTTGCTTGACAACTAGTGACATCCGGCAAATTGTTTCGCCCAACGCATCTCTACACGGGCGACGCGCGAGAGGACGCAACTAGTCGCCCGAAAATCTGAGACCGGCTACGTACTTGGTCACAAACCGGAGGTCAACTGTTAGTTGTTTGAAGCTTTGGATAGATCGGACATATGGCTACATAGTACTGGTTCGATTCAATAGACGTCGCTCGTCTCCAATGTGCCCCGTATATTCCCAGTCTCGTACACACAACCCCCTACCACCCTCTGCTATCATTACCGTCACTCGTCCAGCCACCAAAGAAGCCATGGACAGTCATCCAACAGAAACAGCAGCCCTGTTACAACATCCATCTCCACCTTCAGGATCCAACCTAACATTCACACCTTCCCAAAAACGCCTCATTATCCTAGCCGCCTCCCTAGCATCAGCCTTCTCTCCTCTCTCCTCAAACATCTACTATCCAGCTCTGAATAGTCTGGCCTCCGATCTCAACGTCACGCCCTCCCAAATCAACCTCACTATTACAACTTACATGGTCTGCCCTACCCAGCGCAATCCAACCAACAAAGTATGACTGACTTGAAACACCGAAACACCCAAAGATCTGCCAATCCCTATCCCCAACCCTAACCGCCGCCCTCTCCGATACCTCCGGCCGCCGCCCCGCCTACATCCTTTGCTTCACGCTCTACATCGTCTCCAACATCTCACTCGCCTCTTGCAAAACCTATCCATCCCTACTAGCTCTCCGCGCCCTGCAAAGCACCGGGATAAGCGGTACAGTTGCGCTCTCGGCCGCCGTTGCGGCTGATATCATCACGCCCGACGAGAGGGGCAAGTATATGGGATTTACCTCGCTAGGGAATATCCTTGCGCCGTCTCTTGGGCCCATTCTGGGTGGGGTTCTAAGTGAGAGTCGATATGGATGGCAAGGTATCTTCTGGTTTTTGGCCCTGAGCGGGGGTGTAGTCCTTCTAGGGCTGGTGGGTTGGTTTCCTGAGACGAAGGCGGAGACAACGAGACATCGTGCGGAAGCAACAGCAGAAGAAGAAGAAGAAGAAGAACAGGAAGGAGGAGCAGGAGGGAAAAAAAGAAGACTCATCCCTGCCCTCCCCAACCCGTTAAACTCCCTACAGATGCTATTCCACCTCCCTACGGGGTTGATTCTCTTTTCAAATGGACTCGTCTTTGCGAGCTACTATGCCGTGACAGCAGGCATTTCCGCACAGTTCAAGCGGATCTATGGCCTTTCAGATATGGGGATTGGACTTGTCTTTATACCGGCGGGACTGGGGTCGTTGCTATCTGCGGTCTTTAACGGGGCGGTGGTTGATTGGAACTATAGACGGAAAAAGGATCAGTTTATCCAAGAGATTGCGAATATGAGTGAGGACTCGGACACAGATACAAATATGCAAGGATTTCCCATTGAGCGGGCACGGTTGCAGATTGGGGCCCCAATGACAGTATTATCTCCCTCCCTCAATCATTGCGTGTTAAATATACATCTTTTTTTCATGGAAATCGCTAACAAGATTAATAGTTCCTCTGCTCTCTTGCCATTCTAGCCTACGGCTTTATGCTAGATCTCCATCCACCATTGCTCGTCTCCCTCATCTTGATATTTCTAGTATCATTCTCCGTAACGGCCTCATATAATGTCATGAATGTGTTGCTTGTGGACCTGTACTACAGCACGCCCGCGGCGGTCATGGCAACAAACAACTTCGTTCGGTGCTTTTTAGGCGCGGCGAGTACAGCGTTTGTGGCTCCAATGATTGAGAGATTCAACAATGGCAAAACCTATGCTTTTGTTTCGGGTATAATTGGAGGTATTTGCTGCCCGATTCTAGGCATCGTCTATAGTAGCGCTGTCAAATGGAGGTCTTGCAGAGGAACCATAATCTCAGAACCAAGATGAGATAGGCTTTTATTAAAGTTACTAGTTTTGTTTGCTGATTGGGATGATCAGCTCTCCTAACTCGCCGAGCTTTCAATAATCACCGAGATAGATAAAACAGGCCACAAGTTACACATATATAGCACGCAGAGCGGCTATTCCTATAAAGCAGTCGCCTGCTCAAGGTATAGATAGGTTCTCAGTCAAGGGAGGGCCACAATAGCATCATAATTTAAAAGATAGCTGTAAATATGTACCCGCAGAAAGTCATCTATTTTACTTGTCTGTTACTGGGTTCTGCCTTCGCCGCGCTGCTGAACCCCCTCCCACCCAGTCTACCAATCCTTGAACTTCGATATCCCCATGGACCATGGATATCCCCGGGAGATACCATTTTAATGTCAGGTATGCATCACTTCCACCTTCATTGATGGGTACAGCACTCAACCTTAACCAGCTACGCATCCTCTGCCGCATATCAGCAGTTGGGGACTCCACGCAAATTCAACTTATCTGCTTATCTTTGTTGATCTAGACGTTCTGTATGGTGAATATCTGACCGTTATTCTTCATTGGTACCAGCCGGACATGAGAATGCACCATCCTGATCATCCCTGGCTAGAACCCAGTGGGCCTGGGAAGGGTCAGCACGAGGAGCACATAGCGAAGTATATTTCCCCTCAACCTCCGCAGGGCTCGCATCATCGATATGTCTATCTCATGTTTGAGCAGCATGAAGAATACACATTCCCCCGGTGTTTCAGGCACGTTTTCCCAAAGACTATGGAAGCAAGGGCTGGGTTCGATCTCCGGCAATTTGTAAAGGTTACTGGCCTCGAACACCCGGTGGCTGGAAATTACTTCTTTGTCGAAAATGACGACGTTGTAACGGGGACGTTGACAAGCACTGTGTCCACCCCGAGCCCAACAACAACGTGGGTGAGATCGGCGCCCTGTACTCAGCCGGTGATTTCAACGGCTACAACTCTATCAGGAGCTCAGCAGAAGCATGTGAGAGGGCCGCGAGGTCGGCAGACTGTCATGTAGGACAGGTGCATGCGAGCACAGGCGGGGTTAGTATCCGCTGGCAGTTTGGTGGACGACGTTGGTCCCGTTGTTCCGGGGGTTAACTAACTCCAATGCATGGTGCAACCCACATGATCCAAAGCCGATAGCTTAGGTATTCGATTGGTAGAGAATGCAGGTGCGCTGATTCCTCGATCACTTCTGCTCTCCCTAGATAGGGTACAAGGCTGAGCCTAACTAGAGGTGATGAACCTGCAGGAACCTCACCAGAATGCACCATGTAATGGTGATACAATGCCCGTGATAAGCATTTGCACCCTCACCTAATATGGCACAAACCTTGCGTGTTTCCCAGCAGCAACAGGCCGAACACCAAAGGCGCCTAAGGGCTTGTTGGCCCACCATGTGGTACGTGGTTCGTGTAACATAAGAAGACAGCCGGAGAGAGAATGCAGTGCCATTGCTACCCAGGCTCCACCTGCACTTGTTTCAATCTTATTAGGAGAAGCGTTGAATGCCTGTGGGGTTGAGACGGAAGGAAACGCCATGCGGTAGACCGCGTGTTTCCATATATACCACACCGAAATGATGAATGTTGGTGTTTGAAGCTCATGCTAGTGCCATAAACCAGTGACGAAAAGACACTTCTCAAAATTCATCCATGGAAAGCGAATTATCTCCTGATAAGCTACCCAAGAGCGTCAAGGTTCGCTCAACGTGCAATGCGTGTCAACAAGCAAAGATCCGTTGCAGCCATGAAAGACCTTCCTGTAAACGATGTCAGAAACATAACATAGACTGTGTTTACAGCATATCGAGGCGTTTGGGGAGGCCGGCTAAAAAGAGAGACCCGAATCTTGATCCCTCTATGGGTCAGGGAGGGAGTGATGGGCCATCGAATAAAAGGTTACGCGGCCAGAAAAAGAAGAAGGTTAAAGAAGAACTCCTTCCAGACTTCGATACTAGCGAACGGTCTGTCGATGGTGAGAGCAAACCTCTATTCGACAGCCTTACCTTCGACCAAGGACACATTGACGACGTATCGAATGGAGATCCCAGCTTGCGCACCCCAACTTTCATGGACATCGTCACGGCCGCGCCCTTTTCAAGTTCGTCCACTGAAAATATTTTCATACCAAAGGCTGGACTGACCTGTGAGCGTCATATAGTGTCCAACGATATCGATATAGCCTCCGATAGCTGGCTGCACGAGTTCATGTCGAATCCGTTCACCGACCCTACTCAAGGTTGCTCGTTTGTCGATCCGTTCGAGAACAATATCGGGGTTGACGACACCACAACGAGAACATCGACAGATCAGGATAGCCTGCCAGTTCAATCGGAAGGGCTTTCAGACTCAACACCAGACGCACTCGATTTAGCCTCACCTTCAAGCTACTACCCCGCTTTCAATAGCTGCTTATCTCACAGCGAGTCCGTAGCTAATGCTTCTCAGAGCTGCCCTCAAGGCAACTCTGTTTACCCTGAAAATTCTAAGCACGAGACTTCTCTTTGGTCACAGCAACTTCCTTCTCTAAGTGGGCCCGAGCCATCAAGCTTCTTTCCTCAGGTCAACCCTTCGAAACGAGCACATGACTACAGCTTCTCCGATGAAGGATTAGTGACAAATGCCAGCAGCATTTCGAGCATTTGCCCGTGTCAAAGCCATGATCATACTGTTCGGGACCTGATCAGGGTGAACGCCTGCGCTTTGCAGACGGGCCCTACGATTGCTATCGACTCGATCCTAACATGCCAAAGGGTGCTGCAGCAGTTGACTGAAACAATACTTCAATGCCGAGGGTGCTCTCAGACAAGAATGAACTTCCTCATGGTGATAATGTTCAGTATTGATAACCTGCTTGTCGCCCTTGACACAGTCACGTCAGCCGAGAACGATGTGGTAGAAAGGCTATTTCCCGAGTACTTCGGGACGCTAGCTCAGGGCTACAGAGCTGACACTGGGATCACAAACCACAACCGGCGATTTAACGTGGGTAGTGTGCCACTCAGGGCGCAGCTAGACACGTGCCCATTAATAATTGGTGGTTTCTGTGTGCCGTCTGAGGAGAAGTTTGCATTCGTGAAGCGCATTTTGCATCGTCGCCTGGCATGCTTGCAACGGACAGTCCATCGAATCCAAGTCTACACGCAGGAATATCTGGCACCGTCGGCAGGTAAAGTGACGATGATGAAAGAAATCTATCAAAGGCTGCGGTTGATTATGGTGAAACTAAATATGTTAACGAGGCCGTGATGTAATAATTTCTTTCAGGTGCATGATTCAAATCATTATTCAAGCGTACCATCTTTATTTGATCGTCAGAAGCCAGCGTTGCACTCAAGTATCATGGAGGTGAACGTAGCTCTATCTCCTGTATTAGAAATGACTGCCGTCCCAAAGCCATCGCCGCTGAAGACTAAAAGCTATTTCGGGTACCTGGAGAGCATCAAAGACCAAGGTGGCCCATACTGGACTAAAGGTTCTGGTAACCATACCCCAGTGATGGTTTACCCTAGATAGCTGTGCGACCCTCGACGGGTCGGAGGGAGTGTGTGGTTCCACGATGATTTGGCGGCATGAAGGGACAGGCTAGCAAGACTTTCACACTGGTGTGATGAAAACTGTGAGGCTGATGAAATGACGCTTCCCACGAACCCGAGGTTGTATCTCTCATCCGTGAATACCAGAGCATCATATGCACGTGAAGAACTGGGTTTTGAATATCGATACTTCCATTTATATTAGCTTCTGCTGTTCCACCCAGTACCGGTATACTAGGTGTGATTCATTCGGGGGCAGAACTTGTGAATACATCAGAGTTCAACAATGCCGACATACCCCAGTCCCAACACATCGAAGCCTGGCAATACCTATTTGTCAAAGGAAGTCTCCGACCGCATAATTTATCAACTTATTCTTGCCTCGATGGAATCTGATACCGGGTGTCAATGTTCGATTGGAGCTTTGCAGATCATGAACGAGCTTCAGGGCGTGCACGCAGTGGTGGAACTGGAAACAATCCTAAGCTTAGTCGATCGTATACATGGCCTAGGCCAGGCGATGCTGAGATGTAGAGATTGTAGAGCCAACCCAGGTCCATCTCTCATGACTCTTCCAGCCCTCACCGACCAGTCTCTTGCTCTCTTTGAAGCAGCATGTCTGGCCTACAACGTCACCCGAAAGGACGTTTTATTCGACTCGTCATTGCCGGTATGCATACCAAGCAAGTCGCAACTGGGTCAAATGGAGCTGGAAGATGAAGAGACTGGAGTTCTAGTGCGCATGTTGCTTGGCAAAGGGTCGATGAAGCTATTGGAGCTGCTGAAGGGGCTGCGGTCACTATCTAAGGATAGTGGTCAGTCGCACAGAGCTGGTGTTGGGACATCAAGAGCATGTGAGCCATCCGTCGAGCCCGCGATCCGTCGTATTGTATTGTTTATGGAGCAAATCGAAGGAGATTCAGGTGAGCAGATTAGTGCTGATATTTGTTTGGTGCAGGGTCTGACCAAACTTTAGGGAGTTAAGTGCGTGAACAGTGGCGAGACGAAATGAATACCCTTGGGGATAAATATATTGCCCCGTATATTGTTGGAGAGGTCAAGTTATTGGAATAATAGATAGTTGTGAAACGAGCCGGTTAAGCGAAGTTGTAGGGAACAACAATTAGAACCCTTAGGATATAGGAAATTAGTAATAATAGGCTGCACATGTCTGAAATTCATGAACTCCCTCCAAGGATCACTCTCTAGACCCAACTCCATATGACGAATATCAAACTTGTCGACATCAAGCCAATGCAGAATATCGGGTCAGCGGGGCCAGGGACGTTCGAAGTAACCCGTCCATTGACCCCAACCGAGAACTTTGCCAACCAAGGCCTTTTTGACTTGACTTTTGGTCACTTTGTCGGGGCGATCGAAGTGAAGAGGCTCATCTAGTGCGATTATGGTATAGATATAACGATGGACTCCGTGCCCCAGGGGCGCAGCAGCCCCGATGTAGGGTGTCCCCTTCATGGTCGGGACAAATCCCCACCCCGCCAGGGTGAAACGCCCGGCACAGTTCATATCCTGCTCAATATCATCGTGGTATGCCTTGGTGGTTGTAGGTGGAATACCGAAAAAGAGTCCGTGAGTAATAATAGAGAAAGGCATAGGCGCGTCAACGTCTTCGCAAGTCAGAACGTATTGTTTGATGTTGAGATCGGAGGGCGCCCTCCAATGCAACTCTGGCATCTTTCCACCACTACCTTCAGCAAGACAGGTGTGGTCTGGGAGCAGCGGTGATCCAGACTGGCCACACTCGGGAGCTTCTAGAATCATGTTGGGTTCAGATTGATCTTTGAACGCGTGATGGTTGATAATCTGTCGAGAGTCGTGGCCGCGGATGCGATACAGCAACCGGCTCAAAGCGAAAATAAGCCAATGAAAGACAATCCACATTGTGAAAGCCGTAGGTTTAGCGAGAGTTGATTCTTGTGGCGCAGTCTGTGGACGAAACGGCGTTGGGTGCCAGAAACGAGGGTGAGGCAAGACGACTAGTGCATAGGGACAGGAATGGTGGTAGCGACAGTAGGATGGGTTGGCGTACTATAAGAGACGGTCAGACAGGAATGAATTTTCCAGGGAGTCCGGGGGAAGGAAGAAGAAAAGATGGAAGAAAGGAGAGGTGAAGGGAGAATGGAGAGAAGTGACCGGAATCCAAACAGGAAGAGCACAGTCGGGCCGGGAACGGCGACAGTCGCCTGTGTAGGGAGGCCCGGGTAATTTTGAGGGAACACAAAAAAAAATAATTCCATGCTGCATAGATACCGGAATATGAGTCCATCTATGCAATACTTACAGTCCCATGTGTGCAAAATCATAATCAGTACAGCAGGTGCAGTTATAACCAAAACAGTCCTGTTCACTGCAGTATACAATCCATCAACCAATCACAGTGTAGAGGACAAAGCTCGCACCGCCTGCTTGAATCAACATAATACTGCCAGATATTCCGGGCGGTGAGGCCTATCCGAGCCTTCCGCTGCCCCCAGTCCCGATCTTCGTCATCAGCACAAGAACGCAAGATTGTTGGACGACCAGACGAAGCACTGCTGCTGGCTCCACCGCAGCACTGCTGGGTGCTGGTTCCTCCAGCCATGCTGCTCTCTTCAAACTTTCGTGCCCGTCCAATGTTGTTCTCCTGAGTCTCATCTCACCAGCTCCCATGGCGTTTTTCTCCCAGCTCGCCTCGTCGCCCGAAGAAGCGGACGCGGACTCCGATCGACACCGATCTCCGCGCTATCCCGGCGAGGATACCTCCCCCACATCTCGCCGCGAGATTTGGGGGTGGTACGCCTACGGAATCGCTGCCGAGGTATTCGCGGTATGCGGTGTCGGTATGCACTTCAAGACCAGGCTATTTGATATTCGAAGCTGAAGTTTCCAGGCTCGTTTCTCCCCCTTACCTTGGAGCAATTAGCCCGTGAACAGGGCCACTTCCGCTCCAGTAATCTCCCATGTGTCGGTCCAAAAGCGCCTTCCGCCGCCGGTAACGGGACTGCATCGACGGACGATGTATGCGTGGTCCCACTAATGGGATTGAATGTCAACACGGCGAGTTTTGCTATGTATACCTTCTCGCTGGCGGTCTTTGTCCAAGCCTTGACGCTTGTATCCTTTAGCGCACTGGCAGACTACGGTAAGACAGTGGTAAATATCCCGTTACAAGATGCACTATGCTGATTTCGTTGCAGAAAATAACCGAAAGACCCTTCTTCTGGCATTCGGATTTATTGGTTCTGCAACGTCCATGCTCTTCATGCTCATTGCGCCGCCAGTATTCGTACTCGGGGCCGTCCTCGTGGTTATCGGTGTCACCTGCCTCGGCTCGTCGTTTGTCGTTTTGAATTCGTTCCTGCCTATCCTCGTTGCCAATGATCCCTCGGTTCAGAATGCGTCAGATAAGAATGGAGACGAACTGCATGACCTTCATACGGACCCGGATGAATTCTCTCTACGGTCATGGACAGATGAAGAGGATGGCAGCACCCGTGCTTCCCCAGCGGAACCCCGGGTGGAATCCGAGAAGACTTCTAGCTCCACGTCTCCTGAGCTTCAGCTCTCCACGCGTATCTCCTCCCGAGGTGTTGGGCTTGGCTACTGTGCTGCGGTCTTCGTACAAATCCTGAGCATCTTGCTCTTGTTCACATTGTCCAAGACGTCCATGGCCAAATCAGCTCCCACCCTCCCAATGCGACTTGTTCTACTCTTGGTTGGAATATGGTGGGCTTCTTTTACTATCGTCTGCAACCGGTGGTTACGTAACCGTCCTGGCCCACCGTTGGACGACATCACTCCGGGCTCAGGCTACCGGCAGAAATGGCGCGTCTGGCTACGTCTCGTGGGGTTCGCATGGAAGTCTCTCTGGAGGACAATCAAGGTTGCCCTGCGTCTGCGTGAGGTTGTAATATTCCTCGCCGCCTGGTTCTTGATCTCAGACGCCATAGCAACCGTTTCTGGGACGGCAATCCTTTTTGCGCGGACTGAGTTGCATCTCAGTACCGTTGCTGTTGGTTGCTTGTCAGTCACGGCCACAACTTCGGGAATGGCGGGAGCGTTCCTGTGGCCTGTCGTGGCCCGGCGGTTCGCGCTAGCGTCAAACCACACCATTCTTCTATGCATAGCGCTGTTTGAGATTATTCCGCTGTACGGAATGCTGGCCTACATACCTTTCATCCAAAATTGGGGTGTGTTTGGACTCCAGCAGCCATGGGAAATCTTTCCTCTTGGTGTCGTACATGGAGTCGTCTCTGGGGGGCTCGCATCCTACTGCCGTTCCTTGTTTGGAGAGCTGATCCCCCCAGGTAGTGAGGCTGCGTTTTACGCATTGTATGCGGCCACCGACAAGGGAAGTTCATTCGTGGGACCGGCGATCGTTGGCGCCCTCGTCGATGCAACCGGCTCTGTCCGGACCGGTTTCATTTTTATTGGAATACTGATCGTTCTGCCAATGCCACTAGTGTGGATGGTCAATGCAGAGCGTGGCCGACGAGACGCCGTGGCAATGGCGAAGCATGCACCTGGCGAGGAGGGAGAGGGGCTGCTACGCTAGACAACATTATATATACGAGGGTAGAATTATAGATGACTGAATGCGATATGATACTAGAGCACTTGACGTAATATCCCAGCTCGCATTAATTCGTAGATCAGAAAAAAAAAAAAGATCGACACGTCGTACGGTGTAGATTGAGGTCGAACACGCGAGTGATGTGTTATCATCAGTCACCCCTCCGTCAGCCGCCGCCGCTCTCTCAACCCCTCACCAGATGCTTCAATCATCCATGACAAACTCAGCCATGGGCGGTACGAGAAACTCAAATAGTCAGTTCATCCCTATCAAGCCCTGCACTTCAAGATTCGCCCCTTGCTTAGCATATTTTCTCTAATGCTGACCTCGCTCGTTTACTACGGTAGCTGTGCAGTTACAAGGCAGGCAAGGTCCCCACACCCCTCTTCGTGGCGTCATAGACCCAGCCAGGCCCCTCACCAAGCGCAGAACAAGAAACAGCCTGAGACCCCTCCACCGAGCTGGCTGGCGACTGGCAGTCTAGAAATGAACACATAAATAGGAGCCCCATTTATCTTGTTTTCGAGTGAAATCACATCGACATCATCGCAAGCTTCTCTCTTTCATATAAACCTGCTTAATTCCCTACATTAAGCATCTACTTAACCTACCGTAACCTGTCAATACTTTACTACCCTACCTTACCTTACTCTATATTTACCTCCCTACGCAAATACCACCACCCATCATGCCTCAGCAAGTCCCCAAGGCCTCCCACCTCCAAGACCTCTTCAGCCTAAAGGGCAAGGTCGTCGTGATCACCGGCGCCTCCGGCCCCCGCGGCATGGGCATCGAAGCCGCCCGTGGCTGCGCCGAAATGGGCGCCAACGTCGCAATCACCTACTCCTCGCGCCCCGAAGGTGGCGAGAAGAACGCCCAAGAGCTATCCCGCGACTACGGCGTCAAGGCCAAGGCCTACAAGCTCGACATCGGCGACTACGCAAGCGTGGAAAAGCTAGTGAAGGACGTCATCGCCGAGTTCGGACAAATCGACGCATTCATCGCGAATGCCGGACGGACGGCCAACTCGGGTATCCTGGACGGCTCGGTCAAGGATTGGGAGGAGGTGCTGCAGACGGATTTGACGGGGACGTTCCACTGCGCGAAGGCTGTGGGGCCGCACTTTAAGCAGCGCGGGTCGGGCAGTCTTGTTATCACCGCGAGTATGAGTGGCCACATTGCGAACTTCCCGCAGGAGCAGACGAGTTATAACGTTGCGAAGGCTGGGTGTATCCACATGGCAAGGTCGTTGGCAAACGAGTGGAGGGACTTTGCGCGTGTCAACGCCATCTCGCCTGGTTACATTGATACCGGGTTGAGTGACTTTGTCGACCAGAAGGTTCAGGACCTCTGGCTCAGCATGATTCCTATGGGCCGAAATGGCGATGCAAAGGAGTTGAAGGGTGCCTATGTCTACTTGGTCAGTGATGCCAGTACTTACACAACTGGTGCGGACATTGTCATTGACGGTGGATACACTGTGCGGTAAACGCTGTGTTTATATACAATTCAATCGGAGCTTGGTTGGATAAGGTGTTACGGTGGAAATGAGGATATATGACTAAATGAATGCAAATTGTAATGAATTTACTTCCTTGACTTACCAATGTAACAGAACTAAACTCCATTATTCTGCTAAAATGAAACTAAATATTACGATTTGACGAGCAGCATAATCTCAGGCATGAAATCTACCTGGTTCTCGAAACAGTTTCAGCTGGATGTTTCCGATTTCATGGTAAAAAGGATGTCATGGTTAAAAAGATGAATATTTGAAATATGTACAAGTAAATCGTTTCATCAAGATTCCATACAATAGTCGTCACGGGCCATCGCAAATTGTCCAATACAGTGACCCAAGGTATATTTCTCCCAAGTTTCTCTCATATTTCATGAACCTAAATCTCGCTGAATTTCAGAGCGAATGTAAAAACGAAATAATTCCCGTTTAGACAATGGCTCTCTTCTTAACACCGACATTCAAGCCCAGGGGTTTCCGTAGGAAACCTTCACTGGTCTCCATGGGGCCTTCCTGCTGCAACTGCCAGTCAAACATGCGGAATACAGTAGCGCAAATAACAAGCAGTTCCATCTCAGCGACGTTACGGCCAACACAGGCGCGAGGACCGGTGCTGAAAGGAATGAAGGCAGCCTTCTGGCGGGGGGTGAGTCGCGCGGGGTCCCAGCGCTCGGGAACAAAGTCGTCGGCATCGGGGCCCCAGATTTCCTTGGAATGGTGAATTGTATAGCTGGGGACGGAGAGGACATCGCCACCCTTGAAGACGTGGCCACTGATTTCGACGGGTGCATTTCCTTCGGGAATCTGACGGGGGAGACCCATAGCGGAGGTACTGTGAATGCGCATGGTTTCCCAGATGACCCATTGCAGGCTGGCAAAGCGGTTAGCAGGATAGAAGACTGAAACAAGTGCAGTTTAACTTACTATGGAATGTCCTTAACCATTGCGTGCGTAGGAACATCGATATCCTTAGGGAGAGTCTCATCCAAGCACTTGTGGAGCTTGTCAATGACACCTGGAGTGCGAAGACACCAGTAAAGGATGGCGCAAGAGGTGTTTGAGGTAGTGTCAGAGCCAGCGATCAATTGGGTCAAGGCCTCGGCAGTAAGTTCAGCACGGCCAAGCTTATTGCCGTTGGCGTCCTTGCCTTCCATCAAGCGAGCAAGAAGATCCACACGAGTGTTGTTGGCCATGACCTCGGGCTTGAGACGTTCATTGACACAGGCAACAGCGATACCAGCCAGGTTCTCAACGGCCTCGATACCGTCACGGAAGAAGCGATCGGGTAGGTACTTGGCAAACGGCTTGATAGCAGGGTAGCAGCCAATGGTTGCCGAGACCTCACCACGGCGGTTGAGAACCTCAACAGCACGGACGTAAGAAGGAGGGTCGTCGGGGTTCTTGCGCATCTCAGCAATATCCTGGCCCTTGTCAAGCATGCCGAATGGGGCACCGAAAGCAAGGTCACCGATGATGTCGAAAGCCACAAAGTTGAACCAGTTCAAAGCATCAACGGTAGCATAGCCGTTCTTAGGGTTTCGCTGGAGCTCAGAGGTGCGGCCCAGCTGCTTGACGAGGTTCTCAATGTTACCGTGAATGTATTGCTCGAACTGACCGATCGACTTCGCAGAGAAGGTGTGTGAGACGGTCTTGCGCTTACGGGTGTGTTCCGCACGATCGCGGGTGTTGAACAAACCACGGCGGATGGAAACGAAAGCGTCATAGAAATCAGCCTTCAAGAACCCGTTGCCGTGTCCATAGACAGCCTGGATAGCTGCGTCATCGGCGATTGAGACGTGACGAGGGGCAATGCGAACAAGCTTCCCATGCTTCTTGTGGGCAGCATCGACGCTGAGGAACCGATGACCCTTGCGAGTCTGAAATAACAACCAAAAGTTGGTCCACGCAGCCAGACCTGGGGCCGGGATATCACTCAATCTCCATGTCGCAAGGTATGGGAGGACGTAGTAGGCGGCCAGGAGCCCTAAGAGGGCATAGGCCAAGTTCTCTGGAGAGATGAGGTCTGGTGTGAGAATATCGGTAATCATGGTGGGCGAACCTGCAAGTAGAGGTCAGTACCATCCAACTAAACCAGGACAATTAAGAAAAACGTGGAATGAAGATCCCAGTTGAAACGCAGAACAATAAAGCAAAGGCACTAACCCAGTTGGTGGTAGTTGAGACGAGAGAGCGGAGAATCTCGCGGCAGGCAACGCGTCGTTTTTCAACGGAGGCTCTTATCGACCGGGAAAAAAAGATGGGAAGAGGTAAATTCGAATAAATCGACTTCGCTTCAGTCCATTATGCTCAAAAACTCAAGCAAAGACAAGCAACACAGCATTCTCCATGGGGATATTTATGGAAGGCAATCGGCGAGGGGGTCCCCGAGGCAAAGCAATTGCACGGAAGTCGAGGTCGGGAGTCTGGGGTTTCGCTCGCAGTGAGTGCCAGCCGACTCACATCCCCGACGCTGCTCCCCCGCCCACTTTCGTCGGTTGTTCTTCAAAAGACGTTAGACCCCATTTGGCGCTGGAGATTCTCACGGCCCCTCCTTGCAGTAATCATTCGCCTGTGACTGGAGGACCATGAGCAAGCACTCTGTGGGAAGGCAAACTGAGCCAACCAGCCAAGAGAGGCGCTCTTGGAGCCAATGAAGCAATTCGACGGGCTGTGGCTACCCCGCCCGGAGATGGAATCATGGAGAGGACGATGATGAAGTTTGGCGGTGCTGAATTGCTACCGCCCCGTCCATCCGTCCGTGCTCTCTTTTGCCATTTTGGGTACCGTCATCATGATGATGCCTTTGCCGGCCCCGTGATTGGAGGTCAGGCGGCATTTCAGCCTCAGGCAGAAGCGAGACACATTTGATCATCATGCTATGGGGCTATATGCACCGGTGTATCACTCTATGTACAATGCTACCAATCATCACCCTTCACTCTAAACAGCCCACTCTTGCGCTTCTCTGCTTCCCACTTGTCAAACCAAGCTTTCATGCGCTCCCGACTCTTCTGGTTGCCGACATTGACTGTTGGAATAATCCGGCCTATACGCAAGGCACAGCAGAACATGGTCAATTCTCGGAACGAGCTATGTTCACTATACGGAACACCATAACAAGCACTCTCTCGTGTGCTCCCCCGTTGCGGTGTAAGATCACGCACCGAGAACGGAGTCTGCCAGTGTGCAGAGTGGAGCACGGTTGAGACGGGCGGGTTCTCCAGTGTCCTGCCGGCCGGCGGTCGGTATGTCCATCCGGTTGGTCGAAAGCCGACTACCCGAGTAAAATGCGGCTTCATTGAGTCCAGATAGTCGCAGAGAGTCTCTGCCCGAATCTCGAAGAGAGTTTGCATGTGTACCTGGGCTTTGAGGGGGTCGTCTGTAAGCAACGAGGATAACTCCGGATCTTCCAAACAAGCGCATACACGTTGTTTGGCGGGCGTTGCGTAGATTTTACTCTTTAGTGCGCGTGCTATAGCGAGACATATCCGCTCTTTGCCGATACTGTAAGTGCCGATCACGACGAGTACTCGGTCTTCAGGCTTTGATTCGGTTTGGGAAGGAGGCTTGACAGCAGTAGTAGCGGCGGACGAGAGAAATTGGCTGATTGGATTTTTTGTTATGGGTTTACTATTCCCAGTCTGAAACGGCAAGTGGCCAACGCTGTCATATTGGCCCTGATCAATGCGCGCGCAGAGCTCAGCGCATGCGCTCACGACATCTGACTGCCTCGGGAACGCGTACTTTGGGCTTAGATAGGTGGTGTCAAGATAGCAAGCATCAATTCTCTGCTGCCAGCTCTTACCCGTCTTCTGATCAACAACATCTGGACGAAGAAGAGGATGGTTCACTTGTTGTGGAGATGCTCGGAAGTCACCACAATGCAAAACCCTTTGGATTCTTGTGGAGGGTCCAGAGCTAACAGCCTTCTCAAAAACAAAGATGGCGCTTCCAGGGCAATGGTTGGCCTCAATCATAGTTACTTGCACTCCCCCGGTTCCAGGAACTTCTGTCTTCTCTTCAAACTCAAGGTCAACTATCCACTTTGGATCGACCTTGAGTTGCTGACGGACTAAATTCCCCGTCGGTCTGCTGCAATATATTGGCCCGTGGCGCCAGGATTTCGAAAGACCCATGTAATGATCGCTGTGAAAGTGGCTTAGAAAGTAAGCGCTACATGCTTCCACTGCGCCGTAGCGAAAAGCGTCCACTGATATTGAGAATCCTGTGATGATCTTATAGAACGGGCAAGTTCTTTGGTAAGCTTGTTTGCCTCGTGATGCAACATCGCTTGCTGCTGCCTCCGCCCATGCTGTGTCTTCAGCGTTGGCCTTCATTATTTTGGAGAATGCGGAAGAAGCCATCGGTGGTTTGGACTGGACAGGATCTCGTTGTGCTGGCCTGGCCACAGCAGCACGATCCGCTAAGGATACTTTCTGCGCAAACGGCCCAACATCTGTACTTGGTGTCTTCGGCAGGACCGCGCTAGGTTTGCCATCGAGACAATCATTGACATGCGCCATGGCGTTCTATTGAAATATTGCCTTAGTTTCTTCGACATCCTATTCATGATGATCCAACTTACTGTTTCGTCAACCCCTTCTAAGCTTCCCTGACATACTGGACAGGTAGACGTTTCATCTATGTTGGGAGTATCCGTGGACAGATCATTTTCATCGAAATCAAAGGCGGCTTCGCACTCTCTAACTTCATCTCCATCTGTAGCACCTAAACAAAGCTCTTCCCCTTCGACTTCGTCCCCTTCTATATCGTCAAAATCCGGGTATTCATCATCTTGCATATGGCTCGTGGCTTCTCTTACCAGCGGTGGTACGTCGGCGGCGAAATTCCGTTTCCTTGCCGTTTGATCTCCGTCTAAGGGCGTCGCCAATTCCTCCACAACCTTCTTCTCCAAAACCTGCTCTTGGTCGTCCCCATCCCCAAGATCCCTAAATGCCTCCAGCCCTTCATCCTCGCTGTCTGACTCATCAATAAAGGGGCCGCTGGCTTTCTGAGCCTTCTTCGCCGTTTTCTCCGCCGAGGAAGAATCCGCCTGGGCCGAATTCATCTTCCGTCGTTTCGCCGCAGAGCCATTTTCATTATGTCTGTCCTCCTCTAAGGATTTCCCATTATCAAGATCCTCCTCTCCCCAAATATCATCCGGTGTACGAGACCTCTCATTTCCTCTCGGACTCCCATTATCCACAGGGTTCTTGGCTCTTTTGCTATCCCCCAAGAACAATCCCTCCTCGCCACCACCATTCGTCGAACTAGTTTCCCTCTTTAACAATCGAGGCCGCGGAGTCGTAACGCGGCTACCCGGTCTTTCTCCCTGCGCGGTAAACTGTGTAATGCGGGCCTGTCTCGAGGTCGATTGTGGCGGCCCGTCCGCTTTCTGGAAGAAGTTCAAGAGCGTGTTGTTTCGTTTCGCGGACTGTGGCTTCGCACCAGAGGACTTTGCAGGTTTTGACGGCGTTGAAACCCTTCGGTATGATCCTGCCATAACTGCGCGTGGGGTTTTAGGCTGAGGGAGAGTAAAAGAATAGAGGATTACGGTCAAGGTGCGGGGATTGTTGGTGGATCAAGAGAAGAGATAGGTCCGGTTCAGTCGAGTTGCATTGTATCGGATTGTAGAAGAGTTGTTACTCGTCTAATATGCTGAGTTCTATGGCAAAAGACTTTTTTCGAGGCATACAAAAAAACGAGAGACGATAGCGCGGTTATTAGGAGGGAAGTGTCTAATATCTTGGGGGGGCGCGGCGGGCTCGATTTTCGCGACACGAAATCACGTGCCGGTCTCGACCTACGAATTGGGAAATATCAAGAAAGGCTCGCGAAAAGCTGTAGTGGGATTCGCTATTTTGGCGCAAGAAATATGCGTAATGTGCCCAGGGTTCGTTATTATGCAAAGGCACTTATAGCCCGAGGAAGATAACCTCGAGAGTGTGTGACTGTTCCTCGAGTATCCTTCGGTGTTTCCAACCGGAAAGCCCTTCCTCAGTACAGGCCGTATCACCACCATAGTCCGTCTAAATTCTCGACCTCATTGTGTTTGCCTCAGACAACACAGTAGCGATATCATATCTCATCGTAAAAGCGCATTCATTAAAGTAGATAGGTCTTCGTATAAATATGTGTCGACTCAAACCCAAATCACCGAGCTTTACCCGCCTGGTTCGCGGCCTCTGCAAAACCAAGAAGCGTTAGCTCAATTAAACCTGAAAAAAGGGGGGATAAGAGCTATAGCCGTACCTCTCCGTGTCGCATCCTCCAAAAGCCCAACATCAACCTCCGACCGCGGCAGCATCACATACCGCACAACGCTGCCACGAATGAACATGTTCTTGACCGACGATAGATGTGGGTATTTGTCCAGGTCTAAAACATCGATATCGTCGAGCTTGATGTTGAGGTATTGGTCGACTGATTTCAGGGTCCCGCGGATACGGATGTCATTCTTGAGCTCTATCGTGACGACTTGGTTCGTGAGGGTCTTGAAGAAGCTGGGCGAGATTATCAATTAGCGGAAGTACTATAAATGGCGTAATTAAAGGCATATACATATTGCATACCTGAAGAAGAGCATGATTCCGGTTGTGCAGGGCTATAGAGGGGTAGTCTATTGCGGATGGGAAGGCGGAGGAAGCTCTGGATGGCTTCAGAAAATCGGGTCACGTGACCATCTCACCTCCCAACAGTGAATACCCACGGCAACAGTTGGGCTGCAGGACGCTATAGAATCATAGATATTTATACTTTAAATGTGTATTATAACCCAGGTCTAATTGGCCAGTGTAGGTCTCGTTGCTAGTATTTCGGGTTTTGAGCAAAGTATCGGCAGTGAATATATAAAACATTACCCTTACCCAGCGTAGATTGACTAATTGGCGTTTAGCTATCCTTCGTTAATGTTTATATGTCAACAGATTTGAATAGTAAAGTTTCATTGTTTCTTGTACTTGTTATTGGTATCAAACTTCATATCATCGGCCCCTCCAATCTTCACTCATCAAAACATGCACACCAAAAACCCACCCAGAATCCACATTATTAGATCAGATTAACGATAGTGATTGATCGCCTCCAGGACGATCGACAGAAAAGAATGTGCCACCAGGGCGCAGTATTACACAATTAAGGAGTGGCAAAAGCGCAAATATGAAAAAACGGATTCCAACCAACCCAGAGCAGGTTCAGAGCCTGTGGTTAGACAAGGGCTTCATAGCCCAGCCGGACAAGCATGTCCAGCCGGAGCCATTCTTGCGACCTTCATCAAACACACTTCCAATACCCTCGAGCAACTTTGTGTCACCGCGACCCATCTCAACTTGCAGTTTCAGAAGCCACTGTTCCCATACCCACCCGCCGAGTAAGCCAGTGATTGGCGCGATGTCCGCTGTACTTCCCAATGGTCCTTGAACGGCTTCAGTGTCCTCGATAAGGCTCTTAACCCTTGGGTCAGGAGTCTCTCTCGGGGCTTGGGGCTTCTGCGGTTCAGTACCCATGGGGAGGTACATCCAGCCTCGCTTGATGTTTACGAAGTCTTGCTTCCGTAGACGACCAGTGAAGCTTTTTGTGGGCAACGGGTCATAACCTCGAATTTTGAGGTTGAAGGCGAACTCGATGGATGTGGCAGAGGCATAAGGTCCCGCGCGGGAGACCTCAGCGTCCATGACGAGGTATTCCAAGTAGCCTCCAGGCTTGAGGCAGCGATAGCACTCCTTAAGACAAAGATCGTACTCGTCAAGGCTTTCTCCCGCCGGGCGTTCGGTCTTAAGGAAAGCAGGGAGGGAGCGAGCCGAGATGATGTCGAACTTGTTGTCAGAGAACGGAAGCTTCCATAGCTGGGACACTTGGATATGGCGATGGTTTTCAGGACCCTTGATGGCCTTGTTGACTTGCTGGTACTCAGTGTAGACCGTGTAAATCTTGACATCAGGATACTCGTGTGCGAGATGCCAAGCCCACTCCGCCGTAGCATGGCCACCCAGATCGAGAACCCTAACCTGACGGCGCTTGGGATTCTTTCGTCCGGCTGTGCCTGCATTACTCCGCGAAAGACGCTTTTGAGCAGGGCTCGCAACAAGCCTGCCGGCATTCAAAAACCTCAAGGCTTCCATGGCCCACATCGGTTGGCTTAATTGCGAAAGAACCAATTGTTCCTTCTCAATCATGGAAAATTGGGCTTTCTCTTGCAGGACTGAACCTAGGACAGATTTGCGGGGAGACTGCGAGAACGGACCGCTGTAGGATGGTCGCTCAGGAAGGACCAGTTCGTAGCTTCCACGAAGGCACTTGTTGTGCACACCTGACAGACCCTGGCGCGTAGATTGCACGGCATCAAACCGAGTCGCGCGCTGCACGAAGGTATCCCGACGTTGAGACTGATCCAACAAAAACTTGAAACCACGCCAGTAGATTGAATCTTTGCTCGCATGGATAGCAGGAAGAGAGCTGGGAGGTTCCGGTAATGGCTCGCAGTTCAAATGCACAGAACTCTTCCGCCTAAGTTGGGGCGAAGAGGCCTTTTGACTACTCTGCTCATCCACATCAGAAACCTGGTCATCTTCTTCCGCTATACTATTCACTGGGTTCGTTTCGCTGAGTGCCGCAAGATACGAGGCCTGGGCTGCCAGCCAAACGCTGGTCCTATCCAAGCTTGACATTGCTTTCTTTTGCAGTTCCGCGGCATAAGTCTCATCCTGTTCATCTGGATCATACGTGGTAGCGGGTCTCGAGAGCTCATGGACGCCTTCGGTGACTGGGCTTATTGAGCCTTCCGTTGGCGGATGCGCAGGGCTCTCTGGGATTCTGACCGCAGTTGGCGGCGCGTATACTGCAGTCAATTGCTCATCGTTCGACCTATCCGGAAGATTGATAACTTGTTCGACGATCTCTCCTTCGCCTCGCGAAAATGGAATATTGTAGAACGTCTCGGCTGTGGCCGACGTGGGTGCTTGGCTGAGCTTTGGTAGAGACCAGGTGTGACGAGCTCGAGGGCCGAGCGAGTCAAAGAAACCCCCCGGTGATGGAATGTCAAGACCGGTGAAGCTGTACTCTGACAGCTGTGAGACTGGAGTCTCATCATCAAGTGAGCGTCTCCGAGTGGCTCGTGGGATCTCTGACATCTCCTCGTTATCAGAAGTCTCGGACCAGGGTTCTGGCGTTCCCTCCAGAGGAATGAACTGCAGTGTCGCGAGAGCGCCCTCGGGGAGAGCAACCCCTTGATCGGAAGGCGTATTCTCCCGTGGAGGTTCAGCTTCTGCAAAGTAACCGGCAGTCGGCGTGGTTTGACCGGTTATTTGTGGGAAGTCTCCAATAAACCGCCGCCAATCGTCGTCAGCACTTTCGATTGGTACCTCAATACGCGGTACCTCCTCGGCAGCCTCTGAGTTGTCGAGATCCGAGTGATGCACATCTGCCTCGAGATCTGGAAGAACGTGAATCCCACGCGAGTTCCAGTCGGTGTCTGGGAGAGACTGTAAGGACGGTGTGGATGGAGTGCTAAGGTTGGACACTTGGTCTGACGACACACTACCATCTAACGACGGTGTCGCGTGCATTGCCGGTACTGAGCGTGAAAGCAGCGAGAGAGCGGCTGGCGAAACAGGAATCTTTTGTGGCGGAGTCGGTGGAACTGGTGAGCTCTTCGGAGCACCGTTGAGGGATGGCCATAAGTTCGACGAGGGAATATCAATAGATGGGTACCGTCTTCGGGAGCCTTGAGATCCCACCGAATCCCTCGCTGTTGTGGGCGTTGCCATGCTCGTGGGCCGAGTACTAGAATACGACCCACACTCGTCACTGAAATCCGAGTCATCGTCCGTGGCATCATAGAGATCATCAAATTTGTTCATTTGCTCTTGCCAATCTTCATCCGAACAACATGAGACCGAGCTCGCAGAGAGCGGCGACAGGAACCTTTGCCGTGGGGCCGCCTGTGACGACAGACCAGCGGTCCTAAGCTTCAATTGCGGCGCCGGACTCCTTTGACCATTATCGGTTGGGCTATGCCCAGGCTTGTCTGAAAATTGCGTCTCGCGTGAATCCTCGATTATTGTATTAAGCCTCGTTCCTCGGACCTGCCGGGAGGGAGGGCATCTAGCTGTAGGACGATTCGGCGCAGCCATATCGTGCCTCGTAGTATGCTAGATCAATTATAGTACGTGATCGGTGAACCGGGTCAACTCAGCAAACGGTACTTCTAGGGTATCTCAATGCGTTCAACCCGATCAACGGGACTTCACGGGAAATGTTAAGAAAAGGAATATAGAGAAAGATGGCCTCGCTACCAGAGCTGAAGGCACGATCGAACAAACCGAGAAAGGCACGCAAAAACAAAGGACAACTCCACAACAGAAGAAACAAAAGACTTGCCGCCAGAAGTAGCGCAGGGCTATGATAAATAGATCTCCAGCGCGGGGAGGAGTGGAGATCTCAAGAAGGCGCTTTCGCACCCGCCATCCTCAGTGCAGAACCTAATGCAACACTGCGCACACTTGGCCCAAGAATCCATGTTCAAAAGTCTTAGGGCAACAATTATTGGCTGTCTCCAGGGAGGCGCTTCGAACAGGAGGGCCTCACTGGGCGCTGACAGGCAGGCGTTGGGAGCCAAAGAAGCACCTAAAAAGGTCGTCACACCAATCATAATGAGCAAACCCTGATTGTGACTGCAACGAACCGCTGACCCAAATTGTTTCCCCAGTCACTTAAAATAGACATCGCTGATTGGCGTGAGGGACGAACTGCAAGCGCCGGGGAGGCTATCTTTAGAAACCATCCATGTCTGCTCCTGTTTGCTGTCAGAGGGAGTCTCGCGAGTTGCGACAATGGAACTTGCAACCACTGCCGAACGGTGATCAACAGGCAACCTTCTTGCTTGGGCTCAACATGATGCCACGGTGCCACCTGGGCGCGAGTTGTTGAGTGTTGCTAATTATGGCAGATTTCTATGCAGCCTCGTCAGTAAACATCGCTAATTAGGCACCTTTTCTGCAACCACGCTCCAGTCAGAACAGCGGAAAAGACCGAAAAGGATATTCCGTCCGTGGTCAAAGTGTGTCGGTCACCCGACCATCGATTTGGAGATCCCAATCAAATCGGCATCGAAACAGGAACAGCTGGGCTGACGCTAATCGCCCAACCATCACCAAATCGGCGGAAGCTGGTTCCCGTGACTTGCAAGTCAGGCATCCAGGCCCTGTTGCCCCACCCAACACCCACGTGCAATGCTTGGCCCTAGCCCTTATCCAGCTATGCTGACTTCCTAATTGGGTTCTCCGGAGTGACGTCGAGGCAAAAAGTCGGTGATATCAATCGCTGGTAATTCTTATTTGCTCTGGCCGTCATGAGCTCCTCCTCTGGACAAACAATTAACAATCACAACCGCCCCATGAAACAATCCCTTACTTAATACCGGACCACAGCTCGCCGCTCCTTTTTTTTGTTGCTTTTGTCTTCTTCTATTTGTACATATACCCTTTCCATAGACAATTCCGTTGACTTGAACAACTTCCATCACCCCTCCTACGTACCCACTTACACCACCTACCATGTCTCCCCCAGCAATTATAGCCCCCTCCATCCTCAGCGCAGACTTCGCGACATTGGGTAGCGAATGCTCAGCCAAGATTGAACAAGGAGCAGACTGGCTCCATGTCGACATCATGGACGGCCATTTCGTCCCAAACATCACCTTTGGGGCTCCCGTTGTGACGAAGATCCGCTCACATGTCCATCGTCCAACCCAACCCCACGGAAAGGGGACGTTCGACTGCCACATGATGATTATGGAGGTCAGTGCCCTGAAACCCTGTTTCCTTTGCCCTCCGAGATGATCCGTCCATCCCGGCCGGCGCAGTTGGCGCAAACAGCGCAGCCCAGATCACAACGATGCTAACTAGATTGACCCTGTAATAGCCCCATAAATGGGTCAAGGACTTCAAGAAGGCCGGCTGCGATCTGTACTGCTTCCACTACGAAGCCGCCGTCGCCTCAGTCGCGGCTGAGGACCCTGCCGACTACAAGACAACCCGCAAAACCAGCCCCAAGGAACTCATCCGGTATATCCACGACGAAGGCATGCAAGCCGGTATTGCAATCAAGCCGGATACACCCGTCGACGTGCTATGGGATATTCTCGCAACGGAGGATGACAAGGAGCGGCCAGACGTGAGTGGCCACCAGCCCGTCCCCGATCCGATATACTTCCGTTTCACTGTTTTGGATGTGTGAGCAATGGCGCTAACATCTATTTCTGATTAGATGGTTCTGGTCATGACCGTGCACCCCGGATTTGGCGGGCAGAAGTTCATGGCTTCGGAGCTCCCCAAAGTGCGCGCGCTGCGTGAGCGATACCCGGACTTGAACATCGAGGTTGATGGAGGGTTAGGTGTCGGCACAGTCGACCAGGCGGCTGAAGCTGGCGCCAATGTCATTGTCGCTGGGTCGGCTGTCTTCGGCGCCCAGGACCCTGGCGATGTCATCCAGAAGCTGCGCGAAGCGGTTGATCAATACAGAAAGGAATGACTGAAACGACTGAGCGGAGTTGATATAATTAGAGCTTTGAAAAAGGGACGATTATGACGGAACGAGATCTTTTTATTTCGAATTGCGAATTTTCTTTCCTGCATGTGGCAATTACTTTTTTTTTTTTGGGAGGCTTACAGAGTTAGGGCAGTGGGAACTAGTGCCCCGGATAATAATCGAGAGAAGCAATCCATTGATTGTACACTTATCAACATGAAGAGCCGAAAGATAACAAGCTCAAAAAAAAATGCATCCACCGTGGTATCCGTACATATGTAAAACAAACATGCAATGCCGGGTCATTCAAACATCCATTAATCATTAAAGTCAGCCGAAAACCATCAAAGCGCTAGGGCCGCCATAATAACGAGCGTTTGCAGCAAACCGCTGGCTATCGCCTCAGCCCTCCAACGCATCTTCAACCGTGGCGTCTGCAACTGGAAGTGCTGCCCTCTGCTCGCGCAGCGACTCGAGGACTCCGTGCTGATCCCCAGAGACGGATTTGCGCAAATCCTTGACCAAGTTCTCTGCCTCCTCCTTTGACTCGGCGGCGATGTTTGAGTTACGATGGTGGTTGATCAGGCCTAAAGCTTCAGCGTTATCAGCACGAAAGTTGGCAGAGGACACCGCAGCAATCTCGGGCACCAAAGGCGGCCGTTTTGATCCAGTCTCTGCGATTTCAGGAGCGACCGACTTGCGACGTACAGTATGCTCGCCATCTCCTTCCTTGGGTTCTGCGTCAGCATCAGGTTTCGAGGACTGGGGTTCTGCTGCAGCAGCTGCTGGTGCGGTAGATTTAGTAGTAGAGGAAGTCTCCTTGGCCTTGGCAGCGGCTTCTTCGCCAGCTTGACGCAACGCCACGGTGATAGAATCATCTTTCTGGGTTTCCTTCTCGGGAGGGTCCTGAATCTTTATTGTGCTTGTCTTGGGGGCAGATTCTTCGGCCTTGGGAGCGGGCGCAGAAGCAGTTGTGCTGGTTGATTCCGCGGGCGGCGGCAGGGGGTTGCTAGTAGCAGCCATCCCATCAAAGTCGTCTTGCACACTGTTGATTTGCATCCTCAGTTCGCCAAATTCGTTCCATTCCTCGATTTCCTCAAGGTCCTACATGTTGCATGGTGTCAGCTATATTATGTTCGTCAATGCTTGTGAGGCTAAAACCCCGTGGCTCCCCGCTCTGTATCAGGAGAGCGACGGGTTAAGAACATACGCCAACAACAGTTCCATATTTTACCAACCCAGGCAATTTCTTGCCCTTTGACCGGCGACCCCAAAGTTTCCTCGCTGCATCGTCGGTGGCGACATCAATTGCGCGGAATGGAATCTTGTTCGCCTTTAAAATTGTCTCCAAGCGCGAGGTGGCGGTGATGATATGGGAGGACCCCGCAGTGAGCGAGGTGTAGAGGTAGAGCGTGGAATCTGACATCGTTACTTGGCTATTTTTCGAATTCCACAGAATATATAGTAGTGCTAGTAGAGAGCGAATAGAAAGGGCGATGCAGGAGGGAAATAATAGCAGAGAAAGTCAAACAACGGTTTCTTCAGGTCGTTGTGCCTGTTCTCCAATGCCCTTTTCTCCGCCCGCTTCTTAGTTCCCCCCGTACCCTTATGACGTGGCTGCCCAGGTCACGTGGCGATAACCATCTGTTTTTCCCTTACTGCGGGATAACAAAGCTGCCCACCGATGTCATCAGTGTTAATCACTGCGCTGTATCATATTATTGTCCCAGCGTCCCATCCCTCCGCTGCGGCGGTTCCTCTAATCAGACAAAATGAATAGCGACAATCACAGTATCCTGACCCATCAACGCCCCAAATCAGGACACCCAAACTTCAACTACCGGAGTCAACCTTAACGCCCCTGCCATCAGAGTGCCTTCATGATTCGCGGACCAGCACCTACGGGATGCGCGATTTCTAGATCGGAGACCAAGCCCCTCCATTCTGTCCTTTACCCAAGATGATGCAAAGTTACGCCAAATTCTGTGGAGCTGGTTTCCGCGGTTATGAATCCAATGAGGTCACCGTCGCCACACCTGTACTCCAGAGTATGCCTACTCGCCTTGGTTACACACGAACGGTTTCGGAAAGCTTTCCCATTGCTGGGTGGTTGTCCCGCGATTGGATGATAGCTCCCGGGTCTACTGTAGATCCGTACAACGTATACCCAAAGTGGCTGTCTGCAGCTGCCACCTTGCGTCTGGGAAGGGTGGCTGCTATATATTGCGTAGTATGGCGGTTATGATGTCTACGGCGCAATGGTAAAGTCTGTCTTGCATGCAATGGCCTGCTCCTCGCCTGGAATTGGCATTTCGTGTGAAAAATCTCGATGAGAAGTAATTAGAGACAATAAAACGTCATGGGTAACGTATACACTGTATGTGGTGCGACTGGACTATCTACTTGGCCCCAGATTCACCTACTCCATTTCATCCCAAACCATCTTGGCGATTTCTTGAAGGTCATGTTCTGATATCCTAAAATCCTTCTCCGTGTCCGTCGTAGGATTACGTAGGAACATTTCGTGGAACCTAATGACCAGGGGCGCCCCGGTCACTGCTGCTGGCCCATTGTGAGTTGTGGTGAGAGTGATGCTTTGCTCCCGCAACGCGGAGCGGCCACGACTCCGGAGAGCAGGGCCAGTACTCAGGGGTGTTGGATTTGGGATCCATTTCTCAACCAATATCCTCCCCCTTGCTCTCTCAATAGAGATGATGACGACAACGTTAACCTGTCCGTTCGACTCGCTTATCCATAAATCCGCCATCTGCCGCAGATGAATGGTACTCTCTGAGTAGCCGCTCTCGATGACCACAGTTGGCCACCGCCGGTCACGCCCTGCAGGAATGGCCACGGGCCTGAACGCAGAGTCGGGCTCCTTCGAGATGTCGCCAGAGGTGACTCTGGTATTTCCGAGTGGCAAAAGATCGCTGAGAATGCCCATGTTCGTGGCTTGTTTCTCTATTTGTCTTGACAGAATTCTGTGTGCTACCTCATGAGGGCTGCTAGTGAGTTTGATGATGAGCTGTCGAAGTCCTCCGTCATAGAGAATCCTGGCACTTTTCGTGCCAAGGACCTGGGTCGGTCGGTCGTTGGACTCCTTGACAATATGGGGGGGAACGTTCGTGAAATTTATTGCGGACGGAGGTCTGGGAGAGTTCATCTGCAGCTCGACGAATTTACGGATTCCGACCGCAGTCGATCCGATTGCTGTCGGCGTGCCGGTAGGAAGTGTGAAGCTGGGATACATGGTGGAGCCATCCGGGAAGGTGCTAGAGACCTCTGAATCGTGGTTTGTAGAAGTCAGGAAGCCCAATTCGTAGGCTGATAAGCTGATGTGAACCATGGTTAGCAGCTATCAGTCTTCAAGAGTATAAACACATACCTTTAATAATTGATTAATTCACTTTTTAGTAACAGAGATGTTGTTGATGAAATGTATTGTGAGATTTGATAAGGAGTAGGAATCAAAACACTCTCGAAATTAAACCCCAGTCCACTGAAATCCCTTTTCGAGCTCAAATTCCATGACCTGGAAAATATGCTCAGCTGAGAGCCCAACAGAAAGAACATATCCCGCTGCATCCGCCTGCCAGCACCTCTCCCGCACATTATAGTGGCTTACTGCCTACTTGTCAAGTGATACAACTACCTCTTTTTCCTCGCCCGGTTGGAGAACTAGTTTCTGGAACTCCTTGAGTTCTTTCAGCGGCCTGTCATGGCCACTATTACTGCTTGACTGAGGGATGCTGATATAATACTGGAGTACAGTTGCGCCGCTTCTGGTGCCGTGATTCTTAACTGAACAGGTGAATCTTATCAGTCCTTCTGGATCAGAACCCAGACTCAAGCTGGTAGGATCCAAGAGACGCAAATTGGAGACTCTAAAGTCCGTCTCATATACTAGTCCGAATCCAAATGGGATACCCCACATCCAGCCCTTCGGCATACCGAACGATGTTATCCTGGTCGCAGGGGAAATTGCCGAAAGTGGGATTATCTTCGTCCCATGTCGGCCAGGAAAAGGGAAGTCGGCCGCTGGGATTGACGGCTCCGGATAGAACAAGAGCCAGAGAATGGCCGGCTTCCTGGCCGGGGAACCAGGCTTGGACGAGGGCCGGGACTTTGGAAACAAATGGCGTAAGGTCGACTGGACTGCCGCTGAAATTTGCGACAATTGTGTTTGGATTCGTGGACGCTACTGCGAGTATTTGGTCGTATTGAGACTCGGAGAAAGCAAACGAGGTGCGGCAAGGCGTCGAGTTTTGTCAACGCCCTAGTTAACCCAATAGGATTGGAGGCGATTGGGTGGCAGTATTACTTTGTTTATGTAGGTTGGCTTTGTGTCGAGTTGTTCTGTGTTTGGATGCTTTTTGTCGAGACAAAGGGACCCAGTTTGGAGGCTATTGCGGAGAGGTTTGACCGGCTCAGGCGTGAGAAATAGGGGTCACCATCCAGAGTTGTCCTTTCTAACATTAACTAGTTATCTTACAGGTTATTATATGCTTAGCTGAGGGCTAAATGTAGTCCCGAATAATTCATCAGAACATAATTTCTCAAAATTCAAAAGCATTTTGTCTATTGACCCGGGTATAAATTGACCATTACACTGGAATGTGCTGCCGTGGTTACAACACCAACCCTACGTCATTTGCGCTATCAGGTAGAAGATAAAGAGAGCATGCGATTATCAAATAGCTGTACGCAAGTTAGAACTCCCAGCATGCAAGCTGTTAGGGGGGGGTACATACAGAGCTAAGCACATGCAACCCTTTAAATAGTTTATAGTTCCATCTTTGATGATCCTGGCAGCTGTAAACACAGTCATGAATAGGATAACATTCATGAATATGGAAAGATTCGAAATAATGGTCTCGGCACTGGCGCTGACGAAAACCAAAATTGGAAGCGTAAAAAAGGATAGTCCAATGGCTGTATCCACCGTGAGATGGATTACTGTGTCCATCCGCCCAGCTTTCGCGAGATGGTATGTTTTGATAATTCCAGGAGAGCTGATTGACAATGGAAGAAGCACGCCGCCGCCAAATGGGCTCCCATAAAGCGAGATACCAACGGTGAGGAGGTTATCTGTGCATTGGATAGCAAGAATAAGGACCATCGCGAGCCAGAGAATATAAGCTGCACGAGATAGTAGAGACATTTCTATATTCTCGAATATCGCCGAACGATCACTGGATGCACCATCTTCTTCAGTCTCCGTGGATGGTCGAAAGAGGTACGTATGCGTTTTATACTTGAAGATGAGCCAGGTTATTTGGAAGGCCAGGAGCATGGCTGCGGAGGCGTATACGAGGAAGACATGTATATAGAAATAGTCAACTTCATAAGATGCCGAATAAGACAACGCATACAATACAATAAATGGGGCTGATATCATCAAGGTCAGCTGCGACATAATAGTCGCCGCAGTAGAATTAATACGATGCTCCGAGTGGATACCGCCAACAAGAAAGCAGCAGCCTGGGGCCTAATTCAGATAATCAGATACTGACGCTAAGTCGATGGGAAGACGGTATAATTACCACAAGTAGGTGATTTATCAGGACTCCAATTATGAAGTATTTCGCAATCAAGATCAGTGACTCGGTTATGCACACTACGCCAACCTAGACACAGTTAGTTAGCTCAGGCCCATAGGTAGCTTTACTTTGGCAGGTCTGGGTATCCTACTAATATGGGAAACACATTGGGGAGCAGCTCTGTAAGAATATTTGCGACTGTCTGGCTCGAGAAGAGCCAGATCGACTCTGCTGTGGAAATGAAGGTGGACTGAAGAGCCAACAGCGCAATGCAATTGAGCCAAAATTTCCAGAAATCCCCTACACACAGCGAGTCTGCAAAGAGACCGATAGGCACGAATATGAGGAGTGCTTGTGTATGGTCCCTTTTGAAGGACTGAATCAACCTCTGCCCGATGCGTCCTAGGAAGAGCCCCTGTCGCACGGGGATACGAATCCACCAGCGGTCGTCCTCTGACCATGGTACAGAGCCGTCGAGGTTACTGCCCAGCAATTGCCGGTGTTCGTTTCCCTCAAAATTGATATGCTGGTCCATCTGGAAACCAGGTTCGCAGTGAAGTAGGCAAGGATAAGAAGGGGAGAAGAGGCTGAGGGAAGAGAGACTGCTTCAGCCTCGTCCGCCACGACAGGGATCCTGCTTCGTCACGTGTAATGGTAAACGATCATAATCAGGCAGCCTTGTCTTGATCTCTTCCATTTTACCTGTTTCTTCTCCTTTCTCATATACCATGCCTGATCCATTTTCCATCGTGGGTTTGGCTGCGGCCATTGCTCAGTTCCTAGACATTGGCTTTCGGCTATTGCACGATGCTAAAGAGATCTACGAGTCTAGCGCTGGGGTTAAGCAAGATCTGACTGAGCTCCGGATGATTGTGGAAGATATCAAGCTTCTCAACGAAAATATTGGATCCAGTTCGCTTTCTCGACCACTGTCCAAAGACGACATCGCAATCTGTGCTCTCGCTGGCCAATGCAACGCGATTGCAGACAGCCTTCTAGCAGAGCTAACGCCGCTAGAGGTGCGCAAAGAAACGAAATACCGCATGCTGGAAAGTGTTAAAGTTTCCATATCCGCATTTACACGACGTAAAGATATCCAAAGGCTCTGGGATAGGCTGTGCCTAATAGAAAGGCAGCTACGGGAAAGAGTCGCGCGGACGACTCAGAAAGAGCAGTACTCGAGCATTGTGCTAGTATTGGAGGATCTCCGTCGTGAGCTCGAAATTGCAGAACATCAAACATTAAACAAGCTCACTGATCTCAAGGAGTCGATTGCTCTCGCGGCGGAATCCACCATGCTGCCCACGGGAAAAGGGTATACCCTAAAGCTGATTGACCTACACTCAACTCTCATCGATCTTGTCCAGGAGGGTAGATCCGTTGAGTACCGACAAAGGGTAATTGAGAGCCTGACGTTCAAAGCCATGACAAAACGCCATAGTCAGATTGACACTGCACACTTCAATACACTGGGCTGGGCTCTAGATGGATCGACAACTACACTCGGTCAATGGCTTGAAAGGTGCAGCGGGATATACTGGGTAAACGGTCTGGTAGGGTAACCGTTACCTCTAAACTAACATCTATATGCTAATATTTGCCTCAGGCGGGCAGCGGCAAATCCACACTAATGAAGTACATTGTCGACCACGAGAAGACAAAGCTCGCGCTCAAAAGCTGGGCCAGGGACGAGCGGTTGTTTATTGCGAACTTCTATTTCTGGAATGCCGGAGTGGATATGCAAAAGACTCAGCTGGGCCTCCTGCAAAGTATACTATACCAGATCCTCCGTTTCGATCCATTGCTGGTCTCTCAAATCTGTCCCAACCACCAGGGCTCGGAACCATGGGATATAGCAGAGTTGAAAGGCGCCTTCAATAACTTAGTCAACGCAGGGTCGTCCGCTAAATTCTGCTTCTTCATTGACGGCCTTGATGAATATGATGGCAGTGAGTGGGAAATTATCAATGTCCTGAAAAGCTTGGCCCAGTCCCCAAACGTCAAAATTTGTGCCTCTAGTCGGCCATGGCCAGCATTCGAAAAGGAGTTGAGCCACCCGGAGCGCATGTTTATGTTGCAGGATTTCACTAGAAAGGACATGGAGGTTTACGTCGACGGCATGCTTACCAACAATTGCACTTTTCACGATCTCGTGCAAAGGGATAGCCGATGCCATCATCTTGTCGTGGAAATTGCGGAGCGCGCAAACGGCGTGTGGCTTTGGGTATTCCTCGTTGTCCGGGATCTGTTGAGAGATATCAATACTGGGGAAACGTACAGCACGCTGGAGGCACGCCTTAGAAGTTTGCCACAGGAGCTGAACCAATATTTCGCCCGAATTCTGAATAGAATCGATCCTTTCTTCCGCAAAGACACGGCGCGCATATTCCTTATCACTGTTGAGTCCGCAAGCCCACTCCCGTTATTTGCACTCTCTTTCCTAGAGAGTGAGTTGACGGACGAGCATTACGCGCTTAATGCAGACGTGAAGGCTTTGGCAACCGATGAGATATCAGGCACCCATGCAAACTGGCGACTGCAGCTACAAGCTCGATGCGGAGACCTGCTTCTTGTCCGTACAAATGATTCTGAGGATGCTTTTTTCAACCAGTCTGTGGACTTTCTCCACCGAACTGTGCGCGACTTCCTTCGGGACAATCATCACACTGCACTACACAGTCAGGTATCCAAAGATTTCTGCAGCAAAAAGACATTGTGTAGGATGCTCTTGTCCTTGCTGAAGTGCTACCCAGTAGAAAGTTTCCGCCGCTCGTCAAACGGACTTTTTACACTGGTGGATGAAATGCTTTACTACGCCTACGACTTGGAGCAATTGGGTCAATCGACTTCCCAATTCCCTCTTTTGGACGAAATTAACAGAGTCATGTCTATACATGCCAAAGAAGAAAGTGTACACTGGACCCATGGGAGGGATTCACCATCGAACACCACCTATGTGCGGTGGATTGAACGAGGCCATTGCTCCTATCTAGGGCTGGCGACCCAGGCCCGACTGCGACACTATGTTGAATATGCACTAGACCGGGAGCCATCCCAAATAATCAAAAAGGGCCGACCCTTGCTAGACTATGCTCTTCGGCCAACCCGTGTCACTCCCGGTGATCTTCCGTATTACCGGGAGCGAGACGTTGCAGGGATCGAAACCGATCTTGTCGCCGCCCTACTCTCCCGAGGTGCCGATCCCAACGAGCGTATCCATATATATGGCGGACAAACAACGTGGGAGTTATTCGTACTCTTTACTTATGAACGAAGCAGGCATCAAGCCCTTCAGGGTAGCCCTTTCTTTGAGGTTGTCTGCCTTCTTCTCGAACATAATGCCGACTTGGATCAAACAGTGCATTTTCCTTCAGTGCAAACACACTTGGGTACAACTGCGAGATATAAAACCCAGGTGGAGGTCGAAAAACGCCATGCCCCTGCTAGGGAGCTTCTTGCCAGTATATTCCATCCACATCAAATGATGACGCTGGAAAGAATACTGGCAGAAGCTCGGCTTCGGGCTGAGAATCGCGGGCCAGGATGGACAGAATGGATCATCTCCCTGATTGCTGGAACAGGGCATAATCAGGGATCAAATCTGAAGGCGCCTTAATTATTTCCTTCTCTCCATTCTTCTCATCCCCTCGAACGGTTTGGGGTTGACTTTCCACCTATGGCCGAAACTACCTACCTAGGTGGTAGGTAACCTCAGTCGTTCTCCTGTCCAAGGGCCGTAGGAAAGTGGAGAAGTCTTTACTGCTTCATGGTTCTACTTATATTTAGATATCAGGCCCCTGCCTCGTGAGTTCGGTCTGTGGCATTATCTTCGACAGCTTCCGACCGGATAGAAATAGTATAATAGACTAAGAGAGACCTCCCAGAGAATACAGAAGAATAATCTACCACAAGCCAAACGCATAAGCATTCAACGTCTTACGATTAAATCGGTTTCTCCGCACCTCCCTCGAGTCGAAGCGTGGTTCTCTGCCGCTCGCCAGCTGCTCAATCGCCCCGTCGACGCCGAGGTGCTGGAGACAACAAGAACAAGCCGGCGTGCAGTGACCACCCCAAGTTCTGAAGTCAAGATCTCGTATCTTCCTGCTAGTACAACACTTGCAACCCCTTCCACAGCACCCTCCAGCCTGTGCGCACTGCTTGTTTAGCCAACGCGAATACCACCAATATGACAATCCACGATTTGAACTGAGACCACGAGATATCGCAGTACCCATGAGACCGTCTGCCGTTGCCTTCCACCTATCCAAGGCGAGTCTAGAAGCTTGTTTATTCATTGCCCTCTGGTGTATGATATCAGCGTATTGGTGGACAAGGTCCGGCGCGGGCTGCTCTCCTCGACTGATTTCACCTGTCAAGATGCCTTTTAGCCGCTGGAATTCCCTTTCTAGCCAGGTCTCTAGTTGCACCGTCACACCTAGATCCTCGAAGTGTACAAAGTATGTGCTAAGGGTATCCCATTCGTCCTGTGTGAGACCAAAGACTAGGTGTTGAAGGCGTCGAAACGGTTGTGCTAAAATCGGTGGGAATTGACGCTCTATAGAAACACAGTAAGGTGTTACAGCGTCTCGGACACGGATGCGGCGATGCATCTGGGTATACTGAAAGTGTAGGCGTGGACAGAAAGATGCCAAGGGTGGGTTTGTAGTTTTTGGTTGCATCACGCCTGTTTTGAGTTTCATGGACAAGGTTAAGTTTCCAGTATCATGCCTCCTTTGGCGTTGCATGACCAGTTTTTGGGTGATATGACCCTCGGTAATTGCAAGTATACTGGAGATGTTGTAGCGTTCCGAAGATTCCTTGGCAGCGAAGCTCAAGAGGATTGTATAATATTACTCTACCTGAAGGAGAATATTGATGTAACAGGGCTAATACTAAAAGTCTCTACAGTATTCCAAAAGCTAAGAGACCTAGAAGAAGGGTATGCCCACCTCAAATCAACTCCTAGGAGTATAATTGCCGGCAGTGGCCCAGTCCCTGCCAAAGGGATGACCTCGAGTACCCATGACGGGCTAAATACTTCTGCTGCCCGCTTACAGCGACCGGTCTCGTGCACCAAGGTCCTGGAGATGTTTTCAAAGCCGAAAGCCCATTTACTATGGAGTGGGTGTATAGTTAGTATATGGAGAAACGGGGGGGGGGGGTTCTCATTCTGACTTGCCACCAAGTTATAGAGTCAACAATGGGCCTTAATCCTGATAAGAGAGTCGCGGAGGACGACGTGTTAGTTCTGCTTCACGTAACAGTTCAGAGGGCGTGCCGGTGCCAATATCAAGACCTGAATTGCTGCTTGATAGCTGAAACCCCCAATGAGTGTTCGTGTCGCGGTCTGAGGTAGCAGATCCCCGAGGAGCGTGATCCCTACTGCTTCTCTGGCAGCTGGAAACAGTCGTGGGTTGGACATACGAGCCTGGCATCGTTTACACTTACTACCGGTCTCTGAAAGGACGCACCTCACCTTCCGGCTTCTTTGCCCTAGCTTAGCAACGGTACTTATGCAGAAGGCCTCTACTCACCGGCATCCGGTGCAGGCATTTCGAGGCATCCTGATACACGCAGCACTGACGTGTCGACTTAACACCTTCATACAGTCCTATCCATAGGGTACGCATTGTGTCAAAAGTCCATGTCCGGATGTGCTTGTTGACGTAGCGTCTAGGAATCTGACGACCCCGATATCATGTTGTGCTGACAGCACACCAAGTCTTTAATAGATCTGTCAGGAGTCGACAGTATAGGACGACAATTGGCGCTGCCGGTGTTTCGCCGACAGTCGCTGTCATTAGTCAGGATCCCATCTAGTCACATGAGCTGATCGACACAAAAATCCGCTAGCACCAAGATTGATGAATTTCGATTATTCGATAAAGTCTAAAGACTGGAGGCTAATAACGGTGACGTCTTCCGAACGTTTTCCGGCCATGCCCCGGAGATGGAATGGAGATGTAATTTGGGATCCCATGTGGACCGCTGGGAGAGTGGGAGTCTGGTAAATTCGGTGTTTCAAGCAAACACAACGGGCCTCACGTGACTGTACCCACGTGAGGCCAATCTCCGATCCTTTCCCGGCGGTCCACACCACCTAATCTACGGTGTACACGGTTCAAACTTGGAAGTTTTCATTATGGATGAACTTGAGGGACTCGAGCACGGGTGCAGATCCCTAAAAGGGAGGGAAAGTGCTCCGTAATGGGAAGGTTAGTGATAGAACATGCGTATTACTGCTACGTACTCCGGAAACTACGCGGCGTTCGGGACCTGAATCGAGAGCGACTGAACCTTGGAAACCTTCCGTCCGGTACCCGCAGCGTTCCAACGGGCGGAGATCTTCGAGGTGACCTCTTCGGAGTTTCTCCTCATGCACGGTGTTCCAGAAAAGAGAAAAATGCTGCGTGCAAATTTGCCAGAAATGTCCGTTTGTCGCGAGCAAGCTGCATTCAGGCGACAACCGAACAATCATCGATGAGATGGGCTTCGGCTGGCTCGTTCTCTGCAGCACGATAACCGACTGAACCGCGAAACCCCAGGAAGTATAGCCCATCGTCAAATCGTAATGGAGGGTGTTGGGCGAACAGGCACTTTGCTGTTCTCGGCGTGATGGGTAAAACAGG
Source organism: Aspergillus sp. PM3604 (assembly GCA_025768815.1). NCBI lineage: Eukaryota > Fungi > Ascomycota > Eurotiomycetes > Eurotiales > Aspergillaceae > Aspergillus > Aspergillus sp. PM3604. The sequence goes on along the minus strand of JAMFNW010000040.1, from coordinate 113,477 downwards.
ACCCGAACGGGTGTAGCCCAGAACAACGTGGCGCCCGGCGAGTCGAGGGGGGAGACTTGCATCAAACCCGAGTGGTCTGTAAGCTGGCAGAGACGGTCAGTTGAGCACCACTCACACGGGCTGTTCTTGGGCTGGCATACATCGCAAGGCCTTGGTCTCTCTCTCGAAGCACGGCCAAATCCCGCGGTTGGCGCCCCATGGCTGAGCAGCAGCCCACCCCAAGGAACAGCAGCATACGTTGTCGAATGAAACGACACGAGCAGCAGCGCGATCAAACGAGGGAGTCTGAGAGTCTTCAGATGACTGAGCCGGGCAGCGCAGCATCTGCAGCGGGTGGTCGGGGTGTTTTTCACGCGATCCGTTTGGGCGCCTCACTTTAAGGGCGAAGAGAGCCAGTCCCGTTGTAACCCGCTATAGTTAACTCGTCAGCGGTCACCGTCCCCTTCCCTTCTCGTCTGGTCGCCCGCCGCTCCTTCCTGAGCATTTGGTCCTGGCCGCCTTTGCCCCAGGCTGTTTTTGGCGCCTCAGCTAGCGCTCCGATCATCGCGAAAAGTCCCATCTGCCCATCGCCAAATGGGATCTCAATTATTTCTTTTTTGCCTGTTCCAGCAACCGGCCTGCCCATCCTTTCGGGCTCCTGGGTCCAGACCTCTTTCACATCATCCAATCGCGCCAGCTTTGCGATTCCATGAACTGCTCGTCTGCTCGTAGCCTCGTAGGCCCGTACCTCTGCGCTCATCACACCCAAGTTTTCAGGCTCAAACTGTACCTTTTCTGTCCTGGTTCATTGCGTTTGCATCCTGACGCCGGCCACTGTCTGGACTAACCTAGATTTGGCCGTAGTGCTTTCTGCGCCCATGATATCTATCTTGCGTTCCCTCTTCCTCCCTCGATCATCCCCATCTTCATTCCAATCGTCTCCAGTCCTGTTCTAATATTATTTTCCTCCCTCTGTTACATCTTTGCGTTCCATCTCTCAGCCTCTTATTTGAATCTCCTCCTCGGGCCCCCTGTTCACTGCCACTCTCGTACCACCTCTTCCCTCCTCCCTCATACTCTCACCTCTATCTTATCGGGTTTTTATCTCTGTTGCCTCTATCTGCCTCTCTCTCTCTCACAGTCTGTCTCCCCACCCTCGTCTCTTGCGCTGTTGAAATCTGCAACGCCCGCCTCAGTTAGAGACTTCCGTAACAAATATATACTGATTCAGGCTCTCAGACCCCATTTCCAGTCCCAATAGTCTCTCGCACTGACAGCAGCTCTTCCACCCAAAGAGACGACAACCCAGGAGAACATCCCAGCATGCCTGTCAACATGGTCGACGACGACGACCTCTTTACGCGGGCCATATCTGGGTATCGGGACGCTTTTTTGGACCAACACTCCCATCTTCCGGAATCTGAGCGCCTACAACTATGGAGTCAGCGCTTGAGTCAGTTCTTGCCGCCAACGACTGTTCCACCGACCACACCCGCATACCGACCAGTAGCGGGTTCCAACATCCTTGGCCAAGACATCTCATCTGAGAAATCTGGGAAACGGACACGACAGGATACTCCTCGGACACTACCTGGTTCTGGACTTCCTCCGACGAAACGGCGAGTCACCGTACGTGATCTACTCTGGCCTTCTCCTCCCGTCCCGCCTTTTCTGCACGTCTCGTCCCCACCCATAATTGTTCCTACTGCGCTACCTCCCTCATTTCTTCACTCTCTACTCTCGCGCCAGCAGTCCCTGGATTGACAATTGGCAGACTCCGGATCTCCCAGAGCACGTTGAGCTGAAACGTGATCTCTCCCATGCGTCCTCCCCGGCAGCACCGGAAACGACTTGGCAACTATCGAGAACAACATCGCAGGCGGACCACTTGCCTCCCTCCTCCGGTTCTGGATCCGCGCCCCGACCATCAGCTATGGTTCGCTCGCAGAGTCAACAGGTCCCCGTGTCGTACCAACATTCGACGGCGTCCATGGGCCATTACCGACATCTTACTGGACACCAACGGCGCCTCCAGAACGTTAACGAGTACTCGCCATCCGAATACACCAAACAATATTTGGGCGAGTTCGAGGACCAGACAAGCGCGTCCCCAAATACTTTGGCATTTCCAACGAATCCCGTGCAAGTTGGATCACAACAACGGAACTCTTTGCCCACCCAGGTCCCCCAAGGGCACATGGGCGGCGAGAACTCCCTGACTGCGGCACCTGCCCAGTCTACTCTGGGAGCTGTCGAAATGAGCCGCAGCACGACAACAGAGTCCTTGTGCGGGAATATGGGAATGATGCGTTTCGACTCTTCAGGTCCAAGTATTGAGCCAGATTATCCCTTCTTCCCATCCTCCTTGCCCTCCTCCAATCCACATCTCGATATACCCTTCTCCAACACCAATATCACTCCAACACCCCATATGGACAGCCAGAGCCAATTCGGCCTAGTAGATCCATCAATATCCCTGCCCTATTCCTGCTCTGCTCCTTCTACATCTTCAATGCCCATTATCCCCCCTTCTACCCCCACAGAAATGAAACTCTCTATGTCCGGAGAAGGCGATGCTACGTCAAGCACACAGCCATCCAGAGCCGCACGGAGAACACAAGAACAAATTGTTCACAGCGCAAGGCCTATCGCTCCAAAAACAGAGTCTCAGAGTGTTTCCCCGCCTAGAGCGACAGAGCCCAAGATGATTCGCATCTCATCATCTGACGGCACCTCAAAAGAGGTTGCAGCTATTCCCAAAGCTTCTGTCCAGCGACCTCCACGGCAAAAAACATATTGTACTTTGTGCAATGATCAGCCCGATGGTTTCCACGGTGAGCACGAGCTCCGTCGCCACATCGAGCGCGTTCATGCCATGGTTCGTAAAGTGTGGGTGTGTATCGACATTTCCCCTGACAAGAAATTCCTTGCAAACTGCAAAGCTTGTCGGAATGGAAAGAGGTACGGCGCCAACTACAATGCTGCTGCCCACCTTCGTCGCACGCACTTCAACCCATGCCAACGCGGTCGCGGTGGACGCGGTAAAGACAGTGAAAAGCGTGGCGGGAAAGGAGGTGGTACTCACCCTTCCATGGACGTGTTGAAACATTGGATGGTCCAGAGAGAAGAAGTTGTCTTTGAGAATGCTCAGAACATCACTATTGACCAAGATCAAAAAGCTGATGACATGGTAACCCCACCGATGAACTCGCTAGACGGTTCTTCCTTTGAATCGGTTGTCACCGCCGAAGATTTATCCCTGCATGGGATAGAATCAGCCGGTCTGAACGGTTATGATACCTTCGCCAGCTTCGCTACGAGTTCATATCCGTCGTTCGACAATACTTGTTATCTCGAGTCCCAGCATCTGACTCCCGAGATCAGTTCGTACGTGTGATTTACTTATAAGTCTTTGATTATTTTGATGACTTGGGGGGCGCTGCTATTCTTGTATACATTTTGCATACATTCCGAACCTTTTGCTTGCACATTTTGGGCCATTTTGATTTCTTTTCTTTTCTTCTCTTTACCTTTTTCTTTCTTATTTTGTTCCCTTTTATTGGGACTCATCTTACCATCTCTTTTCTCATTTTAATTCTCTCTCTTTCTTTTGATATTCTTTTCTGTCTTTTGACCCGCAACTCTTTTTTCGAACTTCTTTTTTTTCCTTTTCACCTCATTGAGGACCTACAGGTCGGCTTTCACGACTTCGTAATCCTCGAGGAGGGATACGACATAATGTGTCATGATGAGCAGCGGAACAGTCTACGAGACAACTATCCTGAATATAGTGATTCGGCAGACATGCCTGAGAACAACCACGTCACCTTGGTCGCTCCAAGGGTGGGAAGCAAGATGAGCTAGTTTCCCAAAGTTTCACCTTTAGGGTCTTTGGCGGTAACTTCCATTATCCACTACTTCTCTGCTACCTTCAGGCTCCTCCTGTATTATCCTTGTTACTAAGTGCGCAGGAAACGATAGATGAAGCCGTGAGAAGCGAGCCATCGGAGTCGGTGAATTTGCTGCTATGGCAAATGGGAAAACAAAATTGCATCCCTATGATGGATATCAGTCTCGCACTGAACCAGGAACTCTGAGCGCCAACTGGTTTCATGGTGCCTAGCAGAACCGGCTCCTGTTGGCTCGTCTCTCACCACTTCGACTCTCTGAGCCACGCAAGCAGTCGGGCAACGGTGCTTTGAGCAGCCAATCTAAAACCGTCAAATCAGTTTATGTAATTGACGTGCATGGCTGGTGGCAGTGCACAGCCCCAATTGAGCTGGACGAATATACTAGTAGGGCTGACTGGGCTGGCTGGGCCGGAATGTTGTGGCTGAGCCTGGGACTGTACCAGCGATGTCACCGTATTGATTGTAATTATTACACTTGTTTTATGCAACGTAATTCAATCTCAATTTCCTTACTCTATGATCAACTTTTTTCCGAGTATAGAAGAGTTGGAGTAAGGACCGGCCTCAGGCGGGCGCCCTGGGTTGCGTCTGCAGCGCCCCGCGAAGCACTGCTGATGAGATATTTGACACAGTCCGGCAGACTTGGAGAGCTAATAACGAAGCGAGTTCTATAGCCAGTCAACTTCGACTGGATGTTCCGAAAGCCGACAGTGGCTTTGTCCAGCGAGAAGCAAGCGCAGTTAGTGATGTTTGAATAATTAGTAATCTGCATAAAGACCACGTGATAGGCTGCACGAGGCCCAGGCGTATTGGTATTACTAGTCCAGTGATCAGCTCGTGGGCGGAAGAACGGCTTTCAGGAGGAACTTGAAGGAACCCTGGATTGCCTCCGAGTGAATTGAAGGTGACAGCGAACCAAAAGAGAATACCGAAGGCTTGTTATTAATATCTCCTGATCGCGCCCAATTTTTCGGCCTTTGCCTTCATCTCTCCCTATTTCTCTTCGGCAACCCCTCTGATCGCTTTGCCCTGCGTTGGTTCTAAAACTTGGCATTTTCTTGGGTACAGGCTCCTCCCTCTGATTATTGGTCCTTGTTGCTCGCCCCAGAGGTCGAGAAGCGTTCTTGGGCTTCGCCGTCGTCATCTTCGCTTTCTCATCCTCTGTCGATCCCGAATCAGCTTTTGCGCACCGACTGACATTCCTCAGACGGCTTTTCACGTTTCACACGACCACTTCGTTCGTTAGCGCAACCATGGCCGCCAACGAGTTTTACAATCAGGGTCCTCCGGGAGGGTAAGCAGTCCCCTTTCTCCAGCTCCGCTCGCATCTGATCGTTGTTACGCGATCGCACGAGCTTCAAAGTGGGAACTAGAAAGAACCCACCGTCGCTGCCAACCCTCGATTTCCGATCGTGAGCGTTCTTAGCAGCATTCAACGGCAGCTCCTTAGTCTTTTTCGCGACCAAGCTGACTGACTCTTTCTGGTTTAGATACCACGGCGGCGGCTACCCCCCGCAGGGTCACTATCAACAGCCCCAACAGCCTTACTACCCTCCACAAGGTTATCCCCAGCAGCCATATCCTCAACAGCCATATCCCCAAGGACCACCACCGGTACGGTAACCCCGAAACAGAGAAGTCGGGGGGAAATAGCTAACGGAATTTTCTGCGCACAGCAACAGATGGTGTATCAGCAGCAGCCCCCCAAACAGAAGAAGGATCGCGGCTGTCTCGGAGCTTGGTAAGCTTTAAGTCCCTTGCCTTGTTGCGCGTGCTTGTGGTTATAGCCTTTATCGCTAACGTATTTTTTACCCCTCTAGTCTTGCAACCCTCTGCTGCTGCTTCCTCTGTGAGGAAACCTGCGAATGTTGCTTTGACTGCATTGAATGCTGCGAAATGTGTTAAAACGATCGATACGATACCGATAAGACGATACCATTCCGCCACCCCATTCCAAGCTAGCTGCTATCTATACGCTGATGGATTGCTCGGAGCTGGATGCGATGTTTCTGATATCCCTACCGCGTTGTTCTGTCTTTATATACGCTATGCGCATGCATGGAAAACCGGCTCCGCTGTTATTATCTCGAGGAATGGAATGGGAAATCTAGGATCCAACTTTTCTAGATTTACGGTGGCCATAATAACTCTGCACTGGGATACTTTGGTTGAAAATGCTTTTGCTTTTTACTACTGTTATCCCTTTCTCGCGTCGCTTTTGTCTTTGGTTTGTACTTTCTAACGCCGCGCATGGATATTGGGGGACTCTATACTTTCTTTATGACCGCTACCTATTCAATGCACATCTACCGATAACCGAGACCAATCCACTAACTGCACCTAAATGAAGCTGTCAGTAATAGAGCAGATGATATAGGTGATTCCGGTGCCTTGAATAGCATCTCTAAAACTCGTTCATACACCAGGCACGAAAAGATAAACAGCTAGTATTGGGTCGCCTTCTATCGGTATCTAGGTACCCTCTGGTATTTTACAAATCGCAAAACCGCAGGCCCATCAAGATGTTCCAAGCATAGAGTACAACTCAACTAAACTATTCACCTTCGGAAAAGAACCCGCAAAATCAATCGATATCGTAGACATCTCATCAAAATGAACAGCCAAGATCCTCTCTTCCCGCGCCGGTAAGATATCTCGGACTTCATTATCCCCAATATAAACAATCTCGTCTGCCCGAATTCGCTGCCGTCGCAATACCTCGTGAAACAGCCCATCCGTCTTCGAGGACCCCAGTTCATTCGACGTAACGAGAACATCCACAAACGTCTCCAACCCAAGTTGCTCGATTGTCCATTCCTGCGCATCCCGTGGACCCTCAGTGATGACAATAACCCTCTTCCCGAGGTCCTTCAGCTTGGCAAGTAAGTCCAAAGCACCGTGTTTCAAAGTCAGTGAAGTAGCAAGAGACATCTTATACAATTCCAAAATAGAGTCCATATATTCCTCTAGGCCGGGAATCTGGATTCCCTGGCTCTGCAGTAGCGCGGTGAATCTCTCTCTCCGGTACTCGGTTGACGATTTACCGTCGGAGAAGGCTCCCGCTGTCTTTGAAGCGAGAATTGCATTGTATGATGATTGAAGGGCTGAAACAGGAACGGAGTAGTCGTTGTGGATTTTATTGAATACACTAAGTGATGCGGCGGCGGATGCTTTGCGGAACTCGTGGAGTGTGTCATCCAGATCGAAGCCGAACCATTCTTTGGCTTGAAGGAGGGTTTGGAATGAAGCTGTATCTTTCGCCGTCATGTTGCGGGTTTCAAATTACAAAGAAGCGCGGTTTTATTTATCAGATAGGTGGACAAATGGATGAGATATGGAGTTTTGGTTTAGCGCCGAAATTGCGTGCTCTCTTCCTGGTCCATCCTTCTACCTCGTTCATGTCTCTTGCATCCAGAGGTCACCAATTGATCTCAACACCGAGTATATTTCCAATAACAAGGCCCCCATTGCCAGGTCACCCCAGTCGTTGAGACTTCAGTACCGAAACGTCTCATATTAACGAACATTTGGACTCCTAGTGTTCTGAGGCGCCTTGAGTGTTGTTCGATGACCAATTCAGCGCACGCCTCTGGTCTAGAGCGACAACTTGGACTATTCACGCAGTGAAACTGAACACAAGCTTCGTCACGAGCAGGGACGAATACTTTTTGTACCGAGACTAGGAGTGCGTGCAAGATCAGAGTCCAGGCTCGGGTGTTGAGGAAATGGAACTACCAAGAGAGCATCAACTCGACAACTTCCTCACCTCGGTCAACCTTGGAACGCCCTTGAACCTCCCCACAATATCCCAGTTCACCAACAAATCAGCAAACAGGCGGTTCCAACCCTGAATAAGGATGCCTAAACCTATATCTCACCAGGCGCGGATTCACTCCGCAGTTGCCGCCCCCGCAATCCGCTCTCCAGCCTCCAGACCATTGTCAAAGGCCCTCGTGCTGTTCCCCGCACTTTCAGGTCGATCTTAAGCAGAAAGGAACAAGCATTACGGGCCAATTTCCGCTATAAATGAATCCGTGCGGTGCTGGTGTCCGATAACACTTGCTTGATTTGAGATAGGGCTTTGGAGACGGGCTCGGAATTCAAGGGTCTTTCCGATATCACCTATCGAACTGTATCTCTCTATCAGCATAGCTTACAAGGAGCGCCAATCATTATGTAACCGCTTTGGCCATTTCCGAAGCTTAGATTTATTCTTTGCTTCTGGTTTTAATATCCAGCGGCCCCAGGTTTCTTCAGCCTGGGTGGGCTCTGTCAATGCGGAACCATAGCCCTTACCGCGAGTAATCCTGTATCTCTTCGTCGCCTTGAGAACCGGAAAGAACATCGACATTATGGATACCGTTCAGGAATCCAAATGTTCAACATCCAAAGCCGACCATGGTGCTGCTCCTATTCCCGATACCGAACTGGCCAAGGGCGAGGTTGGCATCGCGGGTCAGCTAGACATGCCCATGAAGCGCAAGTTCAATATTTTGGGCATCGTCGCTGTGGGATACAATATTTCAAACAGCTGGGTGGCTATCGCTGCTAGTTTTGCCATCGCTATTCAATCAGGAGGTGCCGTGTCTCTGCTCTATGGTATCATCCTCGTCACCTTTGCCATGCTCTGCACAGGCGTGACTCTGGCCGAACTGGCCAGTGTTTACCCTACCGCTGGCGGACAATACCATTTCACTTCAATATTAGCCTCTCGGCGTTGGAGTCGAGGGCTATCATACTTTAGCGGCCTCGCGGCGATATTCTCGTGGATTTGTCTGGGTGCTTCGATTAGTTTGTCTTCGACAAACGTACTCATGGCAATAATAATTCGCTGGCGACCGGAATACCAGCCGCAGACATGGCATTACTTCCTTGTCTATCAGTTATTCAATATAGTGATCGTTCTTTACAATTCGTTCCTGACCAACAAGACTCTCTGGGTGTACAACGTTGGGTGTATGTGACTGCTCTCCATCAGCTTGGTCCCGCTAACAATTTCTAGTCCTCCTTTCCATCTTAACCTTTGTCGTTATTACAATTACGTGCCCAGCTCGGTCTGGTGTGCAGGTCGACTCACCAGAGATCTGGGGTACCTTCGTCAACGGATCTGGTGGCTGGCCGGACGGTATATCGTTTTTGACAGGCCTCACAACACCACAATTCATGCTATCCGGTCTCGATGCAACCCTTCATCTGGCAGAAGAATGTCTTGATCCGGAGCGAGTTGTACCCAAAGCAGTACTGGTTACTGTCCTTGTAGGGTTCTTGACTGCATTTCCGTTCTCTATCGGTATCATTTACAGCAACCGCAACGTCGGGGAGTCGTTGTCCACCTCAACTGGGTGAGTGCCATTAATAGCATAAACCCAGATCTGATCTAATGTTCCACGCAGCTTTCCTATTTATTTCATCTGGGAAAAGGCCACGCACTCGCCTGCGGCTGCAACAGTGTTCATGGCCTCCCTATTCATTATCTCCTGTGTCGCAATCAACGCCGTCCACCAAACAGCGTCCCGGCTTACCTGGTCTTTCGCGCGCGACGATGCCCTCTTCTTCTCTCGAAAGATATCATCTGTACATTCTTCCCTTGGGGTTCCAATATACGCTCTCGTTCTCAATGGCGTCCTTGTCTTTCTTGTCGGGATCATCTACGTATGCTCGTCAACAGGTATATTCCTCCTCTCACGTCAGGTCAAACATTAGCCTAACGTTCCAGCCTTCAACTCATTCATCAACACAACTGTCGTCGTCGCGCAAATATCGTTCGCTATCCCTGCTGCCCTCCTGATCCTTTGTCATCGATCAACCGACTATCTCCCATCGAACCGTCCATTCAAGGTGCCAAATGTGGTGGGATACATCTCAAATGTGGTCTGCATTATTTGGGCAGTCATATTGACTGTCTTCTTCTGCTTCCCTGCTGAGCTTCCAGTCACTGGCGGCAATATGAGTGAGTTTTGTCCCTTGTGCCATCTTCAATATATACTGCGGCCAAACCATTCCTTGGGTCAAAAGAGCTAATCAAATTCGGAAAAGATTACGCTTCAGTCGTATTGGTTGTCATGCTTGTGATCGGGGTAGCGAATTGGTTTGCGTACGCGAGGAAACATTATCATGGACCTAGGTTGGAAATTTAGAGGTAGTGGTGGAAAGCATTCGTGCGACAAGAACAATCTCAGTCATGTCACAGGCAGTGTTTCCCATGTGTTTCTGGTGGGCCTGCCCGATTTATCTAAGAAACTTTCTGAATTGCAACAAGTGCATGAACTCTCCTACACTGTATCCAACTGGAGTCGGGTAAATTTCGCGTACAGTCGCCAACTCGCCATCCATTTATTTAGGTTGTTCGCTTACAGGCGTCTGTTTGATTGGACAGGCTTCTCTTAGCGATGCGGGGAATGTCCAAGATGCAACTCAGCTCCCACCTCACGTCAGCTGCGTCAAACCTGTCCATTGCCAGCGCTCGTTAAATTTGTCGAGTATCTCGACGAATACCAAGACGATTCCAGGTAGCCGTCTCGCAGTGATCCAGCGATTATATTGGACCGGAAGCTGGAACGCGTTATGAAATGCTGACAGACGCAGTTATCTGGGCATGGCTTGCACAAACCCAAGCATTAACCCAACACGGTTAGATCCGGGGGTTTTAGAGCCGGTGGAGCCACTAACCACCCGTTTGATCGTCGACTGGATACGAAATACGAAACACGATGGATGGCATGTTCGGACTCCGGTCGGGCAGTGTGAGCATTGCCTTTGTTCCTCGGGAGTCCTGTCTTTCCGAGCACCTTATTGCTGCCTGTATTGCGTCCTTGCGACTGTAAGCAGCGTTGTAGAGGCAAGAAAGTAGCTGTATGTATGTACCTTTGGTAAGGTCCCCACTGAGATTCCACTCTGCTGTCAGATGGGGACAGCCCGAAGTATGCCCCAGAGTAAGAACTTAACAGCCCTATGCGTATACTTATCAATCGCTGAGATCAGAGTCTCCATAAGGACCAGAACTCTGTAATTCCTATGCTGCTGACACGCCAAGGGCAGATGACTGTGGAAACACGGGCGACACGATTGACTTCAAGCAACCATCGGGCCGGGTAGTCTTGGGTTCCCTGCTCGTGAGAGTCACGCCGCGATTCACATCTCTGTCGGATGCTGCCTTTCCGTGATCCGTCCAATGTCGAGCTTTTCTTCGCCTGGCTTTTCTTTGCTTTATCCTGTCTCCCCGTTCCTTCTAGAGTTAGCTAAGTGGGCCGACTAACTCTTCCTATCTCCGCATACACTTTCTATTTAACAGATCGGTCCTTTCCCCCCTGAGCAATCCTTGCCTCTATTTTGCACCTCCTTGACCTTTTTTGCTTCTGTTCTGCTCAAGCATGTCTATCTCAGGTTGAGCATCCCCCAGCAACCGATGTCTTCTCAATCACAGCCTCCCCCGCCTTCTGGGGGTGGCGCCCCTGACGGTGAGGGGCAGCACCACGCATTCGACATCATCAGCAGGATAACAGGTGACAACGGAGCCTCAAGCTCCAGGGAGAAGGCAGACAGCTCCGATATTACGTGTGCCAACTCTGAGAAGGATATCGACCAGGAGAGCGAACAGAAGATCACGGCCCTAGCGCGGAACTTGTCCCGTCTGTCCCAGAAAAGCAGCGCGGTAGACGGTACAAACACTTTCCTCGACGCCCCCAGCGACCCCCAGCTGGATCCCAATTCCGACAAGTTCAACGCCCGCAAATGGACCAAGAATTTTCTCTCCGTCGCCAACCGCGACCCAGATCGATACCCGCGTCGCACCGCTGGCGTTTCATTTCGCAACCTCAGCGCGTTTGGCTATGGAACCGCCGTCGATTACCAGACAGATGTTGCCAATATGTGGCTTAAGGGGTATGGGTGGTTTCGCCGCCTGTTTGGATTCGGGGATAAAGTCCGCATTGACATCTTACGCGACTTCGAGGGTTTTGTTCGGAGTGGTGAGATGTTGGTGGTTCTCGGCCGTCCTGGAAGGTAGCACAGCCTTATCACTTAATTTTCCGAACTGCGCTTACCCCTTGCGTTTACTTTTTCTTCTAGTGGATGTTCCACGTTTCTGAAATCCATAGCCGGCGAGACTCACGGTCTCTGGCTTGATGATGGAGCCGACATACAATATCAAGGCATCTCCTGGGATGAAATGCATAGCCGTTTCCGCGGCGAAGTTATTTACCAGGCTGAAACCGAGATCCATTTTCCCAATCTTACAGCTGGTGAGACGCTTTCCTTTGCAGGTCATGCGCGTGCCCCGGCCAATCGATTCCCTGGCGTAACTCGAGAGCAATATGCGACTCACATGCGCGATGTTACGATGGCTATGTTGGGCCTTAGTCACACGATGAACACGATGGTCGGGAACGAGTTTATTCGCGGTGTGTCTGGTGGAGAACGGAAGCGAGTCAGTATTGCAGAAACAATTCTCTGCGGTTGTCCTTTGCAATGCTGGGATAATTCAACCAGAGGTCTCGATAGCTCAACTGCGCTGGTAAGTGGATATATAGCACACGTCCCTCCTGTCATTTACTGATGGTCATTTTAAAATACAGGAATTTGTAAAAAATATCCGTCTTTCCACTGAATACACCGGTTCTACAGCTGTCGTTGCCATCTATCAGGCGAGTCAGGCGATCTACGATGTGTTTGATAAAGCCATCGTCCTCTATGAAGGCCGACAAATATACTTTGGGAGCGCTACCGATGCCAGACGCTTTTTCATCGAGATGGGCTTTGAATGCCCCGATAGACAGACTACCGCCGACTTCCTCACATCCTTGACAAGTCCTACTGAACGGCTCGTGCGACCAGGATATGAAAATACCGTCCCCCGAACCCCTGATGAGTTTGCAGCCCGATGGAAGCAAAGCGTGGAGCGCAAGCAATTGCTTACTGATATCGAGGCCTTCCAGAGCGAATTCCCTACTGGCGGGAACAAGCTCGAGGAATTTAATCGTTCTCGGGCGGCGGAAAAGTCCAAGGGTACTCGTGCTGGTTCGCCGTATACTCTCTCCTACCTAATGCAAATCCGCCTATGCTTGTCCAGGGGCTTCCTTCGTCTAAAGGGCGACATGTCCATGACCCTCGCTACTACCATCGGCAACAGCATCATGTCCCTAATTATCTCAAGTATATTCTATAATATGTCACCCACGACCGACGAATTCTTCTCTCGTGGAGCCCTGCTTTTCTTCGCCATTCTACTCAACGCTTTCTCGAGCGCGCTGGAAATCCTGACACTCTGGCAGCAAAGGCCAATTGTGGAAAAACACTTCAAATATGCACTGTACCATCCCTCCGCAGAGGCAATCAGTTCAATGATTGTCGATTTGCCGGCCAAGGTGCTCGTATCGATTGTGTTTAATGTCATCCTCTACTTCATGACAAACCTCCGCCGCACACCAGGACACTTTTTCATCTTTTACCTGTTTTCATTTACGACCACACTGACCATGTCCAATATTTTCCGCTGGATTGGTGCAATATCCCGGTCTATGGCGCAAGCAATGGTTCCCTCGTCGATCTTCATGATGATCCTCGTCATTTACACTGGATTCACTATTCCTGTACGCAATATGCATCCGTGGTTCAAATGGCTGAACTATCTTAACCCTATTGGTGTAAGTGCTTTTTCCAATTCGTGTTAATTACCTGCTCATCGTCTATTTAGTACGCATTCGAATCACTCATGGTCAACGAATTCAGCGGCCGGACGTTCGAATGCAGAGGCTATGTACCGAACTATCCCGACGCTCCTTTGTCATCAAAGATTTGCTCCAATCGTGGAGCTGTGGCCGGTGAAGATTTTATCGATGGTGACAAATACCTGAATACCTCGTTCGAATATTACAGGTCTCACCTGTGGAGAAACTACGGCATCCTTTTGGCGTTCATGTTCGTCTTTTTGGGACTCTATATCGTCTGTAGTGAATTTGTCCGGGCGAAACCCTCCAAGGGAGAGATTCTGGTCTTCCCAAGAGGCAAAATTCCGGCTTTTGCAAAGGAAATCCGACAGGATGCGGAGGAAGCTTCTCCAGCTGAAAAGGCCGTCCCAGTTGGTCAGGAAAATGCAGACGATCATGTTGGGGCTATCTCGAAACAAACAGCAATCTTTCACTGGCAGGATGTGTGCTACGACATCAAAATAAAGGGCGAAAACCGTCGCATCCTCGATAACGTTGATGGTTGGGTAAAGCCAGGCACCCTAACAGCTTTAATGGGGGTTACTGGCGCCGGCAAGACCTCTCTACTGGATGTTCTAGCTGACCGCGTTACTATGGGCGTGGTGACTGGCGAGATGCTCGTGGATGGACGCTTGCGGGATGACTCCTTTCAACGCAAAACAGGTTACGTCCAGCAGCAGGATCTGCATCTTGAAACCAGCACTGTCCGCGAAGCGCTAATATTCAGTGCAATGCTTCGCCAGCCTGCTACAGTATCGCGGAAGGAGAAAATTGCATACGTGGAGGAGGTCATCAAGATGCTTGGCATGGAGGAATATGCTGAGGCTGTGGTGGGTATTCTGGGTGAAGGATTGAATGTCGAGCAGAGGAAACGCCTCACTATTGGAGTGGAGCTTGCAGCAAAACCAGATCTTCTTCTTTTCTTCGATGAGCCGACATCTGGCCTAGACAGTCAAACAGCCTGGTCTATCTGTTCTCTGATGCGGAAACTAGCAGACCATGGTCAGGCGATTTTATGTACGATTCATCAACCGTCTGCGATTCTGATGCAGCAGTTTGATCGACTTCTATTCTTGGCCAAGGGCGGAAAGACTATCTACTTTGGCGAGCTTGGTGAAAATATGGAGACTCTGATCAAGTATTTTGAAAAGAAAGGCTCCGCTCCGTGCCCCAAGACCGCAAACCCCGCTGAATGGATGTTGGAAATTATCGGTGCAGCCCCAGGATCTCATGCAGATCGAGACTGGTCGGAAATCTGGAAGCAGAGCCCTGAACGTGATCATGTACGTCAGGAATTGGCACAGTTGAAAGCAGAGCTATCGCAGAAACCAGAGCCCCCCAAGACGCCCGAGTATGGAGAATTTGCGATGCCGCTCTGGGCTCAGTTTCTCATATGCCTCCAGCGCATGTTTGAGCAATACTGGCGCAGTCCGTCCTACATTTATTCTAAGGCCACCATGTGTGTGATTCCGGTAAGTTCTACGTATCAATATCTTATTATAGAAGTCAAACTAACTTAAAGCAGCCTCTCTTCATTGGGTTTACGTTTTGGAGGGCGCCACTTACCTTGCAAGGCATGCAAAATCAGATGTTCGCCATCTTCATGCTCCTCATTATCTTCCCGAACTTGGTCCAACAAATGATGCCGTACTTTGTGACGCAGCGTGCCCTATATGAAGTCCGAGAGCGACCCTCAAAGGCGTATTCATGGAAGGCTTTTATGATGGCCAGTATCTGCGTAGAGCTTCCTTGGAACGTCTTGATGGCTGTTCCTGCTTACTTCTGCTGGTATTATCCGATCGGGCTGTATCGCAATGCGGGCCCTGGAGAAACGGTTGAGCGTGGCGGCACCATGTTCCTGCTGATCTTAATCTTCATGCTATTCACGTCAACTTTTAGCTCCATGATCATTGCTGGCATTGAACATCCAGATACCGGTAGCAATATCGCACAGTTGTTGTTCTCGCTATGTCTCATCTTCAACGGGTAAGTTCGGATATCTATCTCCATGTTAAAACCACAACGATTTACTAACAAGCATCAGTGTACTTGCATCTCCAACTCAGCTTCCCCGGTTCTGGATATTCATGTACCGAGTCTCGCCGTTCACCTACCTCGTGTCATCAGTGCTATCAACTGGCTTATCAGGAACCGAAGCACACTGTTCTGACATCGAGGTACTCGCTGTCCCTCCACCCGATGGTCAGAATTGTACATCATACCTCGGCCCCTACGCCAACGCAACCATGGGGACTATCCTGGACCCAGCCCCCAATGGCGACTGTCGGCTCTGCAGTATCTCTTCGTCGGATCAATTCCTGGCACAGCTCAGTATCGACCCCAATGACACCTGGCGAAACGTGGGCTTACTGTTCGTGTACATTGTGTTTAATGCGTTTGCAGCCGTTTTCCTCTATTGGTTGGTTAGAGTGCCGAAGAAGAAGTCTCAGCAGGTGAAGAAAGGCTAGCTAGTGGAAAGACGGTGGCGAATGGTCAGGGAAGGCTGACAGGAAAGTCTAAGCCACATGGAACGATGTCGAGTACACTTGGTGGGCTACTTTTTGTTATCATGATAGAGTAGGCTTAGTTACTAGTTCATTATACCAATGTCACAGTTAATGATTCAGATGTCCATACGGAT
Organism: Aspergillus sp. PM3604; assembly: GCA_025768815.1. Lineage (NCBI taxonomy): Eukaryota > Fungi > Ascomycota > Eurotiomycetes > Eurotiales > Aspergillaceae > Aspergillus > Aspergillus sp. PM3604. The sequence continues at coordinate 97,242 of JAMFNW010000040.1, read as the reverse complement.
ACGTGGACATGAGCATGGATTCAGCCAGGCCGTCGGGCATCATCCGTTTCTTTCTGCCATCGAAGTATAATCATAATAATAGCATCCCTGTTGAAACTTATGCAGCTAGCTACCGACATAAAATAAATGTCAAAGCGATCGCCCCCACAAGTCGTTCCAAGCCACCACCATGCCGTGCCGTGCCGTGCGACGTCTATCTCCCCGTTAAGCGCCAGGAATTCCTGGGGGGTGTGCTTGGACAGCAAAAAAAAACGCCACAGCGCTCCAGTTTCCAAGTCAGCCGGAGTGGTAATTTTAGTAATAGTAGGCTAGAATAGCAGTCTAATCTGCCAACAGGTAGATGATCAGGGCGATCAGGATCCAAGCTGAGATTCAAGCGCCAGTTGGAAACCTTGCAAGCTCGCGTCGAGCGGAAAAAGCCTTACAATACTTACGGTGTAGATATTTAGAGTAGAGATAGACAGCCAAGGCGCAAGGAAGGGTTACATCCCGACCCCCCGGCGAAATTACGAGTGAGAGCAAAGATCGCCTGGTTAAGCCTTGAGAATCGAACCTGTCAATTTTTATCAGAGCGTTTGGCGGACGGATTGGCCAGCAAAGTGTAATTCGTGGAGTTGGCCCACAGGCCACGCGATGATGGCTTGTCTGGTGACCACTGACGTTTCTTCCATTTTCACACCGAGGCAGGGCTCACTGGCCCCGGTTCGGGCTCATCCTGGAGTTGCCTGGATCTGGAAGAGGGAAGGAGATGGAGGTGTGGCACAGTCACTTTGCATCTGGGCGGACCCTAAGTTTGCCCGAGCATAGCCGCCTGTCTGCTGCAGTCTGGTCTGGTTCTGCCCTCTGCAGGGGGTCACCCTTCGAGTACGAGATCATCTGTCCGGTCTGGTTGGACTGCGACTGAAATTGTGGCTCTTTCGGTGGATTGTCAGTGTGTTTCCGCTGCACACTCTGCAAGACTGCAAGTATGCAGCGTGCCGGCCCCATACCAAGTGTCTCGGAATTGCTTTTTGGGCTTGGGTTTTCGGTTGCTAGCGCCGTGCCTCCTGACTCCTGCAGACGGGGCGTGCGCACGTCTTACTCTTCGCCCGTTTTAGACCCATCGGCGACCACGAGGAGTGATGGGCAGGAGTTAGACTTCATGCAAACCTTGTGTGTGTCCCTGAGAACCGAAATCAATTCGGCGAGCTTCAGTGGTGGACGGATGTCGACCGGCTCCGGGCTCACTCTTCAGCTGACGCACACTAAAAATGCTGTGCAACGACGCAGCGCTTGCGAATTTGCGCCCAAGGCAAATCTCTCCATATCAGGGTGATGGTCCATGGGTTCAGGCCGAATTAAGTTAAGGTCCAGGTGCGATTTCGGTGCAGATTGCAGTCTGAGTCTGTGAAGCCCGGGTTTTTCTTGGTGCTGCAAGCCAGGAACGGGATCCTGGGCTCCGGCCGAGTTTGGAATTTGATGAGATTTGGATTTGGGCTGCAGTGAGATGAGATAGGACAATACGGATAATTATACGATGGGACAAGTATAGCGATCGTCGGATTGTGAACAAGAGTTGTCGTTGGCGATTGGTCTGGGTTTCAAAAATTGACTGACCGTGGCTTGGCTTGCTTGTCTGGCAACGCTCGTCTGCGTTTTCTGGGATCCGGGCTGAGTGTTCGAACTTCGAGAGCCCGAAGTCAACAGCGAGAGAGAGAGATAGAGAGAGAGATGCTGGAGGGAATGGAGGTGGATCTCGATGAGGACGGGAATCTATGCCAAGTGGGGATGCCCCAAACTGGCAAACACTGAGCCTACAGCCCAGACTCTTCCTGGAAAACAACTCCGCTTCCGTCTCCTGATTTCGTGGTCCCCGATATTATCTCTTAATTCCATGCAGTGCAGAGGCCTTCCTTTCGGGGCCGTTTGTCTGTCCACAAAGAACAGCTCCCAATTTAGTGCCGCTATTCCACGTCGAGATTGGGGCCGGATCTTCGTGTCAGTCAGACTCACCATCTTGGTCTCGCCTGTGCCTTTCCCTCCAGGGCAACCACTCCGCTCCAATCCCATTGCCGATCTTTCTGGCATCAGTCTGTCCCCGTTCTTCGATTTGACATCGCCTAGCGCCTGGCCGGGGTCTTCGCGACGCCAGGGCAAACGCCTTCGGCCCACACTGCCCACTGCCCACGACCTCCTGGCCCATTCCATCCCTCACGGGATTCGCTGGCCACGTTCGCTTCCGTCGGACCTCACACCTGGGATTGAGGGCGAAAAAAAAAAAAAGAAAAGAAAGAAGGAAAAGAAAAGAAATTAACCAGCCAACCAACGCATGGCGACTTGCGAGATGGCAGTGGCTGATGGGTTAGTGACGACACCCTGCATCCCCACCTATATCAAAGCCCGGATAAGGCACATTATGGAGGGTACGTGAGGCTCAACTGAGGTCTCCTCGCTGTTCTCGTCCTGTATTCGTCTTGTAGCGTGCTCCGCCCTCGCGCTGTGATCCCCGAAGATATGCGCTCCACAAGGGCGCAGACCCCGATATTCCAGCGACCAGCCACCTGTTTCGCCTGTACACCGGACAGTATTTGGCCGTCCATCTGTCTAAACCGGTTCGAGCTGCAGAAATAAATAATATCCCGGCAATGCAGCAAAAATAATGAGAAGAGTGGAGAGGGAAAAGTGATGGATGGATCCAGCGCAACGGCCCTGACTCGTCCCGTCGCGCTGGTCGAGAGTATCGGGGGTAGGCGCAAGGCACTCACCCCATGTGTCGAACGTTCGTCCGTGATGGAGGGTACGCATTAAGAGCATGAGGCTCAATCTGCGCTACCCAATTCGTGGTTCCGTCATCGCCCGTTTGTTTCTCCCAATTGACCAGGAAACAGACGAGAGGATAAATGGCCCCATGGGTCCGCTGCAATGATGGCGGTCTCAATTGTTTTCACTCAAGCTTTGTTCTCTATACAGAGGCGTTCCTCTTATCCTTTGTTGATATAAGTTCTTCATACATCTTGTCTGTGCAACAATGGATGACCACTACCCTTACCATGACTTCCAACAACACTATCATGTGCAAGACCATGTGCCAATTGCGCAGGATATCCCATACTACGCTCACTCCGATGCCCATATGTTGGCGACCTCCATGTCGGACGCGATGAATGGTGGTATTCCCATGGCCTCGAACGCTGCGATCAAGGGCCATCATTTCCCGCCCTTCGAACCACTGCAATGCACTCCTCCGCATCAAAATTCAGCCATTGCATATTGGGGTCCGCCGTCCCCATTTGACGAAAGTTTGCGTAGTTTGTCGCCGCAGACGGACTGCCAGAGCAGCGGCCGCGCACCTACTCTCATCTACGACGACGCCATTTCAAGCAGATCCGGCTTCGAAAGCTCGCCCTCCCCTTCATACCCCGAACCCATCACGATAACTTCCTACAAACAAGAATCAATGAGTCCTCTCATTGAGCACGTTCAGCCAATGCCACAACATGGCAAGCCTATGTTTCTCTCAGTGTACGCCGGCCACCAGCCCAGCGAATATAGCGCACCCCCGACCTCTTCCCCCAGTGAACCTACCAAGAGCCCCCAAAAGGCACCCTCCGCGCGCAAGGGAAACACCCGCAACCGGGTTCAAAAGCGCAATGGCAAGTCGCCTAAGAAGACGCCAGCCAATCCCAGTCGCGCTGAACCAGTCACAGCTTCCAAGAAACCTCTCAAGAAGACTGCCGACCGGCGCTTCGAATGCACCTTTGCCCGCTATGGCTGCACAAGCACCTTCCCCTCCAAGAACGAATGGAAGCGACATGTCAGCTCTCAGCATATCCAGCCCGGCTTCTACAGATGCGACGTCGGCCGGTGCAGCCTAAATAACACCAAAAATCTCACTACGCCCCCCAGCTGCCAAATGCAGTCTTCCCCGCCGCCAACCTCGTCGAACTCCGAACACTCCGCCACGCCGACAACACCCACCCTTGTCAATGACTTCAACCGCAAAGACCTCTTCATCCAACACCAGCGTCGTATGCACGCGCCCTGGGTCACAAATACAAAGGCCCGCAAGCAGTCGGTCCCACAGGCCGAGAAAGAGGCCTTCGAAATGAGTCTTGACGGCGTCTGGAAGAGGTGCTGGCAGCAGCTCCGTACCCCACCGACACTGAGCCACTGCGGCTTCTGCGATGCAGAGTTCCGGGGCACGAACGCCTGGAAAGAGCGCATGGAGCATGTTGCGAGACACTATGAGCAGGCAGACCCGGGCCCTGAGAAAGAGGACCTCCCTCTTAGGGAGTGGGCGCATGAGAATGGAGTTATTGTCCGTGTGAAGGGGGAGTGGAAGTTGGCATCGCTTTGTCGGGAGTGATTCTCCCGTAGCGAAGGCTTATCTTGTTTCCTTTTTTTTTTTTCAATTACGGCCTACTGCTATTTTCTATGGTTTATCTTGGTCTATCTGTCATTTTGCGATCATTTGGAGGGGCTATTGTCGATTGTCTGTGCGGACCCCGGTACGGGTTTGGGTTTGGGTTAGGATCTGGGCTGGCATAACATTGCGTCATGATTCACGATGCGAGATGATATCCTGTACTTAATATATGTAGCTATTTAGGTCTCTTACTCTGTCTAGTGATAATGATTATAACATTGAACTCAAAACCCTCATACTGGACCACCCTGGTGAAACGCTACAAGGGTACCTCAGCGATCCATGTACCTCAACTAAGATCTCACCTCAGATCCCTCTTCCTCCTTCAGGGGCTCCCTGGATGTAGTACGTATTCTGAGTAAGACCATCACGTAATAAGCGCAATAAGTTAACAACTTACTAGTTGACTTTTTGTAACAGAAATTGAAGTTAAGAGACGGGCCTTCTAGTAATTATATATTTTTCGTATCTACAACGAGCAAATCCATACTACAACCCGAAATCTCGGAATTTCGAGAGAAAGACGTAAATGATGCAAAACAAAGCGAAATAAGAAGATATATATGTAGCGTTTAGGGTCTTCTTGAGTAAGCCGACCCCAAACATCTCCTGAAGCATTGGATCTGTATACAGTGGGTCTCTATACCGCACCCAAAATTCCCCTGGCGGGTGCAGAATAAACACCCAGGAAATCAATCCACCTCCGCATTTGCGCAGCTTCTCCGTGATATTCGACCAGCTCTTCCATTTTGATTTTGAACTCGATACCCTCGCATGATACCTCGCAAATGATACCCCAATAACGACGAACTCTGCTTCCTCCGTTAAGCAAAACCAAACCAGGCCACCCACCGCCAGACCAGCCGCAGCTGAGCGCGCACGCTCGGAGTCCTCTCCCTCATTCTCCCCTCCCCTCGCCTCACCTCCCATTCACAATGTTCGTTTCCCCTCCTTCTTCTCATATTCTTATGCAACCGAATTGTATCTGACGTTATCAAATAGGCCTGTCTATTCCCTCATAATTATCAACAAAGCCGGTGGGCTCATCTACCAACGGGAATTCCACCCCGGCCTGCTCAAGCTCTCAACGAACGACTACCTTGTTCTTGCGGGGACATTTCATGGGTATGTCTCTTCCAACGTCCCAATACTCTGGAGGCTTCCAAGGCAGGAATTTCAAAAAGAGAAGAGATCTAAAGCTGATACTCTATTCTACAATCACAGTGTCCATGCAATCACGCGCTCCATAACACCCAAAATCCCCAACCCATCCGCGACACCCACCCCAACATCCAACAGCCAGCAAACCTCTACGCCATCGAATCCCTCAACACCAACGCCGGGCGCAGGGACAACTCCAAACTCCTCATCCGGCCTCCCACCACCACAAGCATCCTCCACTTCAAACACCAATTCGACATACCCAATCCCTTCCATCCCAATAAGCGGGCTGGAGATGCTGGAAACGGAGAAATTCCGGCTGACGTGTTTCCAAACGCTGACGGGGACGAAGTTCTTGCTGTTCACGGACCCGCTGATGGAGAATGTGGATGTTGTAATGAAGGGTGTTTATGAAATTTATGCGGACTATGTGATGAAGAATCCGTTTTATCAGATTGAAATGCCGGTTCGGTGTGAGAGATTTGATAGGGGAGTTGGGGGCTATCTGAGAGCGAGGGGGTAATGAACAATATATATTGATATATCCGCTGCTGTTGGGTGGTCGGCCTGTATATTTTCTTGACCTACGGTCTTTCTTGCTTCTGTTAATGGGATGCTGGAAATGATGATAACTGTTTGGGATTTTGTTTGGCGTTTATTGCTAGAACTACTGATGGCCGATTTGGTTTGCGTATGAAATAGTTACCTAGGAGGGACGTGGCAACGCCGGGTATGCATTAACATAAGTAAATAGAATACATTCTACGCAGTATCCATCTTGTCTTTATCGTCATTATCTTTCTTCCCAGACGATTGTCCCTCCTCAGGAATCCCTTCTAGATTCGCCTTCTGCTCCTGCTCTTCGCGATCCCGCTTCTCCTTCTCCTGTCGGTTCTTTTCCTCCTCCAGCGAAAGACGGAGAGCAAAGGCCAGCTCGGGGTCGTTCTCAGCAGCAGCATCCAAGTCAAAGCCGCCGGCGTCACCGCCCTCAGCACCCACCCCACCTGAGCCATCAGCGCCTTCGCCACCGAGGATAGGCGAGGTCTGGAGCTCTTCGCTGAGTAGGTTCGGGCCGGGTGGGATGATAGCGAGGTTGGAGCCGTCACCACCCCTGACGTTTTCGATGAAGGCCTCTAGCTTCTTCGTCTGGTCGGACTCGAGATCGCCGAAGGCGATGACGTCTATGGAAACGTTGTTCTTCTTCATTTTCTTTGCGAGCTTCACAAGTGTCTTTTCGTCTTCTTCGATCGGGGAGCAGGAGAATACGACGATGCGTTGGCGCTGCGATTTCTCAGAGCGGTGTTTGAGGGCCAGCTATTCCCATTCATGCCCCTTGTTAGCTTGGACACACCTAGGTCAAAATGGGGAAGAGTGCGGAACACATACACCGGCAACTTGTATACTCGAGCAGAAGTGAGCGGTCCCGTGGATCTTCGTGCGATGTAGTCCGGCCAGAATGCCACCGAAATCAGTAGTAAATGTAGAGAGCACCTCGGGGCCCTTTCCTCCCATACTCATCAGCCCGACAGCCGACTGGGGGTGTGAGCGCATCTTGGCTGTGTGGACGACGCTGACGGCATCGATCTGGGCTTGCCATCGTGTCGAGCTGAGACTATTAGTCGGGAATGATTGGAGAAGGTAAAAATGACAGAGGTGTAGCTCACGTATAGTCGCCGTTTCTGCTGCTTTCGCTGTTGTCGACGCTGGGATGGGTTAGCTAGCTAGACTACCGACTGAGCTCGGCGGATGGGGCTGACGAACATGATCATCGTAGCTTCAAGCGACATCCTGGCGGGTCAATCGGCGGTGCGGGATATGTGGTGAAAAAAAGGAGCGATAAAATAGAGTATGAGAAGAGCTGTCCGGCTAGATAAGCGGAGGAGATAGAAGTTTGATGATGGCGGGAGGATGAAGCTGGAGAGAGGCGGACACAGAGATGTCACACCCGCCGTGAGGAGAGTTGAGGTTGAGCTAACCTAAGCTAACAACGAATTAAGTCAGCGCTTGTTTATTCCCCATCAACCACTCCCGCAACAACAACCGCCCTCTCTTCCTTATCCCTTCGTTCCTCAACAACACAACGCCAACTGCCGCACGAGTTTCTCCGACTGCTTGAACTAATCCTTGGTTTTCGACATTATTTAAAAGTATTCGACTTTTCTTTCCACAATGGCCGCAGCGACAAAGCGAAAGTCTGGCGAGATGGAAGACGCGTATCCCAGCATTGAGGATGCAACACCCACAAACACTACACCACCCAGAAAGCGCATGCGAATCACGCGAAGCCAGAAACAGTCCCTAATGGACAATTTGCAGCTGGAAAGTATGTTCTTCTAGTCCTGGTCTCCTAAGTTTTACACTGACCATTGCAGTCACGGAAAGAGCTCGCAAACTCCGGGCACAGTACGCCCTCCAAGCACAAGACCTCCGAGCTAGGCTCGAACGACGCGTCAACCGAATTCCCGTGGCTCTTCGCAAAGCGAACATGGGCGAGTTGCTCGAGAAGCACAACGCCTCCCTCCGAGCTCAATCAGAGCACCCTTCGCCAAGGAAATACCGTAGCCCAGCTAAAGGATCGCGCAATTTCACGGCGATTTCTGCTTCCGGCAGAAAGAAGGCTGCGACAATAAGCCCAAGCCCTCGCAGAGTTAGGAAACAAAGGTATGTAGCGAGGTATTCTGAAGTCACGCGCTTGACTAACGTGTCCAGTCCCGCCGGTATCTACTCTGACAAAGAAAACGCACCCGCGTCAGGCGAGCAGCTCGACGTCCTTAAGAACCCCAAGAGGCGTGGAAAGACTGGTGCAACCCCAGGAACGTCTCGCGTTGTTTCACAAGAAGTCCGAGGGGCAGACTACAGGATCCTCTCGCCCAAGTCCTCAAATTCTAGGACGTATCCACAGTCCCCTTTGCGCGCTTCACCCGAGAAGGGCCAGTCGTCTTCATACCTATCTCGGCCCATGTCACCACTGAAGCCCTCCAGCCCTCTCAAATCTACCACCGGTAATCTTGGAAGCGCTCGTCCTGGCTCATCACGAGGCGCTGCTCCTGCGCGCCCACCATCTTCCCAAACAAAGAGACCTGCAAGCAGAGCTGCCACCGCGGGCCCTAGATCTGTTCGTTCTCCTCTTTCGCGGCCTGGTACCCGACAAACCGACCGCAGGGGTAGCGTCTCATCCACCACATCATCTGGTACAACGGTCACCAACACCAAGGCCGCCCCATCGCGAAAGGCAACAACTGCAAGCTCAGCAGCAAGGAAGGCGACCGCAGCAAGATCACAAGCGCCTTCTGCGACCTCGAAAAAGACTGCAGCCTCGGGAACTAGGAAGGCTACGACGTCATCGGTGGGAGGTGAGACTACAACAGGCGGGCGTCGCACTCTACGGAAGCGTGCATAAGCTACTTGCGTATTTAGCCTTTTATCTCATATTAGTGTTTGACATCTGGATTTACGTTGCATGTCAATTTACAAACAGTTCGACAGCGAGGAGTCGAAGAGTTGGTCTTTCATTCGGTGGTGTTCGGATGTTACTACTGGTTGTTTGGTATTGGAGTTCTAGGTCTTTTTATCTATTTATTGAGTTTGGAATGGTTAGGAATGTCTCGAGTACCATTATTTCGTGGTTCTGAAGTAGTACTTCGTTAACCTTTCGCAAAGGCTCAGTAAAAATGCATCTTGCTTCATATTGTAATTCAATAGCTTCAATACCTAGTGAATTTCTATTCCTTAATTTACCCGAAGCCTTCCGTTTTTATCTAGCGAAATGCCATACCCTATGCCTACAGCGATAAATTGACTTGGGCCAGAGGCATTTCCATTCACAACTGACTGTAAATAAGCTACATCACTTATGGAGGGAAAAGAACTTCATATGGAAGGTGACATGTATGGATGCATTGGAGGGAGACTGGAAAAGGAAGAAAAAAAAAACCAGACTTGAGAAATGGAACCACCGAACACTTACAATGGACTCAACGACAAGGCAAGACACCGCTTCAAGGGGGAAATAAGAAAGAGATGTTGAAGAAAAAGGGAATGAGAAGGAAAATGGGTAGTAGTGAGAGGTAGAAGGAGAAAACAGGACTCGCCAGAGTTAGGTATCTTAACAGTCTTAATCGACCGGCAGGGAAGTAAAGAGAAGAAGAAAAGAGAAGAGAAAACCAATTCATGGAGTTCGTGATTCTGCAAAGCTCTCGCAGATCAGCGGAGAGGCGAAAATTTGGAATAGAAGAAGCGAAATGGAAATGATGGAGACAGAAGAGAACACCGCTGGATTACAGTGCAATATTCATATTGACACAGCTGGTTGTCAGATGCAATGCAATAAAAGGGCGCAAAATGAATGGTAGAAAATGACACCCAAGGTCCTGAAATGTGGATGGTGAGCCATGGCTAAACAGTGAGGAAGGCCCAAAACGTTGGTTTTTAGTGGTGGCTATTGACCAGTCAACGAGAGAGAAAAGACAAGAGACGAAACCTTGCGGCCGGATGCAATGCATTTTTTTAAGATGAAAAGGGAGGAGATGATGTCGTTTCAGAAACTCAGGCCAGAGGGTCCGAATAAGTGATGAGTTGACATTAAGCGGAAAGTAAATGACGGCATGCCAACCTCCAAGGGGGGAAATGCTGACAGCACCAGAGATACGTCAACGACGTTCCTGTCGTCGAAAGTCAAACCACAGAAAAATTCCGACACACTCCTCAAGAGTGTGTAAATGAGCAAACCCTGACTATCGAACGGAAAGCGGAAAGACAATCAACTAGCAACGCCCATGGGTCCCGCGTTCGGACGAGCTCTGTATGGCACTTGTTGAGACTGGCCCTCGGGTTGACTCCCGGTGCTGGTGCTGCGGTTACGGCCATCAAAATCCTGGCCGCTGGGTGGAGCAATGGCACTACTTGAATGTGAGTGTCCAGCTGGTCCGGCCACATGCCGGACAGAGCTTTGCATTTGGGAGGCAGCGTCTTGGGACGGATCTGTTTCGATACGAGCCGAAGTAGGCACATTGGCTCCACGGCTTTGGTTGGTAATGGTAAACGTTTCACCGCCATTGCTTGCTTTCTGGGAGAAGCCTCCCCTTGCAATATCACCGTATCTCTTTAATATTTCTTTTGTTGTAACTTCCGAGTCTCCCTTGAAGAGGGTACTGTCGCTTAGGACCGACTGAAGGTCCTCGGGAATCTATACATTCTAATCAGTATATATATCTTCCAAAGAAGTGTCAGTCAACATACCTCGCACATGGTGTCATTATACGTGATAAGCGCGTTAACGGCTTCAATTGCGAGGAAGCTCTCGTCGACAGCGCTGGTCTTGGCATTTGGATATAGAATGTTGGGTGTCATAACGGTCGCGAGATTGTGGATGTCCATCTTGCTTCCGGTGTCTTCATCGACATGAGAGAAGGATGATGTCCAATTCAAGAACGCGAACAAGACTTCCATGGTGTCGCGATGGGCTTTAGGAAGCAAGCAGCATGTGAGATGGAGAACTCGCTTCTGCTTCTCGGGGTCCGAAATTTCTAAATCCTTTGTCAATATATTGAATGGGGCGGGTAATGTAAGGGTTGACACATACTCTGAGAAGCAACAAATAAGCGATGCAATTTAAACGTCAGAAGAGGGTCGGGCATTTCGCGGAGGAATTTCTTAAGAAGAGCAGCGATTTGTACGGGCGTCTCCTTGGTCAGGTCCACTTGCTCATATTTGTTGTCGATCAGCTCTGAAACATCCTTCAGCCGTCTGATGTTGCCATTCTTTCGGAAGACACCTTCCACCGACATGTCCATTTGACGCATAGCGGACACAGAGTCGTCAACAAGAGCTGGAACACGAAGGGCTCCTGGGCCAACACCATGACTTGACTCAGTCCCTTCCTTCTCGACAAGAAGATCAAGGCTGACGCCGAACACTCCTTTCTTCTTTCCGCCTTTCTTCGCGTCCTTGGCGAAAGCTCTCCCAAATATATTCCAGATCGTCGGTTTTCGTGACTCGATCAATGAAAGGAGTTCCTCTAACGTGAAGGCACCATCCAATAAAGGCTCCATAGATAAGACGGCAACATGTCGGACGATGAAATACTCCAAGGCTGAAAGCTCTGAGAAGTACCGTTTGCCTCTCCCAGTTGCGGCGGGGAAAGGTGCTTCCAGGCCAGGGGTAGACATGCCACGTTGGTGTCCGTGGTTATATCTGGGAAGCGGTTCGGTAGTGTTTATAAGCTTGGTGCCAGCATGCTTGTATGCATTCGGGCGCTGTTCTTTGGCTTGCTCAGCTGCAACAATTCTTGGAATATCATCCAGAGTCAAGGCATCCTGGTTGCCAAACGTCAACTCAGTGACTGGGTCCCCGTTGGCATCCTTCTCTTCCACGATTTGAAAGCCCGGTCCCCTGGGATCCGAACCCTCGCCACCTGAGGAGCCGGGCCTGACACTCCGTCCTTCTGGTCCGTCAATGATTCTTGACGCTCGCGCCTTCTTGTAAGTTGTAGATAAAGTGCGCTCATTCCTGATCGACCGTAGGCGTCGCATCTCACCAACAGTCTGCTCAAGGGAAGATCTGTCGGCATCTTTCCGGCGGCGCAATTCACCACCCGGGGGCGCTTGACTATTATCAGTTTGCGAACCGGAGGGGTCATCTGAAAAAATTGGACCGAAGAATTAGCATTCATGGGAAGTATCGGAGGAATAGGAGTGTGGGATCCTAAAAACCTACCAGACGGGAAAAGGGTCCCCCCAGCTCGTAAAACGGCCAAAAGGCGGGCCAGAGCAACCCTAAGCAAGAAGACGAATTGCTGAAGTTTTGAAATATGTTTGAACCCCTTTTGCATATCGTTTGCAATTCCCTTGTGAGTGACACAGTTGGCGCATAAAGCTTGCCTATCTTTAGTACTTAGGAAAGCGTTCTGAATATTGATAGTCAAATCGGTCTGGCACGATGCACAAACGAGGTGAGGGGGCTTTATATGCCATCTGTTGTCGCCCAACATGACACACTCGTCATCAATCGGCTCTTTGCATGCTGCGCAGCAATCGGAGAGTTGATCAGCTAAAGTTTCCACGCCAGCCAGCAGATCTGCAGGCGTCTCCTCCTCCTCTAGTGGCCGCAACGACTCGAGATCGCCAAGACGGTCGAGGAGATGATGCAAGCCTTCAGGGCTGCGTTGTTCTCTCTCCAGCTTGAGCGCCCCTTGCAGCCCGATGCGGATGAGAAGTTTGAGGTAATGGGCGAGCCCTGTGACGAGCGATAGAAGTTCCTGAGTCACACCGAGCTTTCGAACACCCGTTTCTTGCGTCTTAGACAGCAATGCAAAAAACGCAACAATTTTTTTGCAAAGTAATTTGGCTTCCCGGCCAAAGGCAAGGTCTAGATTCGGTTAGATAGATTTGTATATGATTATGAAGGTATCAAAACTTACCCTTCATCCCTTGAGCCTTGATGAATCCTGCAAGTTGATCGATCGCCGAGAAAAGGATCTCGACATGGCCAATGAATTTTTTGGCGACAAGAACACCGTCCAAATACGCACCATTGCTGACATGCAGAAGCATATCCGAGATGCAGGCCGCAGAAGACTCTTCAAATGTGGAGAGAGTGCTCCAAATTTTGTAGACTTTCTCCTCCATCAGATCCTCTTCCTCGCGTATCTGAGTGCGTTCTTCATCGGTGGCGTTTTCTTTCATCTGAGGATATTCTAGGGGTTGACCGGTCGGAGCAAGGCGAACATTCCAAAACTTATGAATCATGTAGCACTCAGGGTGCCAATGTTGGTTCTGTCCATTGCGGAAGATCTCCACGAATTGTTTCAAGATCGCGGTGTGACAGCCATGGCAGCGCTGGGCGAATTGCGTAGAGTAATGGTAATGACAATATACTTTACCCTCATGCTCATAGTATGAGTCTTGTGCCCCGAAAACTGTAGGGCAGACTGAGCAAGTAAAATGCTCAATGTGATACTTGCGATCCAGTGCAGTAATATACGAGCCTCGCAAGGCGCCGCCGCAATCGTGACATAGAAGGTCTAGTCTTCGAAAGTAATCGATCTCACAAAGCGGATATTGCCCGCTTCCATCTTCTGCATCAATGGGAAAGAATTTCGACGCCACTATTTGACCGCAGTCCTATTACTTTTGTTAGAGCTGAAAAGCAATCAATAGTTGCGATGTAGAAAACTCACTTCACATTTAAAACATTCGAGATGGTATGTTGCCATTAGGGCTCGAACGAATTGACCAGTGAGGGGTTCGCTGCACTTCTTGCATATCCTTGATGAAGCACCTCCTGGTGATTTAGCGTGCGATCGGCCATTCGGTCGGGGTCTGTCCAGCGGCCCAGAGCCCTCCCAATAATTGGCCCGGTCCTGAGGCGTTGTCGGGTCTCTGGAATCAGCTGGGTTCGAGTCTAAACGCCGGACGGGCCGACCATCCGATGGGCTTGGACCTGCATCATATCCAGCAGATGCGTTCCACGGCCTTGTGCGAGGAGAATCGAAAGGGACAGTGCTATCGGCGGGCGATGTGGGGGTTTGTGTGTGCAAACTTCCCCCGCCATTGCTACCACCATAGCCGCTCGTGTTCAGGGACGGACGGACAGCCCCGTTGCCCGGCACGAGGCTGTCCGGCAATGAAACGTCGCCGGGAGGCATGTCCGTAAAGAACTATGCCTTTGTAATAGGAATCCAACGATTTGTCCCCCAAAAATAATGCGACGATCCCTCGGCCTTGCTTCGATTGTGGTTGAATGAAAAGGGTTTCGAGGTTGAGAGCGTTTGGTCGGGTTGCCGCCGGGACCAGGGAGATTTGAGATTCGGGAGCGGTAATTCGAAAGTGCTTAACGGACAATTCGAGAGAGAAACAATAAAAACTATGTTGGCAGTATGTCCCCTACTAGTCGAGAATGCAAAGTTATGTTAGACGGAATTCTCGCAGCTTCGCGCGGGGCTGGGAGGAAGCATATTTAGGGTCGTTTCAGAGCGTACTCACCTCAAGCCATTCAGGTACGACTTGCGGGGAAACTCGAGGAACAAGGAACACAGCGCGTGACCGTCTGAGGACCAAAATAACGGGCAAAAGAAGGTATTTGAGCGATAGGGAGACGTTGATATAATTCAGCGGGAGAGCGCAGCCGCCCGTGGAGAACGAATTGGACTGAAAGGGTCGGAGCTCAAAGTGAGACCAACAAGCGGCGGAGGTCGAAAGCCAAGATCACCACCATACCTGATCCCTTTCAATAAAGGGTATCTTTCCACGGCCGAGGCCTAACGACTCATGAAAGAGACCGCAATAAGAAGGCAGTTATCTGCAGTGAATGCTGGATCAACCAAAGCCTGCAGCACACTGACTCAACAAGCAAAGAGTATGTTTGGGGCAGTGCGGGTGCTGCTGTCAGTTGTTGCTCTGCCCCCCTATGCTTCCATCTTGGTGAATGGAAGTCACGTGCATTGGTCACCGCTTGTCACACCGCCTGAAGAGAAGAGGCATATGTTTGTTTTGCAGCTTCATTATTTGGGTGGCTGGAACTGTACCTGAACACAAAGCAGGCACGGAAAACGAGACATGTTGGGGGGAAGAAAACAATGTCATTGGGTTCGGAATAAATTGGTTGAAATTTTCAAGAAGACTTAATTGATATAAGAGGCAGAAAACTCGAGCCTCCTACACCTTGTACGTAAATGCCTTGCGGCCTGAGGCTTTAGTTTAGGCCTCAGGCCTCAAGGCGATGGCTGGATCCTGCAACTGCCCCCCTGAGGGGTTCGACTGTGAATTCGACGGGAAGGGTCTCCATTATCCACCTCCAGAATTCATCAGGGATGTTAGCTTCTATGAGGACCATGTCTGGCATGGTCACTTCAGCAGGAGTCTACGAGCTGGTGTGGGCCCTTGGGCGGCTCCAGAGTCTGACTTCTAAATAGTAAGCTGGGGGGAGGTTGACGATACGCCGCAGTCACTGGGCAGTTCCTGTGGCTTTCATATATCAGTGAATCTCTTATCCGGATTGCTAAGTTATTCATCACTTGTACTTATGCATCTTCGGCACCTGGATTGGGTCCAAGACCTTTCCAACCACCCTCATTGTGTTACATCACAAGGCTCACGCTGCCTAAAGTAGGCACCGGCTACACTACCAAGACAGCCTGTCTTCAGGATACATTCCTTGAAGGAGCAGCGGAGAAATCGTAAGGCAGAATTCTGGTTTGTTGAAGATGCCTTGCAGTGCCATTTATCGTATTCTTCAGTACAAATTTCATCCAAAAATTACAGTCTTGAAAAGAACCTCCTTTCTTTGAATAGTGGGAGTCTCCAAAGCGAGGATAGTGCATTTTAACAAAGATAAAAGTAGTAACTGTGGTGGTTTAAGGTGATATTTTAGAAAAATTGTTTTCTTCCCGGGGCAGTCGTTTGCATCTCAAACCTTATGCACAATTAACTGCGTCCTGTAGGCGATGCGGCACGGCTGACTGCTGTGGGTGGTGGCATGTATGTATCAATCAGCTCGTTTGACCTCCTCTTTCTCTTCCACAACTACCTAGGCATCCACTCACTCACATTACGTTTGATTATTTCTTTTAATCTCTCCCTGTTTTTATAAAGCCTATTCTCTTTCCATTTGGGTCTCGCTTCTGATAGAAAACGTGCCCCTCTTCTCGGAACTTTTCACCGTCCACCTGATGCGAGCCTTCTTTGGTAGCGACCCGGAGAACCTCACCATCTCGCAGACAACACTAGAATATTTACACCTTATTGAGAGGTTTCGTCTCCTACCTATCTGCCAAGATGTCTGATCAGGCAATTATTCGCATTACAAGGGTACTAGCTGCCTAGTTGTATCTGGCTCTCTTCCTAAAGCTTCGCTGGACTAACACGAGTTCCGTTACCTAGGAAATCAACCAGATAGAGCAAAGTGCAGATCTCTGTAAGTGCCATAATCCAAATCATTGTACTTTCCACTGTAACAGCAGGGATTACAGTGTTAAATAGTTCCGGCTAACTATGTTCATAGCTTTTGCGGTCGACTACGAAGAATCCGATATTCGAAATGTGCGAGCAATTATCTTAGGGCCGCCGGACACGCCCTACCAGTTTGGTCTATTTGAGGTGAACTACTACTACGTTTGTTATGGTAGGTATTCCGCTGACCTTGGGATAACAGTTCACCATCAAGTTCGGAAAAGGTTCGCTAAACCAGCCGTCCATATCGGGCGTATTTGCAGTAAAATCTAACCAAGGACTTTCTAGACTACCCTGCGCGGCCTCCGAGCGTAAAGGCTGTAACCACCAATTCCGGTTCCTGTAGGTTCAGTCCAAATCTGTATGCTGGCGGAAAAGTCTGCTTGTAAGTTTACCTGATTGGTATCAGGTTGGTCGTTGGCCTGCTAACGTACAGCGCGCAAAAAGGTCGATTCTTGGGTAAAAGATAATATCTCTTGCGTTTTATGCTGAGATGCACCTGCTAATCCTATACAGTACATGGACTGGGGAACGAGGGGAACAGTGGTCATCCGCACAGGGACTTGAGTCTATCCTAATTTCTATTCAAAGCCTTATGTCGTCAAACCCTTACGAGTACGAACCCGGATATGAAAATGCCAACTCGAGCTCAGATCAGGAGCATATGGCTCACTACAAGTCCAAGGTAGTTATATACCTTCCCAGCATTAAACAAGACTGAACAGTAACATTCATAACCTCTAGATTCGTCACGAAACGATACGTGTAGCTGTCATTCAGCCCTTGGAGGTGGCCCTGAATATCTTGCCAGACGGGACCAAGAAAACCTTACTCGCAATGATGGAGGATGATGATTACATCTCAGACGACGGCAACCCTATTTCTGATAATCCCTTCAACGACCTTCGGAAACGACGCTTCCTCTGGTATTACGAATCGTATGCGCAATTAATCGACAAAGAGTCGGGAGAGTCCACGCCCAACCGTAAGTTTCAAAGAATGCCTTTCGAGAGTAGCGGTAATACTATGGATGGGCATTTCGATTACCCTGAACTGAAACGGCGATTGAATTTTGTGAAAGACCAGATCATGGAAGAAACAAATGGCTGGCAGGCACAGGGACTACAGGCAAAAAGGGACGAATTGGGAATATCCGTAAACCTCCTTCGCCAATACGAACAAATTGTCGAGAGTCTGAAAAGCAACAAGAATTACTCGATCGATTTGACTCTTTCCGATAATAACCCTTTCCTCTGGAAATTTACCTACTTTGGCCGGCCTACAACACCTCTCGAAGGCGGTATCATCAAACTCAGGATCCATTTGAGTCCTCGATTCCCAGAGGAGCAGCCCCGGGTTTTCTTAGAGACACCCCTGTCTCATATTCGTGTGTCCAAAGACGGCGTACTATGTTACTTTCCGCGAAAGACCGAGGACATGCGTACCCACGTGGAAGCAATTGTGGCCTCGCTGGAAGAAGAGGAGCCACCCTATGACCCACGCACCACAGTAAACGCGGAAGCATCGACGCTATTCTGGGGCACTCCAGAAGACCGCAAGAAATACAAAAGGGCGCTAAGGAGGGACGTGGAGAGATCTGTTGAGTGAGTCCGAGTCCTACCCCACTAGTAACAAAATTTCCCAGGCTAACAACTCCGGCATTTCAACTGTACAGGGCCGCCTTTGAATAAACCCCGATGATACCCAACGTCATTTCGCTCAAAATTAATTTCCTAGTGCAATCTCAGGTTTGCCTTGTACACTCTATACATTCATAGTATGGACGTACAGTCCAGTCCGTCTATGGGTGGGGATGAGGTACGTTCGGGGGGATCATACCTTTTTGCAAAGTCTGAAATTATTCCAAGTCTCTAGATTGTACCGGGGCCGCTCAGATATGGTGCTTCCATGATGCACCGCATTAGTACGATGTCGTATAATGCCCTAGCCCTAGATTGGCATCCATTTTCCTTCTATAGCGCCCTTTTCCGTTCAAGGCAGCCATTTCAAACCCCACATTAATGCAGAAATTATGCTCAACGTGACCCTTACCCATATCTAAACAAGGTTGGGCCGTAGAGAACCGGAGACAAAAACTCAGAATTCTATTCAAATTGGCTAGATACCTCGTGTAACGAGGATAGCAATCTTTTTATTTGCAGGCCGCAGATCTGTCTCTTGGTTTGAGGCAAGTCCTAATAGGTTTCCATGGGAACATTCAGCCGTGCCTTTCTTTCAGATGCTTAGAAGCATGCTGGCCTTCTGGTATTTTGTGGGCCGATCTCTCGAGGCAGGAAAATAGGGTAGAGGCTACCAATTGCTGGTAAAAAGAACCTTTAACGTGCAGATATGCTGGACTTGTGGCCTACACTACCCAATTGGACACAGGCGGAACATTTGCTTTGATCTAGGAAAAGCTGGTAAAGCTGGTAAAACATATAAAATATCCCTAACCTCCGCCAGAAGGCAATTGAAACCGAATAAGAGATCCTCCATCTTTACTTTCTCTGTATCGGTCTAGGGTTCACTATATGTGTTTCCTTCGTGGGATGGCACTTTTAACTGCCCCACTTCCAAACCGGGTTCCCTAAAGGTGCTTAAAGACGGCAGCCTATTAAATAACTCAGTCAAAACAGGTCGAGCAATTATTAAACAGTGATCGCAAAAAAGGACAAGCAACGGTTTCTTGTGGGTACCAGGTCACGTGTGGCATACGGATGGAACTAGCCCCAGGTTGTCGCTCGGCCCCAGATCGACTGACTGCTCCGAGATTAAGACAGATTTCAGCGTCCATCCAAGTCACAAACTCTTGGGCCGCCGCTGTCACTTTCTCACCAGCCACCACCTCCAGCCCTTCGCGATAATTGAACCGACCATCCGAATCCCATAATGTCTGGCAAGAGACCGACTATGGAGCTGGGCTCCGTCCTGGTAGTTGGAGGATGCGGCTTTCTAGGATCTCACATTGTTGATCAGTTGCTGAACTTTCCTTCCGAGACCGATCCCAGCGCTGCCCTTCCGAAGCCCGAGGGAGATAGTCGATTTGACTGTCCCAAGCTTGGAGATCGCTACCCGCGATGCATTGCCAAAGTCTCCGTGGCCGACCTGAAAACTACGAATAACCGATTGCCTGGCGCCCAATACTACGAAGCCGACCTGACCTCGACCGAATCGATGCTGGAGGTCTTCCGCGTGGCCAAGCCTGACGTGGTTATTCATACTGCGAGCGCGATGTTGACGGACAAGAAACTACTCCACCAACTTAACGTCGAGGGAACAAAGAACTTGCTAGACGTTGCGGGTGGTGCCTGTGGGGACTGGGGTGGAAAGTGCAAGGCATTCGTTTATACGAGTTCAGCCTCTGTTATCCATGACACGCAGAGTGACCTGAAACATGTGAACGAAGACTGGCCCCTGGTCAGAGGAAAGCTGCAGCAGGAGTACTACTCGGATACCAAAGTGCGATGATCTTCCGTTCCTGGCTCACCCCTTAAGAAGTGCTAACAGTGAATTGAACTGTAGGCGGAAGCCGAAGAGGCTGTCTTGAAATACAACCGCTCATCGCCCTCCTCAATGTTGACCTGCGCGCTTCGCCCATCCGGCATCTACGGAGAAAAGGATGGCCAGGTCATTATCAATATGCTCAACCATGGTGTAAATGCATCCTCGCTCGTCCTGAAGATGCAGTTAGGCGACAACGACAACCTGTTTGACTTCACATACGTCGGAAATGTAGCATACTCCCACCTGCTGGCCGCCTTCCGCCTTCTCGCAGTCCACAAACGCATCGACTCGGGTCAAGGCGACCTCCTAGACTACGAGCGTGTCGACGGTGAGGCCTTCCTCATCACCAACGACCAACCCGTCTACTTCTGGGATTTCACCCATTACATCTGGGCCCTAGCCGGCAAAGTCGTCGAGCCAAACCAGGTGTGGGCGCTTCCCGAGTCACTTCTCGGTCCCATCGGTGGCCTTGCAGAAACGGTCTTGGGCCTTCTAGGCAGGACACCGAAGTTGACAAGGCGGGCTGTCCGGTACTCGTGCATGACGCGGTATTACTCTTGCACCAAAGCTAAGCACAGACTCGGATATACCCCTATTGTCCCTCTTGACGAGGGTGTTGCCCGTGCTGTCGGATACTTCCTGGAGCGCTGGCGACTAGAAGGCGAGAAGAAGGGGCTGTGATTTATGAGACTAGATGGATTAATATCTTCGTTATGTACTATATATCCATGCTACCCGAGGCTACCTTCGTTATTTAGCCTTACGTAAATACCTAATTGTGCTGATTGGAAGAGAATCTGCTTTCTTACTTAGGCATCCCATCCTTCCTTACTCCAGGTCGCCTGTTTAAAAACCCGGAGTATGGAGCATATAGATATGGGAGGCCTCCAGTTTTCTGTCTGCTATTTTGCACCGACCCTGGTATTGCGTGCACTGTCCACAAAGATATCAAACCCTCAGCTCCATCCACGCGCAGCCGATCAGACGCCCCATCCCGGAACCTTGAAAATCGGGCCAGTTGACACAATAGGTAATGAGTAACACAACCTTACTTTTTTCAATAGAAGATGCATTCGGCGTAGACTCCAAGCACAATGATTTAATATGATGTAGTCTTGCAGGTTCCACATCAAGGGATATTGTTGCAGTCTACTCTGGGGGTGAGGTTGGGGGACCCAACCCATGGAAAGCCGCTCCGCGTCCAGTCCAGTGGAACAAGCTCCAGGTTTCCGGGAAAGGGAAATGATAAGCCAGCCAGGTTTGGTTATCCCATTTGTACTAAAGGGGAAGAAGGACGTCGGTCCCGGATGATGGAGGCTGGAGAAACAGCCACTCCAGGTTGTGAGTCTACTACACCGTACATCCAATAGGTCTCGGATGTGACTTTTTCGGACCCAGGTGGAGACATCGCGCAGGCCAAATTTGATTCCGAGCAAACTCGAAGAAGCAGGACTCATGGACGGAGCCAGTCCAGGCTACCTCATTCACGCAGGCATTGTGTGGTGATAGGTCTCCTGTAATATGGGGGAATGCAATTAACCTTTGGCTTCCGGAAATGCCGCATCCCTTCCTAGTTCCAGCTATCTCATTACAGCTCCTTCGGCCAGGGTCAGATGATCATTTGGCGGAATTATGTAACAGGGAGAGGCAGGCATGTCGAGCACCGCACGACTCGAATGAACTAGTTTCTTGTCTGGTTCTCATTGTTTGACTGTGGAGGCTGTGTGGGTGAATTGGCTCTCCTCCGCAAACCCCGCAAGGACATGATGATCAATGCTTGACCTTGTTCTGGGGATTGGTTTTATGTTATATCCCGTGGAGCATTCAGACTGGGTGAGCAGCAGTAGATGTTTCATCTCTTATAATTTCTGCGGTTCTCGTTCCAAGGCAGGAGGAATGTTGAATGGACTGGACTCCCTACATTGCAAGACGAAGCTCCGTGCCCGGAGTCGGCCTTTAGCGGCAATCCACGGAATTGAGAGTTTTCGGAGAATATATCGAAAAAAAGAAGGCACGAGTCCGTCGCATCTTGGCCGAGCCTTCCAACGCAGTGTGGAGGAGCACAATTCGGATGGTAGGTGGTGGTAGAGCGGTCTCAAAAAATAGGCTGGTTGCGGTCGTCCAGTCGGCGATCATCCCCACCATTTCTACCCCGCAGCCCGACATCTCCAGAGTCCAAACCCTTTGGAGTTAAATTGAGTTTCCAGAACATTGGCTGTTACAACTGCCCTTGACTAAGATGTTCTCTATCGGCAAGATGAAACATTGTTTTCCGAACGCATCCTTTGAAGGTGGAGTGCAAAAGTACCCCACCTGCGTCCAGTATGCAGGCGCGGCTCATCATGGAATCATAGCTGTCTGGGGGCAGCCCTTGAGGAAGTGATAAACATACCAGATAGAGTATTGATGGTCTCGGGGCCCTCCGTTGTGGTATTCACAATTCAAAGGGGTAATATTCCTCATCTGTCGATTGCTCAGGTAATACTACCAGGGGAGTTTTTGGGATAGGGGGTACCAAATATCTGGTCTAGCCCTTGAGCGTGAAGAAGTGTCTAGAAACATACTGGCCATGTCTCTCTGAACGATGGAGTCATAAGTAGCCTGGGGGTTTCAAATCCGTCCAGTAGCTCCTCCCGATGATGGCATGGCCAAAAATAAGAAGTCAAGTGAGGAGACTTCTCTTTGGGTCTGGACGCAGCCACCCATGGGACAACTTCACACCTGACGCTGTTGAAAGCTCCTCCCATAAAGTGGCGCCCCTGATAGCCCAATGAAATAAGGGAGCAAAACGTACTGCACGCGCGTGTGCAATATCAGCGATCCCTTTTGGAAGCAAGATGGAAACAGCCAAACATGTTAGACGGCTGGGTGGGACAGGATGCTTCATCGACTGCCGACAAGAATCAAGGTCAAATAGTGTGCCGACGTCGATGGAATGATCAACGATGGGCTGTTCGACGCTCTTCAGATGCCTTGCTACGTGATGTTATTCGCGTCGGACCTTCTGTGTTCACCGTACGAAGACGGATATATCAATCGTTGTTATATGCATGGATATATATACCCCCCCATCCTGGACCATGATGGCATTGATATCAGAGACGCAATGTTTGGGGGCCATCCATGGCTTACTACCATAATAATAATAAAATAGTTAGCACTCAATGGTAGATACCCCGAATGACGAGCCGTCTCAACCTCCAGCATCATAAAGTATAGTTGACGCTAATGCTGGGAGGGCCGGGATGCTGACGAATGACAGTCTTCTTCTATCCAAGGGCGAAGAAACACGGGAATTGGCCTAGTAAACATCCGTGAGGATTTGTTTTGTCCCTCGTGCTGCTGGAATTGTAAACGTAAATAGTCGGCGGTCTTTTCTGCAGGGAATATTGACATCGTCTGAGGCCTGAGACTCGAGAGGAATGAACGAGTCCGTTTGTGGCGTCCTTGATTCTCCCGTCCAAAGTGGAGCTGACCAGACGATCATACGGTTGAGCCAGATCGGACCCATACTTGTGTGAAGGAAATTCAGTCTTCCTTTTTGCTGTTCTCCAATTGTTTTAACAGAATCAATTTCAGCAGCACTGAGGAAAGCAGCAGCCAGATCGGCACCAGGAAGTCAAAAAGCGATCCAAAAAGAGCGACGCATTCTCCACGTGATCCTCCCGAAGCGTTGGCCGTTTATCCGCGTGTCTGATCTTAGTCAGGCTGCCATCTCGGATTGGCTGCTCACTTCCAAAGTCCATTCTTACCGTACCATACCACTGGTTCCACTCGGAATTTGCAGCAACAGGCACTCTTTTCGCCGTACTTTCGGCAGCAGTACATGCTGCTGTCCCAACTTTGGTATTATTGACGCTCCCACGCTTTCTAGTACCTAACTCGCTCTCGTCGCTGCTCTTCAGTTGCCCATTCTCCTGCACACCCTATTCATCGTCCTCGTTTGCTTTTTTTGACCCCTTCTCTCCTGCCTCGATAATTTCTTCAACCACCCGAACGACCCGTATTCCACCCATCCTCGATCGGAGGTTAACTGGTGTGGATCATCCTGGCTTTCGCGTTGACCGTCGCGCCATTCAATACCCCCCGCATAGCCGCTTTCTCACTCGGCGTTTCGAATTTCGACCTCTTGCTTTTTCTGTGATCCCTCGCACTTTTTCGCCTCTACAACTCGTGTCTCGTCAAAGAGTGTACATTATCGGATACTGCATCCCACAATTTCGATCGTTTTTTCCTCGCGGTAGGGCTGTTCGTGCTCTTTATCACCCCCGCGATTCCGCCATGGCCGGTCAATGCGACGAATGAATCCGTAGCCAACAAACAAGGGCACCCGCTCTGCCCGGCAGACGGTTTTGCTCAATTCCTCTATATATCTCGATCAACGTTCCAAATCCTTGACTTGTTCTCCGAAGGGCACCTATCCTCTCCTCTCGGCGGTGTTGCCTCGCCAATATGGCAGGCAATGGCACGGAAAATGTACAATACCTTACTCCTCCGGCCGTGACTGCCTTGCGGCAGGAGGCCCGGAGTGTCGATCCGAAAAAGCACCCTGTAATGCGTACCTCGAGCAGTGATAATATGCGGGAAGAACGGGAAGACTTGAGGGAAGCGGCGGAGCAAACCCTGAATGTTATCGTCGACCTCGACCTGGATGGCCGCGTCAAATGGGTTAGTCCTTCCTGGAAGCAGGTTGTGGGGACAGCTCCGGATACCATAGAGGGACAAATGATTTCGGATGTTATGGTGGACAACAAAAGTGCTTTTTGCGACGCAATAGAATCTCTGAAAGAAGATGACTCTCGCAGTCGTTTTATTCGCGTTTCAGTGCAGTTAGGACCCGATTCTGTGTTGAAGTATTCTCCTGAACCAAAACCGGAGCAGGCAGATGGCACGAATGACGTGGAGGAACCGTCGCCTGAGTTGGAGGAGCATGCCTCGCATATCTTGAACTTGGAAGGGCAGGGTATTATGGTTTATGACCGTACGGCAGAAGGGGTTGCACATGTAAGTTCCTACTTAGTGATTTTGACTGGATATGTTAGGCTAACGTGAACCGTGAATAGACTATGTGGATGTTACGACCATTTTCCAAGCCGCGAGAGGTCACAATCGACCTGCCATCTTCGTTGGTAGAGTCCTTGGGGATTGGAGCTGAGGTACTCGCGAACTACTTAACAGTTCTAGCAGAAGCCGCTGCCAATGAACCGGACCAATCTAAACATCCTGCCCCGGAGCCTATATTGTGTCGCATTTGTGAGCGCCAGATAACTCCTTGGTGGTTTGAGAAACATTCAGACCTTTGTCTTCAAGAGCATCAAGCAGAGATGGACGTTCAGATCGCTCAGGAGAACCTCAATGAACACCGTCATGCTATTGTTAGGGTACTAGATGCTTTGGAAGCAAGGCAGGGTAGACCAGTGACTCTCCGTGACGGCAGCTCCCCGCCGTTGCCCCAACCAGAGTATAAAGGGTTGCCAATTGGGCCCTCTCCCATCGCTTCGGCGCCGTCCTCAGGCTCGGCATCGACGTCTAGCTCTGCCCCTGCTACCCCTCCAAGGTCCAGGGATCAGTCGGTCTCTGGCACCGCCCATTCGCGTGCGCGATCATTCGCAGTGCGGCGACCTCTAGCTCGTGTTGTTGAGTTGATTCTCGACCTTTGTGATACCTCTTTAGAGATCAATATTCCAGTTCTCAGAGAGTCCCGTGGCGATACCGGTGACGATTTTCGAACCATGTCGCCACAATCGGAATCTCGTATTTCCCAGGTACTCCAGTGGCAGTCACCAAGCTCTAATACCCTGGAGCAGGAGCAAGGCCTTGCTGCGCTGTGTATGGATACAGAGCAGGTTGCCAAATCAAAAGTTGATGCAATTATCCGTCACCGCAGAATTGTCGAATACGCAGAAAGGATCCGGATTGAGTACACTGTGCTGGTAGAAGAGTGTATTGCCGCAGCTCTGAGAAAGGCTGAACGTATCGCCGCGGGCCAACTAAGTGATTCAAGCTCTTCCTCGGAAGATGATTTACCGCAGGAGGATACTATCCCCGACACATCGGCTTCCTCGGCTTCTATTCTCGCACAAAATGCAGGCCATGAGTCTGAGCTGCCTCCACCAGTTTCAGCTTTGACAATGTCAATGCGTAACGCACCCGACCGGGCTCAACCAGGCCAATCAGGTCACTCTTCTGAGGGGAAAACATCATCCGTTGCTGTTTCAACCGGGCCATCTAGTCCCATGGAGTGTCCAACCCCCCGTTCGCACAAGAGTGCTGCTGGATTACTCGGGACCTCCCAGACGTCGCGACGGGGTTTATCACTGGCAGATATCGATTCAGGTGACCAAAGTGATAGCAGTATCGTCTCGTCCAACTTTCCGGGAGCCATGCGGACTGACTCGCCCTCGTCCGACCGGAGTATGGACCGTAAACGCAGGAGCCTGGTCCTTCCAGGTCTCTCCGGCTCACCCCGACGACAGCATTCTCCAGCTAGGGCATCCGGTCCTCATTCACCACTGCGCATGCCTAAACCACGCCTTTCTACTGGAGCTGAGAGTCTATCATCCCCAATCGTATCGCCGTCGGCCAATCTAGGCGAGCTATCTCTGCACCACTATCGGCACCACCGTCGCCAGTCGTCCACAACTTCTTCTGACGTGCCCAGGCCACCCGTTTCACCTCATTTAACCACTGCCAGTCAGCCGCAACCTCGACCTATGCCTCCATCCATCAAAGACTTTGAAATTATCAAACCTATTAGTAAGGGTGCATTTGGCAGTGTCTACTTGACCAAGAAGAAAACGACTGGGGAGTATTATGCAATAAAGGTGCTGAAGAAGGCAGACATGGTTGCCAAAAATCAGGTGACAAACGTCAAAGCCGAACGAGCGATCATGATGTGGCAAGGGGAAAGTGATTTTGTCGCGAAGCTATACTGGACCTTTTCCAGCAAAGACTATCTCTATCTGGTAATGGAGTATTTGAATGGAGGGGACTGTGCTTCGCTTGTCAAGATCTTGGGTGGCTTGCCTGAGGATTGGGCCAAAAAGTACATCGCTGAAGTTGTTCTAGGCGTGGAGCACCTCCACAATCGAGGGATTGTGCACCGTGACCTCAAACCAGACAACCTACTCATTGATCAAAAGGGTCATCTCAAGTTGACCGATTTTGGATTGTCCCGAATGGGCCTTGTTGGGCGTCAAAAGCGTGTTCTGAAGACTATGAACGAACAAGGAGTGGACATCCTGAAACAAGGCGCCTTTCCTCGAGCTACCTCAATCGCTTCGTCTCGATCCGCCTCTTTCGATTTCCAGGGCAGCAACTCCCCAGGATCTACCCCATTGATCACGCCGGACGCGGCAGGTAGCATGCCCCAACCGTCCTACTTCAGCTTAAATCAAGGCGGGCTCAGTAGACAGACTTCTCGTCGAGCATCTGGACATCGCAGTGATAGTGGGGGCAGTGAGAATCTAAATTCTATCTTTCGAACACTATCACTGCACGAAGGCGAAACGCCAGGCGCATTATCTATCCCTCCACCTCCCCCGTCTGATAGTGCACACGAGGAAGAGGGCCAGAGTGAGACAGGGGAATCTCCCTATCTGCAACCACTTCAACCATCGCAAAGCAATTTGTCAACTGGCACGCCACCTCAGCAAAGCATGATGCCTCCGTTAATGGCATTGTTCGATCCCGAGGACCATAATAGACGCTTCGTTGGTACACCAGATTATTTGGCGCCAGAGACGGTCAATGGTATTGGTCAGGACGAAATGAGTGACTGGTGGTCTTTAGGCTGCATCATGTTCGAATTTCTTTTTGGCTACCCACCTTTCAATGCTGGCACTCCAGACGAAGTGTTTGAGAACATCCTCCATAGAAGGATCAATTGGCCCGACGAAATTGAAGAGTTTGCATCGCCTGAATCTATTAATCTCATGAACAAGCTCATGGCCATGAACCCTCGTGAGCGAATAGGCGCAAACTTGGAGGAAAAATACCCCAACGGAGGAACAGAAATTCGGAACCACCCTTGGTTTGCAGATATCAACTGGGATACTCTCTTAGAGGATAAAGCCCAGTTTGTTCCGAACCTAGAGAACCCTGAAGATACAGAATACTTCGATGCTCGCGGTGCTACTCTTCAGGCTTTCACTGAAGAAGATGAGAGCTCCCCTCAGCCCCCAGTCACAACTGGCTCATATATAGACCGACCACATGATGCACTTTATAAGGTTCGGTCGCAAGTCAACTCGATCAAACGACCATTGATGCCTTTGCATATCCCCCCGCATGTCCGAGAATCTAGGAGCAGGAGATTAAGTGAACCTTCATTGGCGGATGACTTTGGAAATTTCGCGTTCAAGAACCTACCTATGCTTGAGAAAGCCAACAAAGATGTGATCCAAAAGCTACGACAGGAGGCCTTGCAAGCGCAGCAACGCCAGGCAAACAACCCGGGGGCTCAGCAGCCTCCACAAACCCAAGGCCAGGCTCAGAACCAAAACCAAAGCCAGACTCCAGCTCAACCCCAAGGGCCCAGCCCGCCCTCTTCGGGGCCGTCACTGGAAGGAAGTCCATTGCCGATGCCACTTCAGCGGACTATGTCCCAGTCCAAAGGAAACAACAGACCTGCGTCCCCATCTGCTCTCAGCCAGGCTAACTCGTCTCCAAGTCGGCCATCGCAGCCTTCATCCCCGCTTCTAGTTCAATTCAGCACCGGCCATAACCACGAGCGGAGAAAGACTTCGGGGTCGTCCTCAACAACAACATCTCATCAGTCCAGTGGATCTTTCCAGCCTCCTGCCGATCAAACTCGACCAGCAAACAATCATAATAACAAATTTGGCTCTGCAGCATCGTCTCCGATCAAATCAAGAGGTGGAACACTTTCACCTGATAAGACCGCCCCCAGTCAACATCGACAGGGCAGTGCGCCAGCAACGAGGACACGGTCTCAAACAATTGGATCTCAAGATGGAGGTGAACTGTCCTCGTCTCTGGCCAGAGAAACCTACGTCGGTGGCCACCATAAACGTCGGAGTCAACTATTTGACATCTCACCTTCTTCATCCGACAATGAGGATCCACGTGCAAAGGCTCTGCTAAAAGTGCAGCGGCGCCGCCAGAGCTCAAGGCGACTTTCGCAGATTAATTTCCCTGAAGGCCCCTATTTCCGACCGCTGGACATACTTATTTGCGAAGATCACCCAATCTCGCGCTTGGTCATGGAGCGTCTTTTTGAGAAACTCCGCTGCCGTACTATCACTGTTGCAAACGGGGGAGAAGCAGTTCGCTACGCGCTTAGTGAAGTACAATTCGATATTATTATGACTGAATTCAAACTCCCACAAGTCAATGGTACCGATATTGCGCGAATGGTCAGGGAAACGCGCAGTGCCAATCGTCACACCCCCATAATCGCTGTCACTAGTTATCTGAAGGATCTCCCAGAAACGCATCATTTCGATGCACTTATTGAAAAGCCGCCGACACTGACAAAGCTAACTGAAGTTCTATGTAAGTTTTGTCAGTGGAAGCCGCCTCCAAAGGACTACAATCCATCAACGTATACAGCTGCTCGCCGCACACCTCCTACTCAAGCCGAGAATAGTCCAAGCTCAACCGTGTCGTCTAATTTTGCACTTGTGCCCTCTAGCTCATACCGGGGCTCCAGCCGTGAAGATTCAGTTGGGAGTAGCTATTTCGGCGACTTGGATTCGATCAAGGCTGAGGACGTTCCCGTCATCGTAAGTCGGCAAACAGATGACTGGGGCCAGAACGCAGGAGGCTTAGGCATATCCGACGACTCGAATGATGCTCAGGAAACCGCGCATAACAACCATGAGACTCAGAACACAGTACCGTTCCCGAGCTTGCCTCACGCGGCTTCAAGCCCACCAACACTAAGTCCTTCCGGTATGCTTACTCCCCGAAAGCAGCGCTCCAGTGAAGCAATCCAAGCAAAGAGAGAGTCTCTCGAAAGAAAACGCTACGAGTGCGAAGAATCCGGCGATGATGAAGATGAAGAACTGGGAAACTTGCCGCCTAGAGCGCACAGCCCGCGGAATCGCCCGAATCGCCCTGGTTCCAAGCTAGGTATCGAGATGATGAGAACAAACAGCCGAGGTAGTGTGATTAGCACCGGCGAGGAAATCCTCAAGAAGGATAAAGACGTTGGTGAGAGACGCAGGAGTGGCTCCGACAATGGAGATGAACATGGAGACGACGCAACCAAGTCTGGCCGGAACTCG
Organism: Aspergillus sp. PM3604; assembly: GCA_025768815.1. Classification (NCBI taxonomy): domain Eukaryota; kingdom Fungi; phylum Ascomycota; class Eurotiomycetes; order Eurotiales; family Aspergillaceae; genus Aspergillus; species Aspergillus sp. PM3604. Next base: position 66,976 of record JAMFNW010000040.1, on the reverse strand, counting down.
TTGGAGAGCAAATTTGAGGAGCTTAGTATTCCCGAGGAGGCTATTCTGCCATACATTGAAGACGATTTAAGTCCTAAGCAACCCCCGTCTCCTCTTGCTTTAGCCTCAAGGTCAATGTTATTGAGCCCCGACGCTAAACCGCCCTTCTCTCGATACATTACGGAGATTTACAAAAGAGCAGACAGTCGAGCTGGCTCTGAGTCTCCGAAAAGGGGGCAAATAACTCCCCCCATTGTTTTCCCTGGCCGTTCCCAGAATTCTAGCGACTCCTATCCAACTACTCCGCCAATTGTCTTGTCTGGTATCAGCGGCGACACTAGGTCGGACCAGTCAAGCATTCAAGATTCTGACGCTACGCCTCGGCCCATGCATACACCCTGTCCGAATCCGGATGCAGATAATACTCCTCGACCCGGGAGATAAAGGAGGAGATAGAACCTGTATCTACGTCTTTCCCTGCGTCTTTAGAGCCGAACGTCCTGCGGCGCTACGCCTCCGGTTATTCAAGGCGAGAAGATACCTGGCTATAGCCAACATGATTTCTATTCCCTTTATTCCATTATACACGCCCCCTCACGTGCATCATCCTTACGACCCTATTTTCTTATGTTTTTTGTCCCATTATCATCTTGTCAAAATATTTTCCTTTCTGTCTTGTTCCGGCTTGAGCGGGAGTTTGGGGCGCTATGCTATGTTCGTTCATTTATCTTACTCAAACCAGGTCGTTTGGGTTTTGCATTATCTTTCTTCCCTTCTAGGGGATTTCTCTTTATATTTTTCGCTCTTCCAGACTTGTGATCGAGTGTTCTTTTACAATTCTTTTGCACAGAAACTCGCCCGTCCTTTTCCTTTTCCTTTTTGCTTGTATCTATCTATCTACTTTGGCAACCCCGAGCTTGTTTCAAGACTGTATGTATGTTATCAGATACAAATTTTAAACCGCGTAAAGCAGTGGGAAATTGAGTTGCATTATCCTACAATCCAAATTTCAACCGCGGACCTCGTTTCTATTTTTGACGTTTTTCTTGGAGGCTTCTGGTTGCGGGCTGGCGACTTGACACTTTACAGTAGACCAGTCAGTATTGACCTTTGGAGTTTGGTATACCTCCAGCTAACTTGCTTAAATTCCCAGTCATTCAGTAGGGAGAACTGTCCATCACATCAATTAAGAGAAAGAGTGTTGATTAACCAAACGTGAAGAAGTCAAATCGTACGAGACCGTCAGAAACGTATGTAATAACAAAGAGCGTGCACATGTCAATTAGATACATGCAACGGAACAGGCTTTTTGACTGAACTTGATATGTAAGTGTTTACAGCACATTCAAATTGCCAGAATCCAAGTGCTGGGGTTTCGAATAGTTGAATCCAAAATATTTGCGTATAAGCAAAACCCTATACAGAGTTGGAGATGTAAATGGTAGATAAATAGCAATAAATGTTCAAATAGCCGCCATAGTATGGTATATCAAGGAACGCTAGAGGCCAAGAAGTGAGGAAATCAACAACGCAAATGCAATAAATGCATGGCTGAGGAGATAGGAGTTAAAGGGCGGATATATCTGAATATATATAAAGAAAGAAGTAGAGATGCGAAGAAAAAAATAGAGAGCAGTAAGCCACACGCAATCTAAGTCAAAGACTGTAGGGCATCAATTCATAGTTTCTTCTCTTCTGGATGATCATCAGAAGATGGAACAGGACGAATATTGGCTGCCGAGGAAGAGCCTTGTTCGGAAGAACGACCTTGTTCCATTAAATCTTCCTGGCGGGTGCTGTGGGAGCGATGGCGGAAGAATCGGTTGCGACTCATAGAGGACAACTGGGACTCGGTTGAGCGACGGCCTTCGTTAGCCTGCGACGGGACGTTGAGGTTAGACCGAGAGGCTGACGCTTTTTGGCGAGCAGAATCCGTGCTTCGTCGCTCAGCCTCTTCCTCCTGGATTCGGCGCTCGGCGATCACCTGCCGGACTGCAGTTTCAGCTGTGGGGCTACGTGCTTCAAATACATCGCCCATAACATCTTCTGCGGACACATCGCGCATACCAAGCGAAAAGTCCACGTGCTTTCGCGAGGATATAGACTGGCCGCGAGCCCGGGCGTTGGCGGTAGTCATACCCTTGCGGAGAATGGATGTGCGACGGGCGGCGGGACTGGAGCCAGGGTGAGAGTGATGCTCGTCGGTCAACGGGGTAGGTGGTGGATGTTGACCGTCGTCGTTGGCCGAGTGACCTTGAGCTTGTGCCTGGTATGGTGGGGGATAACCTGCGACGTGATACGGAATATCGATGCTCGCACCCTGGAGGTTCATGCGTGGGCCCTCAATGCCGATTTCTTGCAACGCAACCATGAGCATACAAATGAACTTGTTGCGGCGCTGTAGGCGTAGACCTTCATTCTGCCAATTCGACTTGTAGAAGAAAACAACATTAAGTGTCACGGAGAAGTTTTCGGTCACCGAACGAAGCTCCGTCAGAATATTACTTTGAAATTCACGTCGTTCGCTGCGAACAAATTCAATCAGACGCTGGCGAAGCGAGTCCATTTGTTCCAGAGTTGTGCCGTATTTAATAACGACAGGAATGGCCTCCGCAAGTGCTCCGGATCGTCGCTGGTTAAGAACGAACAGTGTATTCAGATAGCTGTTCGGAGCTTGGACAATGTGGCCCTGCATTTTCTTGAACTCCGTGTAGAGAAGAGAAATCTGCTTCACGTAGTAATCATCACCAAGACCGGCATCACCAGCGTTACCGTAAATAGTTACGCGGTCACCAACATCGAACGGATGTTTAACAAATACAAAGACCACAGACTGAAGGAATTCCTGAGCTGTAGCAGAGAAGAGCCAAGATAGGGCGAGGATACTAGACCCGGCTGATGTAAGTACACCTGCAGCAGAGGTCGAAATAAGGGTCAGAAAAACGATAATAGCGACCACAGCAACAAAGAACTCAAAAACATTGCCCAGTCTAGAGACGACCGAATCAAGATCCTTCAAAGATGCAGTAATGGCCTTGCGTTCTCGGCCAATCTCCACGCAGACCGCCTCCAGTTCCTCCATGGAGATGTCGCCGTTCATATCCTTGTCAAACATGGTAAACGCGGCATCAGCCTCATCATTGTCGTCGAAAGCCTCCTTTAGATCGCCAGGGAACACGGTGTCAAATCCCTCGCGGACAAAGGTCCTGTAGAGCCGACGCGCTAGGGTTTGACAACCGGGTGTTGTTCTCAAAAGAGTAATGACAACTTGAGAAGGATGGCTGCTATTGTTAACTTTTCGACCAGTAAAGTCTGCTGCAACTGCCCCAGCAACGTCTCCAACTTTGTTCAGAGCGCCTACAGCAAGCCCTTTGGCCTTTCCCGCATAGCGTAACGGAGTCTTGCTGCCACTTCCAGAGTTTTCCGTTTTTTCTTCAAAAGCCTCGTCTGTTTCAGTGATCTTGTCGCGAGAGAACGCGTACAATTTCGTCAGACTGCCAATCTGGAACTTGTTGATCTCAATGCGATCCGAATATGTACGTTTGTGAAAGTTCATGGCGATGAGCTGGAGAATGAACTTTTCGACAAGGTTCAGGATCACCCAAACGAAAATGGAGATAATAATTTTATTAAGGGTATTTTCCCAACTTCGCGTGCTAGAATTGCCATCGACGTGGTGGTTTTTCATGGTAGGCAAGAAAGAGATTTCTATACCTAACCACCAGAGGAAGAGGGTAACAGGCAACTCTAACTGTATTGCCACATCGCGCCATTTTTTTGAGCTGTTGGTGAAAATGCTGGCAAACAAGTTGATAGGGCTGGGCAAGAGTTTAGCAACAATCTGCCATTGCACATTAGCTTATGAATACGGATATAACCAGTAGTTATTTCAATCGTGAGATCTGTAAAACATACTCTACCCGCCCAGAGCGTCAACCAAACGATTTCCAACCAGACCGAGAACCACAGTAGTTCGACACCACCAACACTTGCGTTCGGGAACGCTAGTGCACCGACGAGCAACGGAATGAGCAGCAGCAAAACGACAGGGACAATGTAGGTAAAGTAGCGAACAATGAAGCTTGACTCATGCAGTTTCTTAATGAACCTGGCAACACCGGTGGCGGGGTTCTCCGGTGGATTGTAGACAGCGGCCTTCTCATGTAATGGATTTGTGGCCTCGTCAAATTCGTCAATGTCTTCAGCTCTACGAGAGCGCGAGCGGGCCAAAGAGTGACCACTGCCACTTCGATTATCCCTCTCGCCTTCATGGGTGGAGCGTGAGACCATTCTTTCCGCCTCGAGAACCGCCAAATCATCTTCGAGTCGCTTGCGTTGCTCACGAGCTGCTGACGGCGAGCGAGACTGCTTGTTGAAATCTTGGAACGTGGTATCAACTTCAAGGTGTTGGGGATGGTCCTCATTGCGCGGCGGCCGCGAGCCGTCATGGACGTAAGTGCCCTCGTCGGTAGTCGGAGAAGAATCGCTTCCCGATCTCGATCTACCTCTGCCTTCGGGCTCCGGGTACGCCGGCGCAGGTATCTCCTTTATAGGAGTCGACATGGTGGCACCAGGCCGAATGAGCCGACTCGAGGTGGTGGAGAGTTGTATATGGATACAGAAGGAGCGAGACTGGACGGATAGTCAATAATGGTGAAAATAGGAAGTATAGGTAAGTGGGTAAAAAGCGAGAGAAGTGAAGTTAAAAAAATAAAATCAAGAGAAAATGATTAAAGGCTGAGGATAAGAAAGGAGACAGATACAGAGAGCTCAGAGGACGTTACAGGGAGAGATGGAGGAGAAAATATTGACAGCAGCAAAGCCTGAGGCGAAACAAACGGAGATGAGGAGTGGGGAAGCAGCGGAAAGAGTGGCTCCCATACTTACTCAAAGACTTCACAGGTCTGCGGTCTCGACTTCTTGGTCTGGGGCCGAAGGATTCCCACCTCTCCCAACGACGCACCTGAACAATCAAGGCAGAGATGAGTTGCGTTTCAAAGAGAGGAAATGTTCCTATAATAAGAGACTCACAGCGAGCAAGTGCAACACAGCGAAGATCGAGGTGAGGAGTCGGGCTGATCACCAGTAGGAGTGAAGCATTGGTCCATTTGAGGCCGGTGGAGTCACTGGAGTCGAAGGCTCGAGGCCGAGATTTTCAGTTCCAGAACGTTTGATATGATTTGATAGCCTCTGCTAAAAGTAGCTTGGGCCAAGTTTCCATGGATTGGCAGTTTTGATTGGTCTCGCCTTCAAGGACTTTCGCTTTGCTGGCTTGCCCAATGTCATTGTCGATTATTCGGACCCGGCGATACGCGGATGAGTGCACCACGCATGTGGGTTCCTTTGGGATCTCTTGCTCATCGACGTGACCGTGCTTCGATCTGGAGCCAATCGAACAGTCTATCTCTCGCAACGGACGCGGCGCGGGCTTGGGTGGCGACTGCCAAGGAACGCCACATCAGGGACTCCCGGCTCTTTGCGGCATTTGTGGTTTTTTTTTTTTTTTTTTTTTTTTTTTTTTTTTTTGGCTTGTTGAGACGAACATGATATTTAATATGAGTAGTGCTGGATAATAAAACGCTGGCTCGACTAACCGGGCCGTTTCCCTGTATGTTGTTATGGTCGGGGGCGGCCGAAGAACCAGAGTGCCAGAAGCATGGATGCTAAGCTCGGCCCGAAATGTCATTCGCGTCATTGCATAAATAATACAGGAGCTCCCAGCACAGGAATCTCCTGCATAATTCCACACATGTGCGATACCGTGCAACCCTAACGCTCTCCGATGATCCACATCTCTCCCCTGACTCAGTAGTGGCCCGTGATATTGGTCTCAATACCCAAATGTTGAGCTTATTCCGCATGCTGTTATTTGCTGGGCTCTTAGATCCGGCAGTACGTGTATAAACTACACTGTAGAAAGACAACATAGTCAAAATTAAACAACAAGGGATTTTAGCAATATTTATTCGCTCGTTACGGAGTAAAGTTGTCTCCAGTTCATGCTGCCTGCGCTTTCGCACGTGATTACGTTTACTCTCCTGCAAACCCAACTTCTGTCAACCTTGAATGATTCAGTTCGTTCCTTATCCGTAGATATAAGCATAGTTACAGTATAATGTCTCTGAGGGTTGAACTGTCCGAATGTCTCGATGACCCGCCTATCATTAAACGTTCTACTCCATGCGGTCGCTGATACCTAAACTGACCTGGATAAAGTCCCGCATTCCTCGGAAAATCGCACGTGGTGAAGTTAGACAAAGTATGGATATACAAAGAAAGAAGGCGGCTGTTCGAATTGACAGTTTCAAGGGGACTGTATCCCGTAAAAATAAATACTATATGAGAGAACACTGAGTACAAGGAAGGACAACAGCCACAATTAGCGTGATGATTGGCGGTGCAATCACTGCTCTATGAGGCTAGTGACGAACCCCTACCAGGATGATCCGTCCCTTTTCGGCCTCTTCCTCTCTCTCCTTCCCACCTCCCAATAATCCACCAACACCTTCACCCCCAACCTTTCCCACTTGTCTCATATTGAAGACTGCAAGGGAAACCATCGTCTACTTGAGATTCATCAACACGGTCAAACTCATCGTTCAAAATGAGAGGCGAGGTACGAAATATCCTCCCGCTTGCTTTATTTACCTTTTGTTTTCCCCGCACTACGCGTTGGCAGCCCCTCCCCTGAGTATTGAATCGGTGGATAGACGCTCTTTGCCCAACGCCCATTCCATTGCTACCGGTCGCGCCTTTGCTAAATTGAATATAATTGCTTTATTGACTGTTTCTGACCCCGACTTAGATTTGCCACATTCACATCGGCCAGGCTGGTACTCAACTGGGTAACAGTGCTTGGGAGCTGTAAGTCCACACCGCTTTTTTTATTTGGGTATCACAACAACAAATACTCATCACCTTTGTGTCAATTATTTAGGTATCTCCTTGAGCACGGTCTCAGTGCAGATGGCCGTCTAGACCCCGAGAAGAGTGAGGAGATAAATCAGGGCGGTTCTTTCGAGACCTTCTTCACCGAAACTGGCAGCGGCAAATATGTTCCTCGATCCATCTTTGTCGATTTGGATCCATCGGTATGGATATGCCCAAACCATGAGTAATGTTGACCAGGCTGATATATTGGTAGCCAATTGATGAAATCCGCACCGGAGCCTACCGCCAACTCTTCCACCCGGAACAGCTAATTAGCGGGAAGGAAGATGCCGCCAACAACTGTATGTCTTGGAAGCCGGACTGCATTATAAGCCCAGGTTACTAATGAACCTACTACAGATGCTCGTGGTCACTACACTATTGGAAAGGAGCTTGTTGACACTGTTGTTGACCGTGTTCGCCGGCTTGTCGGTAGGTCTCCGCGTTTTCATAGGGTAGTTATTTGGTCACTTAAGGCTAACACCTACCAGACAACTGCAGCTCACTCCAGGGGTTCTTGATTTTCCACTCTTTTGGCGGCGGTACTGGTTCTGGTTTCGGGGCTCTTCTCCTTGAGCGTCTTTCCACCGAATATGGCAAGAAGTCCAAGCTGGAATTCTCCGTGTACCCCTCCCCCCGTGTGTCGACTGCAGTTGTCGAGCCTTATAACGCCGTCCTATCCACCCACAGTACCATTGAGAACTCCGACTGCACTTTCCTGGTGGACAACGAAGCTGTTTACGATATTTGCCGCCGCAACCTGGATATTCCCCGCCCGGGCTACGAACATCTTAACCGCCTGATTGCCCAAGTTGTCAGCTCTATCACTTCCAGTCTTCGGTTCGATGGTGCCCTCAATGTGGACCTGAATGAATTCCAGACCAACCTAGTGCCATTCCCTCGCATTCACTACCCGTTGATCTCGTATGCCCCAGTCATCTCGAGCAACCGCAGTTCCCACGAAAGTTTCAGGGTCCAGGATCTCACCCTCCAATGTACGTGCTCATTGACCTCCCATGCTTGACGTGTGAGCATAATATTAGACCTGTGCGATAACTAACAAATGCCTGTAGGTGCCGAGCCTAACAACCAGATGGTCGTTTGCGATCCCCGCAACGGTAAATACATGGCCGTTGCACTCCTGTACCGTGGTGACTGCGTGCCTCGCGACTGCACCCAGGCCATTGCGTCTCTCAAGGCTAAGGCTTCTTTCAACCTGGTCGAATGGTGTCCCACTGGGTTCAAGTTGGGTATCAACTACCAGAAGCCTGCCCGCGTACCCGGAAGCGAACTCGCTCCTGTCGATCGTTCCGTCAGCATGCTCTCCAACACGACCGCCATTTCTGAAGCCTGGGGCCGTCTTGACCACAAGTTCGATCTCATGTACTCCAAGCGTGCCTTCGTGCATTGGTACGTGGGTGAGGGTATGGAAGAAGGTGAATTCTCTGAGGCTCGTGAGGACTTGGCGGCTTTGGAGAAGGACTACGAGGAGGTCGCCGGCGACAACTTCGACGCAGAACTTGAAGAAGAAGTCGAGTACTAAGCGGCAGGCACTTCTCACTTTACCTTTGCTGGTTCAAATCTTGGTATCCCTGATGTCTCATTGTCAAAGTTCAGTGTCCATTTTCGTTATTTTACTCTTCTTTCGTATCCAGCGTTCGTTCATTTATTTGTGCGTTTTTAATTTCCCCGATAGCCAAAACGCTAGATTATCGACGGCCAACCGTGAAATACAATTGAATATAATTACTCCCAGTTTATTCGAACAAAACACCAACCGCCGACTGGTAGTATTCATGGACCCACTGGTCTATGTATGATAAGGAAATCTATAAAGTCTATGCAACTTGCCCTACACATTATGACCAGCAGCTACTCCATACTCTTGAAGAAGCTTCAAAGTCCTTTCGTACGTCCACATAGTCACCGCGCTAGCCGGCGCAGCCTTGAATAAACTCACGGTCAAACCGCGGTATAGGCCGCGCACGCCTTGCGTCCTTAATATCAATCCCATGGTATTGAAGACCCCGCGATATTCAGGGATATTCCGGTGCACGTACAAGGCGCGTGTTGGGCCCTGTACTTGTAACCGTTTCCGCACGAGATCAAGCGGGAACACACCCGTTTTGGCGAGAACACTCGCAACCACACCTGCTGCGGCATCCCCAGACCCAGGTGGTAAGGGGATGGGTAAGGCATCGGGTGCGGTTGCCATCACTGGGCGAAGCGTCTCGTATGTGGCGAAGAATAAGCCCATGTAAGGCACGATCTGGCCAACTGCAGCGCTGCAGCCGCGGAAAAACCCAGCTGGTCCTTCATACCTTGCGATATCCCTTACCGACGAAAGCAGGGAGCCGTAAACGCGGTGCTCGCCAGACCCCTGGGCCGCGAACCGTGTTCTTAGTAAATCAAGCGGGTATGTCGACGCCGTTGCAACCCCGCCAGCCAGAGCACCGGATATAAACGACTCGGCAGGTTGCGGGAGACGATGTGGATCCAATTGGGATAGAAGTTGCGTTGTGGTTCGGTAGGTTGTGAATTGTATCGCGCCATAGCAAACGTACATCACTTCTGCTGGGATGTTGCCCTTCCATAGCCCCGTTATTCCCTCTTCGCGGAGGATGGTCTTGATGGTGGAAAGCGTGCCTTTGTAAACAGGGCCAGATATGTGGGCGTGGGAGGTTGGGTCAGAGAGGGAGTGTATTTGGAGCTGAAGACGGATTTTGACAACATCTAGCGGGGCTATACAGAATCTATTACCGGAAAAGGGTCGCGATGTTAGCCTGGTTTATTTTTTTTGAGCTTGAGAAAGGAGGTGCCTACCGTGAGATGAGGCCGGCTATCCCGCCCGCGAGGACGACTTGTCGCCGTGTGCCCTAGTCATTGTTAATATTGGTCCTCCTGGGAAATTTGTATATATATATATATATATATAAGAATACGGTCAATGCGTACTTCATCTTTTAGATGCTCGCCGCCAGCCGACATGCATGTGACAGAATGAAAAGCGGTTTGGGATCGGAGGTTATCGGGGAAAGACCGTCGCTAGATGGTGCGCACAGCTGCCACGGTCATCGGTAGACGGCTAAGTTTATCTCTTCAGCTTATTTTGCTCGTGACGCGATATAGAGATGGAATTGAGTTGTTTCAGCGGAAGGCTAAGTGTTGGTGCTCTCGTTTAATGGGTGATTGTTGCTGAAGTCCACGGCCCGAAAAAAGAAGCACAAGAGCTAAATTAAATACATAGTGGTATTAATGTGACCATACGGTACGCTAGTTTCAGGCCATGCCCTGCCCTGCCTCGGCTGAAGGGGATGATGGAGCAGTCTCCCCGCGTTTCGTCGATCCTGTGTTGACATCGACAGCCAACGTTCGTTTGGCGCCATTCAGCTCCCTATTTCTTCTTTGGAATTAGATTCTGCCATTGCAATTCAGCCGTCATGTTCCGGTCTCTACTACGTGCTCCTCGGCGCTTCCACAGAGTATCTATACCAACAACTTCTGCGCTTTATTGTCGACCCCCTATCACCCTTCAATTCAACCCTGCCAGCCAACGATCCTTCACGCCTTCACGCGGACACGGCCAAGATAGATCAGATGTAGGGATCTATCCACGCAAGGATAATCTTCTAGTTCAACAAGATGGATTCCGGAAATCACTGTCATATATCCGACTGCGTGACTGGTGTACATGTCCAATTTGCGTGGACATCCATTCCAAGCAACGAAACTTCCGGACTTCTGACATCCCCGTGGATATCAAACCTAATTCTATCAAATGGGATCAGAGTTCACTGGAAGTAACCTGGGAAAATGATATTCCTGGATTCGATTCTTCTCACACTTCAAGATATGCAATAAGTGAGCTCGACGGTATTACGCGCTACGGTGTTACCTCTGATACTGGCCTTAAAAGACATCGCGTTAACTGGGACGGACCGCTTATGGAAGAACTACAACATTGGGTTTCATACGAGGATTACATGAACAACGGACCCGAATTTACACGCGCCATGCGAAATCTATCTGTGCTAGGTATGATATTCGTGAAAGATGTCCCAGATTCGCGGGAAATGGTTGAGAAGCTTGCCACGCGCATTGGACCGCTCCGAAACACATTCTACGGACCGACATGGGATGTCCGCACAGTCCCCCAGGCTAAGAATGTTGCTTACACCAGCCAATTTCTGGGATTTCACATGGATCTCATGTACATGCGGGATCCACCAGGCTACCAATTTCTGCACTGTCTTCGCAATTCATGTGATGGTGGGGAGTCGCTGTTTGCAGATGCATTCCATGCTGCCGCCAAAATGCATCAATACGAACGGGAATACTTTGACGCGCTAACAATGACAAATCTATCGTACAGCTATCTACATGAGGATAGTAAATATTGTCAAGTACGGCCGGTCTTTGACGTGGGGGCTGACAGATCGAAAGGGTCACTCCTTGAATTTGTCAACTACTCACCTCCCTTCCAAGGTCCTAAAATTGAAAGCATGGACAAGGCCTATGGATCGGTAGGGTGGCAGAAAATGGAGATCGAAGCCCTGCAGGCTTTCGCCAAACGTCTCGAATCCGAAACCTCAGTATTCGAATTGAAACTTAATCCTGGCGAATGCGTTATATTTGAAAATCGTCGCGTGGTTCATGCTCGTCGTCAGTTCAATACTGCTATGGGTGAGCGGTGGCTTGCGGGAGCTTATCTCGACACCGATGTAGTTCAGTCTCGTTTCCGTGTGCAAAAGGAGACCGACCCTGATGCATGGACAATCCCTGGGGGGACTGGCAAGGGCTAAGCTGCAGTTTTATGGGATATCGGGTCAAACGGCCGGAAGCCCCGAATATGTCGGAATGGTCAAGAACAGAAAGGGTTAGTTTTGGAGTGATTCCAGGCTGATCTCGGTTAAAAACAAAGACAAATAGAGCTGGACTGCTTAAGGCTGTGTATAGTATCCCAGAAGCCAAGAGAACCCGGCTGTTTGAAAGTTTGAGCTTGATAGAATTGGACGAAGGAGCATGTAAAGGTATTTATGCGTAATATCAGCCGCTGTCTCTGCAAATATGAAATACGTTACTTGAGAATGGGATTACACCTGGGTTTCTTTCCTTTTTTAAACAAAAAACATGCTTACATATTTTGGCTTCAATTTCGTATAATTATATAGCACGCTTGTCAGCTCTTGCTACGTAAGGTAAGACACCATAGTTAACTAAGGTATGCTGATCCATATTTCTGTAAATCTAATAGGTAATTTAGAAAATTGGCGTCAACTAAGTCCACAGATTGACCCATATATCTTTTATTTATTTCTCTACATTAGGCGGCAGCAGTGGCCTTGTTAACGGAGAAGCTGTCGAGGAAATCAGGGTCATTTTCAAGTTCCTCCTTGACCTGTATCGAGAAACAGATGTTAGTTAAGCCACGAAGAAAAAAACCACCAAAAATGAAAGGGGACATACAATATCTAATCCCCCAACTAACTCCCCACCAACCCAAAGCTGTGGGAAAGTGGGCCAGTCCGCGAATTCCTTCAAGCCCTGTCTTACATCCTCGTCGGCAAGGATGTTGAAGAATCCATACTTGACACTCCTCTCACGCAAGATACCAACCAGTTGCCGGCTGAATCCACACTGAGGCGCGCTAGGTGTCCCCTTCATAAACAGCATAACTGGCGCAGCCTTAACCAGTTCCGCAATACGAGCAAACAACGCCTCCTTCGACTGTTCAGATGTCAAGGCCGGTGCACCACCCGCACTCTGACCGGCAGACAACATAGGTGCCTGTGTAGCCGTTGTCGGGCCGTCCTCCCTGGGCACAGCGGTCAACGCTGGCGGGATAGTAGTGGAACCAGCACCATTGGTGCCGGCGCTTGACCCGGTACCAGCATATCGCTCGACAGCATCGCGCACCTTGGTTGCCTCGCTCCCGCTAATAGATTCGAGAACTCTACTGTCCTTGAGAAGGACGACATATGGAACAGCCGTGACATCGTATTCTTCGGAGATATCAGGGAGTTCTTCGGCGTTGATACTGAAGAAGGCGACAGTTGGCGGGGAGGCGACGGGGTATTGAGAGGCGAGGGCAGAGAGGACGGCTCGCATTTGCGCGCACGGGGCGGCCCATGGTGCATGGAAGTAGAGAACAACGAGGGTTGAGGCTGGGATGGAGGCGATCTGAGGGGTGAAGCTCTCCTCTGAGGTTATCTCGAGGAGGGTAGACATCGCGTGAGGAAGGTGATTTTCTTCTTTGGGATGTGGGGTGGGCTCGAGGGCTGGCGGGGGAAAAACGGGAATGAACGGGAGAGCTGGGTTGGGCTCTCTGGTGGCTGGCGGTTGACTTTGCGAGGTCAAAATGAGAGCGAGCGATAGAAACAGGGAGAAGCGCACGCGAGAGAGGCGACACAAAGATTGATGAAGCTGAGTGTCAAGTCGATGGAGAAGTAGAAGACGAGAGGAGGCGGCGAAATGACGATTCGATCTGATAAGCGGCCAAATTCGCGCTCCGGTCGCGGATCGAAACCTTTTTTTTTCCCGCTGAGTGTATTCCGATTACACGGTTGTTACAAGAACCTAACTGCAGGTTGGCGAATCATCTATTGTTTATGCGGCAAATCCTCTGTTCGTGCCACGTCTACAACTTGAGTGATTTGCTCAAACTGAAGACCACCACTACGCTTATGGGGCACTGAAAGACGGAAAACATCCGAGCGCCCAATGTGACACTGATCGGTCAAGATGGCTGTTTCGTGGGGATCAGATAACGAGCCGGTGCATACGATGGGTTACCGTATTAATACCCGCTATCATCACGTGAGAAATTCAAAAGTTGACCGACCGTTTCGGAGTTTAAGACCTGCCCTGCGATTGGAATAAAACCTCAACAGGCACAATTCATCTGTCCTGCCCCCAGATATGCCAAATACAAAGAAACGCAGGCATACTGAACCTGGGTACTCGGATGATGAAGTCCCAGTCGTGGCGAACCCTGACTCACAAGGATTTGGTTTAGGTCAGACTCTGTCACTGCTGCAGAAGTCGAACGAACCCTCGCCTGACAGCAGCACTGCTTCTGCTAACGAATTGCCAATTGCTGTTGGCGAGGAAGCGACAAACGATGCTGAGGCGACATCAGGCAATCAACGACCTGCGAAGAAGAAGCGATTGAACGGCGAGAAGGTTAAATATCCCACCCTCACTTATGTTGAAGGCCGACAGCTGCAGTCCTCTATCCGCATCGCCGACCTCCAGAATTTGCTACTGTTCTGCTTCGCAGATGGCATTGCACCACAATGGATAGCTGTTAAGAATAGCACTCGTATCCGGAAGGCAGTATTCTTGATGGTTCCTGGTTTAGAGCTAGGGATGCTTGATGGAACAGTTCCTTTGGATGCATCGCAAGTGAAAAAGGACACTGGAGAGAAGCCAGCCGATGATGGCACTGATCTAAAGGCAGCTGAGTTCGCAAGATGGAAAGAAGGTCTGCCATCTGAGGACCGGTCTCACTTGTTCAGCCCCCGTCCTTTATCCACCAGCACCGTCCCTGAACCTTTACAGCCTTTAGCCAACATCTTTTCCCACGCCTGGCCAATTCGGGCACCCGGCGACTCGAAGTATAACAAAGTTCACTCGCCTTTGCAGGCTGTTCTTATGACCCCTTTACCTAAAAACAAAGACAAAAATGGGAAAGGCGCGAAACCGCCTCGAGTCGACAAAAACCACACACCCAAGCGAACCCCTATTACAACGTTCATAAGCCCGGTTGGGGAACTACGAGAGAATGAGTATCCTCTACACCCCGCACTTTCAGTATCAGAAAGCGAGAAGTTGATTTTGGACGAGACTCGGAAACGAGCCGGCCAGTCTACGGAAGATGGGTGGGTAGACACTCATGTAGAAAGCATCGAAGCTGGTATTGTTCCTGAAGCTGAGATTCAGCAAGGGAGTACGACGGCAGGACGCGACATACTCGCCTTGGATTGTGAGATGTGCATCACTGAAGGCGGTAATTCAGAGCTCACCCGCATCAGCTTGGTCCGGTGGGACGGGGATGTTGTCCTGGACGAGCTTGTAAAGCCAAAATTGCCTGTGATTGACTATTTAACCCGGTTCTCGGGAATCACTCAGGAGATGTTAGACCCTGTCACCACCACACTCGCAGACATCCAGCAAAAGCTACTTTCCATAATCACTGCTCGCACGATTCTTGTCGGCCACTCGCTGAACTCAGACCTAAACGCCCTGAAACTCACCCATCCCTTCATTGTCGACACTACATTCTTATACCCTCACCCTCGTGGCCCCCCACTCAGAGCAAGCCTGAAATGGCTTACCCAGAAATACCTCGGCAAGGAAATCCAAAAAGGCACGACAGGCCATGATTCCGTCGAAGATTCCCGTGCCGTCCTCGAGCTCGTCAAACAAAAATGCGAAAAAGGTGAACAGTGGGGCACAAGTGACGCCTCCAACGAGAGTATTTTCAAACGCTTAGGTCGGCATACCCCTTCTGGGAAGGCAGATGCAACCACGACGGGCCGCACAGGCGCGGTCGTTGATTGGGGCAGCCCCGAGCGTGGCCTGGGGTCGCAGGCCACCACCTCTATTGGATGCGGTGATGATGATGCCGTGGTAAAAGGCATCTCCGCTACTGTAAATGGAGATGAGGGTAACTCATCTATACCCAGTGATGGGGTTGATTTCACCTGGGCTCGCATACGTGAACTTGAAATCCACCGGGGATGGTGTAACCGAATCCCGGACCCAAATAATGCCAATGAATCGACAACTATCAACGAGGAAACAGATTCCCCGCCAAAGACGCTCTCCAGCGTCGTCTCTCGGACCGTCTCCCGGATCAATGAGGTCTATGAGTCTCTTCCCGCTTTCACACTTTTTGTTGTGTACTCCGGAACTGGTGATCCTCGGGAGGTGGGCCGTTTACAAGCAATGCAGAAGCTTTTCCGTGACGAGTATCAGTCGAAAAAGCCGTGGGATGAGTTGACCGTCAAATGGACGGATACCGAAGAACAGGCTTTGAAGAAGGCTTGTGAACGTGCTAGAGAGGGGTGTGGGTTTATGTGTGTGAAGTAGTTGGTTGAATAAATCATTGGATGGTTTAATTCATGTTGTACATGCTCTATCTACCTTACTATGTTGGATACATGTTAGAGATACCCAATGAAGCACCGCAATATTAATAAACAGCGTTCTAGACTTTTTGTTAAAGAGTTTTTAACCCAAATTCCGAAGGATGGCCGAGACTAGCCGAACTGCATATTTCAAGTAGTTATACATCGTAATAGAAGTGAACGCGGTAGGTATATTGGTACATTTTCTCTGAAATCAAAATGTTATCGGACATCCCCGGTATCCATAGCTTCTTCGCGTTGCATGGCTAGCTTTGCCATGTTATCTCGCGTTGCGGTCTGCGTCTTACGTTTCTCGTTCATTTCAACCCTGGACTCTTTCCCACCATTATGTTGTGATCCATGGACTTCGATATAAGGGTTTTCTTTGTCTAGTTCGACCATGGGCTGGTTGCTGCTGTCCGTAGAAGTGTTTTTGTTTCGCTGTGGGTTGTCTGTGGACACTCTGTTTCTTGAATTTGGCGATCGGACTCGCGAGCGGCTGCGTAGACTGCTAGACCGCGCTGGGCGGCTATCCAGAGTCCCCTGATGGCTGCTTGGAGTAGAGTGTTGAGGGTTGCTATCTTGCTCGGGCACCGAGGCCGGCTTCGAATTTGAAGCTGAGGCAGGTTGCGTGGTCTGACTGATTGACTTCCGAGGGGGACGGCCTTTGGGCCTCTTGTTGGGGCCCGAGTTCCCACTTGACGAGAGACGCGGTCGTTTCGATGGGGGTTGATCTAGCGAGAGAGACTGTGGAGTATCATTCGTTTGGTTGTTAACTTCGATCTGAAGCTTGGGAGAGCTTGAAGACGTAGGATTAGGCGTTGGTTCCGCTGTTGTTCCATTGCCCTTTAGTGGAATTTTAACAGAGGGCATGTCAGTCTCCCCCAAAGAGAAATCGATCATGCTGTCTTCTTCATCGCCATCATCATCAAAAGAATCCGCAACTGGCTTTTCACGGCCGCCCTGGTAGTGATCTGGAAAGGGGAAGGGTCGCTTTCTGCCCTCCCGAAGGAGTCCCGGAGTTGCGACTTCTGGAAGTGGTGCTTCAACGGTCAAAGTTGGGAGCGTCTGTCTCGTGTGTTCCTCCACATAACGATTGCGGAATTTCAAGGCCTCAATCTCGAGCTTCAGTTTCTCGATCTCATCCGCCTTCGATTTCAGTTCCTTCAGCACTGTTGTCACCATGCTGAAATCGGAATTCGCAAGTTCATGCTCGTTTGGAAAGCGACTCGGGCCATTCAATTCGATACGCATAGAAGTGAAGGCATTTTTCAACTCGTGCATCGTATCGTGCAGATTGCTAACAGAGCTGGAAATATGGTCGAGGCTTAGACATTGTCGCTGGATCTGATGCTCTACAGGCACATCGTAGTTGTCCACTTCGCCGGCATTCGTTGCCACTAAAGCCCCTGAATGAGAGTATGCCCCGTCCACTCCTAGTGTTTTGGGTCTGGGAAACAAAAGATCCTCAAGCACTCTATCTCCGTCTTTGAATGTCGGCTCTACCGTGCGCATCGTGACGATCTCGAGTAACGAAACTTTCGATAACTTCCAGAAGACATTCGGACTGAAAAATTAGCTTCAAGACCTTGCGCAAAGTTTCACCTGCTGAGAAATTGAACTCACCCGTTGTCCAGAGCGCACAGGACCCCCAGTTTCTGTTGGCAAAGTTTACATCCTATCTCCTGAACAATGCGACCACGTATGCTTAACTCGGACGACTGCGGAATCTGCTTCTTTTCGCTGGAAATTGCGAGGCGATGAAGTTGGATGCTAAGCCAACCAGAAACAACCGAATATGAGTTCGACAGTTTCACCCATTCGTTCTCAAGAACTGCTAAAGAGCTTAAGCATCGCGAACACTGGCAAAGTATTGCCGGGCGGGTGAGTCTAGAGAGATCCATGGTGCTGGTCTCTATGTTGAAGCGTGAAAATGTCGTCGGTGTGGTGTGCGCCACCTGTCATGGGGAAACTCTGAGATCATTCCAGGGCTGCACGTCAAGAGCAAAGATATCCGCAAACCTGATTCCAGAGGCGAGTCTGGACTGCTGAGTCAGCTCCAAATTGGAACATGCCGGCGGGGCCTTTCTTCTTTGGGAATATCGAGAAATGTTCAGGCGCCTTGGCAGTCGGCACTCTAGTCTAATTAGGTTGGCGTATTTCCCCCAGCCTCCAAAAACGGAGACAAAATTGCTACTAGTCCTAGTAAGGCTAGCGTCACTTTTTGCCCATTTCCAGCCAATTGCACGAGTATCTTCACAGCTGGGGTTGGCCCTGATGCCTGGTAGATGCTTCGCGACAACCAGCAGAGATCGAATTCCTAGTATGGGTGCAGCTATTTTGAAAATTACCAGTAGATTGGACTCCTATATTGCGTTAGTACCTTTAGCAAACCCATGTGAGAGTCGTCGTTTTTTCGCAAAACAAGCTAAGCCAGTCAACCCCACATGTCGCGGCTATCGAGGGAAGGAGAGGGGATTCTTTCTCCAACAAAATCTCCCCTCTTTCTTCTAACAAGTGATGCACCCGGAATTACACCTGAATGAAACGTTTCGCTAGACCTATCTTTCAGTCTCCACGTCTGTTCCGACCTACCTTGTCAATTTTACAGGCCAGACACGGCTCGAGACCTATCGCGAACATGGCAACATCCTCTGATGCCGCCGGTGGTGGCCGGACAACATGGCAGGGCGCCGGCGCCGCTGAATTTGATTTGAGGAGTGAGTTAGGCTCTGGTACTCTGGGCGCATACCAGGCCTATTTGATTATTTTACTAAATGTCTGCGGGGATAGGTGACACTATGACCAAGCCAACTCCCTCTATGCTCAACGCGATCTGCCAGACGACCCTTTCAGACGATGTTTTCGAGGAAGACACCGTGACAAATGACTTACAAACATATGTCGCCAAACGTACTGGTCACGAGGCGGGGCTATTGGTGATGTCGGGTACAATGGGGAACCAAGTTGCCATTCGCACCCACTTAGTTGAACCGCCATACTCCGTTGTTTGTGATTATCGCTCCCACATCATTTGCTATGAGGCGGGAGGCGTCAGTGCTTGGACGGGAGCTACAGTTATACCCATTATTCCCAAGAATGAAAGCTATATGACGCTCGAAGATGTTCAGAAGAAAGTGGTAATTAGCGACGATGTCCACAAATGCCCCACAAAGTTGATCAGTTTGGAGAATACACTGGATGGGATGGTAATGCCGCTAGAGGAAGCCCGCAGGATTACGGAGTGGGCGCACAAAAATGGAATCAAGGTACACCTAGATGGCGCGAGATTGTGGGAGGCTGTGGTGTCGGGAGCAGGGAGCTTGGAGGACTACACCAGCCTCTTTGATAGCATTAGCCTGTGCTTCTCTAAGGGTCTAGGTGCACCTATCGGCAGCATTATAGTTGGATCAGAAGCTTTTATCAAAAAGGCCCGCTGGTTTCGCAAGTCAGTGGGAGGCGGCACCCGTCAAAGTGGAGTGATAGCTTCGGCTGCAAGGGTTGCTCTGGATGAAACCTTTGGAACAGACGCTCACGGACAGCAAGGAAAGCTCCGAGAGACCCATATCAAAGCGAAACGTGTCGCAGATATGTGGACGAATCGTGGAGGCAAACTAGCCTACCCTGTCCATACTAACATGGCATGGCTA
This sequence comes from Aspergillus sp. PM3604, assembly GCA_025768815.1. Taxonomy (NCBI): domain Eukaryota; kingdom Fungi; phylum Ascomycota; class Eurotiomycetes; order Eurotiales; family Aspergillaceae; genus Aspergillus; species Aspergillus sp. PM3604. The sequence goes on along the minus strand of JAMFNW010000040.1, from coordinate 47,286 downwards.
GACATTGAGGCATCTGGGCTAGGGCCCAATGATCTGGCCGAGACCGGAAAAGAGAAAGGACTGAAGCTCTTGGGGAACAGGATTGTTGTCCATTACCGTACGTCCCTGACCCCAGCCCCATGTAGTTGCGTTCGGCAAGTCCTAACACCTTGCAGAGGTATCAGATGATGCAATCAACCGCCTGGAGCAAGTGTTTGACCTGGTGATGAGAGGCCAACACAAACAGAGTGCTGACAGCAGTAAGCCTTACGGCAGCCGATAGTTAGCTGAGGCCTGCAAACATAGATAGATAGCAAAAATCTCCAGAATTCGGAAATTTTCCCCATCGTAGATAGTAGGGAAGACGCTGACAATATTATCATCTAAGTAACCAATGCAATCGCAGCCTTCTATAGTTTGCTAGTTACAAAAATGAACGTTGGATAGGCGGCGCAGGAAAACCTCTGGCCGCCTAATTGAGCTTAAACAAAGCAACCATGGTCGGCTCCCGTGAGCCCCATCAAAGTGAAATTTCATTGGCTGGAGTGCATTATTGTGGCCTCAGGAACGAATATTGATGCCTGATTTCTGCCTGTGGCTTTCTTGGAGGCTCATAAAGCTGAGCCATCTCCCGTGTCTTCTTGTGCGTTCCTCGGACGACGAGACGACGACTCGAAGACTCAAACCAGAAAGTCTCTCGTCTCGTCCCGATACCTGATTCCGCCTGCCAAGCATAACCCATCTTTGCAATCAGCCTTGCTGGTTGTTTTAGATGGCTCAGGCGGATTTTGTCAAGTGTGTACGTCCGAGCTCCATCTTTTTGTTGAATAAGGAAGAACTGCATAGAACTGACTGCCAACGACTGCTGCAGATATAATCGCTTCCCCCGTGAATTTTCATGTACAAACTGCTCGCCACCGCTCCTTTTTTTTTCAATGACATTTTGCTGCCTTCGAGGAATAGTGTTTGAACATAACGGATCTTCGCCATCGTTGGAGGCGATCAGCTTAAACAAGAGCTCTTGGCTTTCTTGAACAAGTCCGGGCAATACCCAACTCAGAATATTTTAGATTTTGTTGCATCTTCGACCGTTTACGCTCCATTAGGTGCATCAAACTGCCTTCAAGATACCCTGGTCATATATCTCGGCGCACATCCAAACCACCGCTACCCATCAGGAACTTCCAGCTTCCAAACCAACATACCACAGATACTTTCCTTTTGGCTTCATCCCTATAAGGTAAAGTGCCTGACCGTCGAACACCAAAACGTTGTCAGTACTGGTATTTAGATCACGAACACTGATGCATGGTCAGGTGTATGATATGGACCGCCTCTAGTGGAGCAAAAACACTCAGACTTATATCAAGCCTTTCCATATGCCCTCCATTTTCCGCCTTGGTTTTTTATCCTAGGTGATACTGTCCTCTCAGGACCACTTGCCTTTCCAGCATGGAGGCAACACAAGAGTCAACTCAACCATACACGGATCCTCGACGCGAAAACCTTAATAATTCTGGACTACTCGAAGAGGACTTGGGGGATGTCATCTGTATTCTTCACCCGAGCTCCCCCGGGGCTCTCGAAGCAGTAGCCGCAACAGCTCGCATCGCACCTTGGCATATTTTACAAAGGGATGCACTTGAGTACGGGGTTTCTGGTGCCCCAGCTCTAGACATTGCTCTTAGATTGTCCTCAAAAGTGAATGACCTTAGTCGGGGCTTTTGCTTTGGGCGTACACTCGGCCGTTCCGATATACTTCTTGCCGCAGACACTACTTCTAGGCGTATCTCCAACACGCACTTTCGGATATACTTCACAGATAACTGTATTCTCATGCTTGAGGATGTCTCGACCAACGGTACGATTGTAGACAACTGCCGCCTTCGCAAGCGGGAGAAAGAGAACAGCCGAATGTTAACCAATGGGTCCGTCATTCAAGTGGTCAATGGTGATGATCCCCCGAATGAAGTGAAGTTCGTGGTACGTATGCCCAACAGGGATGGATTTTCAGAAATATATGCCAAGAACCTCGAGAAGCACATTGGACAAGCCCAGGGTATTGTGCAACCTGGAAAGCGCCAACCGTCAACCCATGGGATTCCGTCATGGAATACTCACGGGATGCACTGGTCGGGTGGGCCAACGTACAATGTCACTGGACAAATCGGGAAGGGGGCTTTTGCAGTGGTTTACAAGCTAGCTACGAAGCAGCATGGAGCTGTGTATGCAGCTAAGGAACTTGACAAACGCCGATTCATGAAGAACGGTATACTGGATCAAAAGGTTGACAACGAACTGAAGATTATGAAGGACCTAAAACATGTGAGTGAATGAAATTGTACCACCTGTGTCCTTTCCACTTTTACTAACCTAATGTCTAAACAGCCCAATATTGTTCAGTACATCGATCATCATGAGCATGACCGCTGGATTTATATCATCATGGAATATGTTCCTTGTGGAGAGTTGTCTACATATCTACAAAACATGGTCAAGATCCCCGAGGATATGGTGAAAACAATTGCTCGGCAAATAATTCACGCGCTAAAGTACCTCCACAAACGGAGAATCACACATCGTGATATCAAGCCGGACAATATCCTGATCGCATCCCCGGAGCCGCTGAAAGTGAAACTGTCGGACTTTGGATTGTCAAAGGTTGTTCAGGAGGAGACATTCCTGAAAACCTTTTGCGGAACACTCCTATACTGCGCACCGGAGGTTTACCCGGAGTATGACATGTATCGTCGTGGTGAGGCGAGGAAGAGACGTAGGGTTGGAGATCCGTAGGTGACCCCATCCCTCCCAACTTACCTTTTTTTTTTTTTAACTGGTAACAAGGCAACCGAAAACTTCACCCTATGACCAATCTGTGGATATGTATTCGCTTGGTGCCGTTCTTTACCACCTTCTTGCCGGTGTTCCGCCGTATACTGGCCGAGGCGATGATCGAGGAGCACAGATGCTGCGAACCATCATGACAACAGACCCTGAATACAACATACTCCGCAGTGCAGGTGTCTCGGAAGCGGGTATTGACTTGGTATCTAAGCTTCTCAACCGTGACCCTCAGCTTCGACCCAAAGAGCGGGACTGCCTCAAGCATGAGTGGCTAGTTGATGTTCCTGATGTGGATGAATACGAAGACGACGATATAACGTCGAACTACTCGGATGGACTCTCTGATATAGGTGAAGATGCGGAAGATGACTTGGATGCTTCTCAACTCTCCCTGGAAGAAGGCGGTAATTTGGATGAAGAGTTCGCTGAAAATGACAGCGACTTGACTCAATCGAAAAGACCCAGGATAGATCCCCCCCCTCCAGAGATCCGTTACCCGTCACTTCCAAACATTGAAAATTCGCAGGATTATCAGCAACTAGCCCAGTCCACACCTAGACGTCTTTTCGGAGAAATATCTTCATCGGCTCTGCGCAGCTCCCATGCCTTGGGCGCCAACATGGATCCATTCGAGGATGGCAATTTTAGCATCCATGACTTTGTTTCTTCAACCGGTGAGTCGATGATCAGTTACGGCGACAGCCTCCACTCCGTCATATCCCTCCCGGAAAACCCCGTTTCTGGATCGGCACTTAGCTTACTGGGCGCTGAGAATCTCGTCCGGCAGCTCAACATGAACTCGTGGCACCCTGGCACTTCCAGAAACCCTCTCCCCTCCGGCGAGACAGCAAGCCTTCATCTCAATGAGGGCGTTGGCGCTGTTGACGATAAAGTTCAGGAAGAAATTCCGCAAGCCAATTCTCATACAACCCCAAGAGCAGCCAAATTCAGTCGGCGGATTGAATTGCCTTTACCGGACACTGCTAGTGAACGTTCTAGCTCGGATGATAGTAACATACGGAATGTAGGCGGCCAAAATGGGTACTCAGCGCGTGAACCAGGGGAGATTTTCGATATCGAACTTGCCAATACGATGGACGCCAAAACCGGTCAGTCAGTCCGTGAGCAGTCTGAAACAAGAGGCTTCCAACCCCCCGAAGACCCAACTGAGATCGGCGGCCCTGTTGCGATACCAAGACCTCTTCCGCCGACCGGCCAGTCACGGCCTCTACTAGGAAAACTTACATCTCTACCGGGGTCAATAATTGATCTCACTCTCCAGCTAGAGGGTCGGATGACGTCCTGGGGGCGTGGTCCTAAAGCAAGTATCTGTTATCCTGACCCAATGGATAGTCGCATTCCTGCCTATGCCATTGAGGTGACCTTCTGGGCCCCAAGGCTCGAGGAGCGTGTTGCGTCTGGACAAGACTGGATGAATATTCCCGGGACAATGGCTTGTCTTTCGACGAAGACTCGCAAGTGGATTTGGGTGAACGACGTCGAACTCCACAAAGGCCCAGAAGGAGGCCGCCATTACGGCAAGCTGTATACCGGCGATATCATAACTATCTACCGCCATCGCAACAAGTTTTTAAAGTTCAAGTGCGAGTTCTACCATGGGGATAGCGCGCGCGAAAGACCGGAGAATGAGACAGGTTTTGCAGTGCGCAAAGCACTGACATCCAAAGACGCAGCGGCCAATCAACAACCGGCGCGACGAAATCTTAATGTGAAAGGGTAATACTGTGGGGCATCATGGAGTTTTTGGTGAACTGGTTTCAATTTGGACTTTATTCTAAACGGCTTGGAACAAGAATGTAGGTATTGGTGCCTTGGCTTGCTACCGCGTTTTGGGGTTCTCCGACTCGACACAAGATAAACTGACAAAAAAAAAGCAAATAAGGGAAGTGGAAAGAATATAAAAAGTCGCGGGAAGAATCAGCTGTACCTTTACTCATCAAATCTATTTAGAGCAATATCAATACCATGTATATTGGTGCGCCACTGTGCCCTTCTAGTGTAGTGTACTGACATGCTTACATGTGTCTGAAAACGGAAGCCTGTGGTTCTCGCCCGGCCACTGGCTAGGGCCGCGCTTGTTGCAGTTCCAAGTTTCCAACCTCAACATCCACGTTCCTCGCAGGCAACCACCCACATTATGAGCTCAATGGCCGCCTCCTTGCATTCCCCAGGCAAGTTTGAACAAGCGAGGTAACAACTAGTGATTGGCCTGTCTGATATGCTCTCCCTCCAGATCCATGGCGTTTCTGCTTCAATTGTCGCTGTCTCAGTCTGTCTGCAATTTCGCCATCCCGACTTCATAATAAAAATCGAGGTAGCGATAGTGAGTTACTTTAAATAGCGAATATCTTCTGAGCGCCGTGGATTCTGTAACCTCGTTCCGTGGAACCTGGGTTCCTGGACCCTGAGAGGTGGCTCTCCAAGCTTCAACTGACGAAAGCGGGCAGGCCGTTCGCGGCAAGCTCTCTCCAGATAGAAAGCCAAACCACATTGAGGCCGGCGACTTTTCCTGCTTCAACACCTGGTCTCCTCTCGTTTTCCTTTTGCGGTCTCAGTCCCCCTTGCTATAACTATCTGGTTGTTTTTTGATTAGCCAGAGCTCGCTGCAGATCGCCTGGATGATCTGCGCCCATCCTGTGCATACCTAGTGCATACTCTCTATCAATTGCGACAACTCACTTGGGGAAAATTCCCCCGCACATCGCAAGGTCGATACAGTGATTCACTGCTATTCTATCGCTGTCGCTCGAGGTACCGCAGCGATCTTGACACCCAACCTATAGCCCTCACCTTGTTGCGAGGAAGCCCTGGGTCGCCTTTCCGTGTCCTCGTGAGACAACCGGCGTACAGCGAGTTGACTCAAATTCCTCGATTACTTTCCGCCCTGGTTACCATAGCCTTTAACACTTTCCCATGTCGCTAACTCGGTCGCCCTCTCCCCGTCCGGGAGGAGGGTGGTCGAGCCCTGGTTTGACACCAGGCAGTGGCAGATCAACGCCTCAGAATAGCCTCCACCCACCAAGTCAATCCGATCCGTGGCTTGCTGCTAAAGCCAAAAGTGATGAGGTCCGTGGCTATCCGTCCTTTTCTACTAAGAACAACGGGTTCTTTTCGCGCTCGAAAAACCAAATATCTGCCACTCTTCCGAAGTTTCGAGTGAGCTCTAGGTCGCCGAAGGGATACTCTGAGAAGGATGGCTCTACATATGGACATGGACGGAATTGGCGCCCGATGTGGCTAGGGAGGGCCGTCATGCGACGGAGGAGGTCACGACTCCTTCTAGCATTGATGCTCTTTCTGGTTGGATACGTATTATTTTGGACATGTGAGTTATTCCTTATGCGGATCCCTTGATTGTATTTGGGGCGGTAATTAACGTCGTTTATTCAGTCTTTGTCGAAACCTTTAGGCGATCAGCCTTTGGAGGTGGACAAAAATTCGTCATAATACTTGAATCCAATATCGAGGGCGGAGTTATGGAATTGAAAAGTACAAGGGAATGGACCATCGAGCGCAACAGCATTAAGAATAAGAAAGAGTATGCTAAAAGATGGGGCTACGAACTGGAGACTGTCAACATGTTAGCAAAGAAGCGCTATTCACATGAATGGCGCGAGGGTTGGGAAAAGGTCGACATTCTGCGTGATACCATGCGGAAGCATCCTGACGCAGAATGGTATGCCACCTATGAAGTCCAAAACCACATAGCAATTGCTAATACTTTATAGGTTCTGGTGGCTTGACCTCACCACTTATATTATGGAGCCCTCCTACTCCCTCCAAGACCACATTTTTAACCGTCTCGATGAGATTGTTTACCGCGATATAAACGAATACAATCCCCTAAACATTACCCATCCTCCCATACAACGGTACCTCGATGAGGTATCACGCTCGGCGGATGGTGATGGAGACTCGTCTTCAATTCACTTCTTACTCTCACAAGATTGCGGTGGGTTCAACCTGGGGTCGTTCTTTGTCCACCGATCTCTTTGGACCGAGCGTCTATTAGACACATGGTGGGATCCTCTTACGTATGAGCAGCGGCATATGCAATGGGAACATAAGGAACAGGATGCGCTTGAGTATCTTTACGAAAATGAACCCTGGATTCGCAACAATCTCGCCTTCCTTCCCCAGCGATATATCAGTTCTTTTCCCCCTGGGGCTTGCGGAGATGAAACGGATCAGCAAGTCCACTATACGGAGGGCGGACGGGATTTTGTTGTAAATATGGCTGGGTGTGACTTTGGCCGGGACTGCTGGGACGAGATGTACTCGTACCGCGAATATAGCAGGTGGCTGAATCGCACAGCATGGGAGCGCATACGAGGAAGTCTGCTTGAAATGTACCATACGTTCTTCGGCAGAACCCTGTACTTCGACAGTTCGCCGTACGAGTAATGTCGCTTGGCATGGTGTTGGGGTTTTATATATAATTTCTTATAGCTCTTCTGCATAATTATATAGGCGTGTGAGCTTGGAGTTAGATTAGTATTGCCAACTCCAAAAGCCTAATAACATGTCTTTATACTGTCCTTCTTGTATACAGGTCACGTGAGCATATGAGGAATTGCACTAATTGCAAAAAACGGCAACCGTATTCCCGACCGCCAACCGAACACCCAATCACAACGCCCCAATTGCATTCACCCCCATCACCAACTTCCGGCAGAAGCCTCAACTCCAACTGCACCAGCATCGGCTCAAGCCCATTACACCTCCATCTCCGTCCAACCTCCGCCGACTCCGCGATCCTCGCCGGACAAAAAACAAAAGGCACAGAAAGATCAAAATGCCGACCCCCGAATCCGCCGCCTTCCTCGCTAAAAAGCCTACCGTCCCGCCGACCTACGAGGGCGTGGACTACGAAGACAACGTCGCCGTCCACAATGCCCGCGACGCTATTATCCGCGAGCAATGGGTCCGCAGCATGATGTCACGACTTGTCGGTGAAGAATTGGGGAAGTGCTATGCGCGTGAGGGCGTGAACCACCTCGAGAAGTGTGGGAAGTTGAGGGGTATGTTTCTTCCTATCTGGTTTCTTTTCTTTCCCTTTTCCCCCGTCTTTTTCTGTTCTCATTCCTGGTCTACTTGCCTTATCTTGCTGTTCCGCATTATACGGGCTGTCTGGAGTCATTTAAATAACGAGAAAATGGTGGCTAATTGTGAGCTTTCTGTGTACAGAGAAGTACTTCGAATTGCTGAGCGAGAGGAAGATTAAGGGATACCTGTTCGAGGAGAAGAACTATTTCTCAAAGTCCACGTAAGGAATTGGAGAACGAGCAAGGGTTTAGACGGGGTTTCTTACTACATTTTTTTCCTTGTGTTTTTAGCAGCTGATGTACTACCAATGTACTTTTTTCTTTGACTCATTTACGAATACCTTTTATTACTTTGAGCCAATTTGGTACGCAGACTACGTTTAGATTGTTGGTAAATGGGTGAAAAAATGGGTTGAGAAACTTGTTTTATGATCAATATGGTCTGTTCGTATCCATATCCCGATATACAGAAGATGATGGTATATCCAACCGCCAAAAGCAATGAAGTAGACCTGACTAAAAGCAATATATCCAAGGTGATATAGATCGGGTATCAATAGTAAGCACTGTCGGTCCGTTCGGGAAAGGCCCCAGGCGTATCTGCAGCAGCCGGACTTTCGACATCACTGTCCTCAATATCACTATCAGGGCCCAACTCCAATTCCGTAGGCGGAGCGCGCATCCGGGTCAAGTGCTCGTCATCTAGGTGTGGAAGAGCATACGGAGGCTGGGGTGGCAGGACGTCTCGACCAGAAGGCAAATTGGCAAGATAGTCCGCAGAGGAAGGAATCAATTGCGTGTTTATCTGGCTTCTAGGTGAGCGGATGCAGGATGTAGAGTTGGACCACACTTACGGTATCATTCATTCGCACCCACTTCGTCTCCAACATCCCAATCACTCGTCCCTCTTCCTCTCGACCAGCATTATCTCCAGGGCCCAGCTCTCCCTTCTCCAGTCGCTCACCTCCGGCACCCTTTTCCATCCGGCGCTCCTCGCGGCGCTCCCGGAAGCCTTGCTTCAACTTGGAAAACCCGCGACTTTTCGTAGCCGGCTCTTCTGTAGGCCCCGTACTCTTCAACCCGAGAGCTCCCTTCGCCGCTCGAAGCCAGGCAATTCCTTCACCGATCTTTCCAGCGAGCTCCGCATCAACCCCGAAAAATCGGCAGGCTCTAGCCCGAGATACCAGTCCCAGGACACGAGCATACTGTATGATGTCCGCGTCAATCCCCGTTCTTCGTCCCTCAACACCTACAGAACCCAGTCCCGTAGCCGCTTGCTCTGCATACTCTGCCGCACGAATACACAACCGGGCAAAAAGATGTGCGCGGACCTTGGGAATCTCCGGTGCCCTTACCATCCAGTCCTTGTCGTTGGGGTTTCGGGACTGAATGCAAGCTACAACGTACGAGTCATCTTTCAAAACAGCATACAGGGTTGCCTCAGCTAAAGCGAGAGATGTCAGAGCAGCCTGCGTCGCGGGTGCTAGATCCGGTGCGGCAGCGGCCTCCAATACTCTTGTAAAGTATTGAGACGAAGACAGGAGTGAGTGTATGGCGCTCGCTTGGAGAAGGTGCTTTGTTGCTGTTTGGATAGCTGCGGTGCGTTGTTCAGCGGTGGGTGTAGAGGATGCGTAAAGCGTGCGGGTAACGCCGGACCGGGCGAGAGACGATAGAACGTAACCTAACGTCGTGAGGGTGAAAGCGAGTTCGTACTGGATCCCTGACCCGCGCGTGCGATTTGTAGTTGCTCGAGCGCTTTTCAGAGGCAGTGGGCTTGCTGAGAGTGTCGCGCGCCATTCGGGCTCAAGCTCGGTGCGTTGGGTCACTTCAATTTCCTCGCTCTGGGAAACATTGAGGTTCCCGGTTGGATCGATTGGTTTCCCATTGAGTCCTTGGGAAATTGCGGCGAGAAATGGGAGGTAGTCGTTAAATGCGGAGAGGACGGAGGTTAGATGTGAGTCGCGCTGGGGGCCGCGGGGTAGCCGGCTGTGCGCTTTGAGGGTGAGGCGGAGAGCATGTCGGGCCGTAGTTGCAGACTGTGGAAGGGAAGGATGCGTACGCGACGAGAGGATAGTCTGAAAGGAGAGGTGCGAGGTTGTCGGAAGGTCAAAGGGATAGACCATACTGATGGTATAGAGAAGTGGTGGTAGGTTGGAGAGGGTAAGTACAGTTTACGTTGGGCGTAGATAGCTGGATATTGATGTCACCGCCAGGCCGCAGCCAAGAAGCACCCCCCATTGTCTCAGTTTGAATTAAATACGCGTATCTATGAATTTCGCGTGCATAGGTGATACAAATCTGTCCAGACGGTCCTTTGTAAACCGACAGCACCCGCTCATTATTTCCCTAATGCCATATTCACACCCGTAGTCACCCATCTGTCTAAAGATCATTCCTTTCCATCTGGGCATGTCGTTATTTTCGGTGAATCTGCCGGTATATATATTTTGCCTCACACGTGTCGCAAATGCCTCTAGTTGAGCGCAGTTGTCGGTTGACCATACTGGGGTGCCCGTAGCCTGACCCAGCCGGTCGTGTGGTTCAGCGTACGAGGAGGGAGTCGAACAAAGTCTCGATGGGTGTAAATTGAGAAATCGACGTTTGGTTCTCGTAATGCATAACTGAAGTCGCCATAATAGGAGTCGCGTATAGTTCTGAGAGCTGTTCGAAACACGAGACAACCCACATATGCACCCCAATCATACATCCATGCCTTCGGTATCGGATAGATTGCTCGGCGCACTGCTGACGCCTGATGAGTCGCTGTCCGCCATGTAAGGAGCTCGTGATCGCATCTGTGAGCTCCATTCCTGGATTGTGGGCGCGCCACCCTCGATAACAACCGGGTGTTCTTCGGCGTTTTTCCCAAGGATGGTACCAGCATATCGAGACTCCTCTCCCGTCTTACTATGTTTCTTTTTCAAGGCCGTAAGATAGTCCTCCTTCTCGAGCGAATCGGTGTCGACCACATCACCTTCACTAGGAACGAAACCAGCGATACGTCGAATCTCGCGGTTCGAAGAACCCGTAAACCACGAAAGAAACCCTTCCAGTCCCCGCATGTCTTCCTCTCCTTCCCACCATTCTTCCCACTCTCTTAATTGCGGTCGCAGTGCGCCAGCGTCCTGCAGCGCTTGGTAAACGTCTTCTAACACGGGTATCGGATCCTCTGGGTGGGCGTTTGCGGCGTGGTCTGACGTTGAGGAGGCAAGAAGCATAATATATCGAGCAGTAAGGTCCGCAAGTGTATCTAGGACTGATGGACGCGTGGCATGAAAGCCAGTTGCGCGTAGAATCTGGATAATTGGTGGGCGGAGAAGCGCATTGTGAAGATTCGCGCCAGACATCGTAAGGACGGGCTCAGCAGCCCTTAATTTAGCTAAAACGAGGTTGTGTGTAGAAAAAGCTGTGTTTAATACACCTATCTGACGACAAAACGAGGAAAGAAGCGGAAGAGCGGATCAAGGTGTTGGGTGTTGACTGTTGGATATTGAGTTGAAGAAAGGCGGACAAAACCCCGGGTGGAAGCTCCTGTTCTTTCTTGGCCTTCGCCGCCTTGCCCAACTTTCCCAAAACCTCCAACACAACACCTCATCGACCACTTGACAGCTTTCACATATGAGAATCAAGTGACCACGCGCAGTGGTCTTCATATCAACATGTCCGACGCATCTCGACCGTCGCTGAAGCTCACTTTCGGCAAGAAAAAGGCGCCTGAGCAACCGCCGAGCCAACCTGCTCCTCGTCCCCCTTCAGATCAACCTCCTGCGCCTCAACGCAAACTCACACTCAAGATCGCGCGGAAACCAAAGGAAGAGGCGCCGTCAGAAGAGAAGCCGAAAAAACAAAAGATTACTTTGAAGAAAAAGAAACGACCAGCCGATGAAGCTGCGCCGAACGAGCCTTCCGCCGCTGGCGCATCGCACGCAAGCGGACCAAAGCGGCTCAAGTTGAATCCATCGAAGAAACCTGGAGCTCAGTCGATTCGAATCAAAAACAAGGGTCTCGTGCCAAACAGACCAACGGGTGTCGGTTACGATTCGGAAGCATCCGATACGGAAATCGACCCTGCGATTGAAGAACAATTTATTTTACGTATGCTACCCGGGGAGGACTGCGAGTACCTCCGTCGCGCCATCGATGAGCGCCGTTTCGACAAGTCCGAGTTTAACTTCAAACCTTTAACCCGTGAAGGTCGACGATCTGTCCTGAAGGTCCGGGACAAACAGTATGCCGCAGTATTGGTAGACCTGCCGTGTATCATTGAGGGAATGAAAAGTTGGGATAAACGGGGGTGGTATAAATCGGCAGATATTTGCCAGATGCTCTTAGTTCTGGGACCCGTCTCCGCCGAAGCAGAAGCTCTGGATTATCCACTTCCTGCTGAAATTCAACGTCCGGATGATATGGCCTTGCAGTATCCCCATGGTTTGGCCCCCCCTCTTCGATGGGTGAGGAAACGGCGTTTCCGGGACAGAGTCAGCACCCGTACCATCGAGCAGGTTGAGAAAGCTGTTGAGGATCTGATAGCTCAGGATGATGCTGCTATTGGGCCGCCTCGTTACGAGCTGGTGGATAAGACATCGCTCGATCGTGCTGAGGGACTCGTACAAAGCGGGGAATATGATGACTACGAGTACGATGATGAGCAAGATGCTGAAGGCGAGGTGGATGAGGCTATGGGAGAGGTCGACGACATGTTCGGAGACCTCGAGGACACTCTTGCTGCAGAAATGGAGGCCGCTCTAGCAGCTGAACCAGGAGAGGACGGGACCACACTTGAAGCTGGCATAGTGGAAGAAGCTGCCGAGTCCGGCGTGTATCAAGCTGGTACACCTATGGCCACCAAGCCCTCAACTCCCGCTCCAGATGCAGGCGCAGGCGCAGACACATCGGGCGACGAAAGTGACGGGTCAAACGGTGAAGATGAAACACCCGAGGATGAGCTTGATGAGGAGCAACTTGAACAACAACGACTGGTGCAACAATCGCGTGAAGAGATTGCAGAACTGGAGGCCCTCATTCGCACAGAGACGGCGAAATGGGAAATGCAGAAGAACCAAATTCTGAAGGGCAAGCTTGCCAAGCGTATCCAGGACCTAAAAACAGAAGTTTCTCTGAAAAAGGTCTCGATCGGTGAAGGAGATGATGCAGATAGCTGAGTTTATCACCGAAAACCGCGTGAACATTTGTTTTGATACCCAAGTATGAATTATGTCTAAGCTTCACTTCAGTGGATCTCAATAACCTGTACAATAATACCCACGATTCTGATAATCAATAACGGAACAAAAAAAAGTTTCATCAAGCTATCTCCCAACAACCGGGCTCCCCGTCGCCTCCCTCACTGCATCCCCAACATGTAGCTCCCTATCTTCCTTCAACTTCCTCTCCCTAAGCCTCTCCCTCTCCGCCGTCTCCCCATCCGGTACCGGTGGCGACCGTCCAACCCTCTCCCCCAAAATCCGCCGATGCTCCTCCCGCTTCCTATCCAAATGCGCCATCGTGTCCACTTCCTCCCCATACGCCGGCATTCCAGGCCCCTGCGCAGTCCCAACAGCACCAGCATGCGCACCCGCCTGCATCCGATGCCGCGAGTGGTCCTCCACCGCGTGCGCAATCGCGCCCTCGTTAGGCTGCTGCTCAACCCCGTAGTCCGTATCCACGTCACCTTCGTCCTGCATCGCCTTGAGGGAGGCCTCGTGTCGATGTTTCGCGGCTAGTATTGTTTCATTTGTGGAGGGTTTTGACGATGCGCCGCGGGTTATCAGGCCCGGCGCCGTTCCGTAGGAGCGTTGTTCACGCTCTTGGCTTTGTTTGGTTTCGTAGGGACTGTGGGTTACGGGGTTTGCGGATTGGGTGTAGGCTGATTCTTTGGGGGGTTGGGAGGGTTGTGCCGCCGCTCTTAATGGCATTTTGGGTGGGTGGGGTTTCTGTAGAGTCTGGTAACTAGTACGAGAGTTCAATTTCAGTGGTAGAGAGTTTTGTGTTCAGTGTAGGTGCTTTGATTGTTCAGTGCTGTTGCTGGGTAGTTTATATATTTGATGCTGGTATGACGTCAAGAAGATGATGCTTCAAGAAGTATGAAATATGGATGGCCTCGTGGGTTGCCGCATGGGGGATTATGTGATTTTAGCTGAGACAGGAGTGATATACTTTTGTTATACCACACAGCCCTCTTAAATTAGTTATTATGATATGCATAAGCGGAGGGTGTTTTCTTCTTGCGTTGAGGTGAGATTGGGTATAGTTAGTTAGTATATGGCGGGTTTCTGAGTATGACAACAATAGATGGTTCTACCGCTCGAAAAAATTCCTCAGAATAGTGTTGGTTTCATCGCGTGCTTCCAGTTGCACCCAATGGCCCGAAGTACTCACTCTTTTGAATGTGAAATCAGAGGCAACCTGCTTCATCTGTTCTTCAACGCCTGGTAGCTCAAGCCTACTTGGCTGCGGACAAACCATCAGGACGGGCATTGGGAGTACCGGGTCGAGGCTTTCTTGGATCTCATCTTGCTCATTTATGTTTTCTACAAGAGCACGGTACCACTGTAATGCTGAGCCATGGTTGTTTCGCAGAATGTCCTGGTGAATTTCTCGCTCCTGGATACCATTAGATGCTCACCTCTTGAAAAGGATATAGAGTATTCTGCTTACAGTATTGTTAACATATGCCGGCTCAGGTCCTTTTCGGTCCTGAAGTAGCCAAGCCTCTATCGCACCTGTTGGGCCAACGTGGTCTATCCATAAACTGGGGTCTTGTGGGTAGAAGAGGGTGAAGAATGAATAGGACTTCTAGGCGTCAGGCGAGTTCACTGGAGACATCAGGTCTAGTTGAACTTACATGTTGATCTATAATATCGCCTGCATCGGCTCTGGTAAAAAACTCGAGATATCCGAACCTTTCGTAACCCAAGAACTGCTTCGTTAGGGCATTCACAGTGGCGAGATCGAAGTGCTCTCCTGGCTTGGAGTAGGGCACGTCTAAGAATGTGCAGGACAATAAACGATTTGGGAAGTAGTTTGCCAGACGGGATAATAAGATGCATCCGGTATCATGTCCCACGGCGTGAACCTTATTGATACCTTCGTGGTCGAGTAGCTCGATGATTTCAGCTGCCATTCTCTTGGTTTTGTAGTCTTCTAGGGCTGTGGGTTTGGCTGTATCGCCGTAACCCAGAAGGTCCGGTACCAACACTCCATATCCCTCCTGGGAGAAGAAATTTATCTGGTGTCGCCAGTCGTAGCATGAGGATGGGAAGCCGTGGAGGAAGAGGATTGTGGGCAGTGAAACATTAGTAGGAGGATGGGAGGCGTAACTATAGGTATGAGATGTTGAAAGAACATGACTCTTTGCGAGGCGAGGAAAAGCAATGCTCGCCATTTTTTCTTGTGAAGATAGTAAATACTGGTTTTCTGTGAGGTTAAACAGAAGCGGTTGAGAGTATTTAAGCTCTGCCATCCCCGTAAGACGGAGACTTTCGGAGACTTTGAGGCAGAGCTGCATTCGACAGACCAACCGCAATATTCGACGTATTCGGTTTCAAGAAGAGTTTCTGGGCAACATTGTTTAATATTACGAAGTCGTTGAATCAACTGACCTCTCTGATGTCTTTTTCATGTCCTCTCATCAATCCAGGACTCAAGTATTGAATCCAATTTCTTTCTCGATGTAACTAAAATAAGCTTAAATTAGTCCCTCGGAGCACTATGCATGCGACTAGGTGTTATTGCACCATCGGCCGTACTTGTGACTGTTGCAGTGAAGCATTACTAGTCTGAGACGAGATGGTCCTGGCAGTTATCGGTTGTTAGGTCTGTATCAATCGGGTCGGCAGGCAGTGACCTGTTGCACCATGAGTGGAAATCCCTCAAATTATCGGGGCCCAGGAGCATATTCTTACTCTATGAG
The DNA here is from genome assembly GCA_025768815.1 of Aspergillus sp. PM3604. Taxonomy (NCBI): domain Eukaryota; kingdom Fungi; phylum Ascomycota; class Eurotiomycetes; order Eurotiales; family Aspergillaceae; genus Aspergillus; species Aspergillus sp. PM3604. Next base: position 31,485 of record JAMFNW010000040.1, on the reverse strand, counting down.
CTCTTCATGATCACCTTTTGCCTTATATATAATTTACTTACCGTCCTCTTCCGGCAATTGGATAGTCACATTGACTTTAAAGGTAGAAGGTCGTCTGCAACAGCCAAGGCCATTTGTGGTCTTGGGCTTGAAGCGAAGCTTCCCAAGGACTGGAGACCGATTTCTTGGTTGAGCTTGTTAATTTGTTTTAGCTTGGCTTACAGCACAGTCTTTTCCAGGAGAGCAGTTTGAAGTCGCATAAAAACGCCGAAGAGGCAAGTAAAACGATACTAGCCATGATTAGACATGGCACCCATCATACACACCGAGTCAGTCCCTTTCCAATTGTCCACTTCCTAGCCACAGGAGCCTCTAAAAGATTGTTATCATTCAAGTTCTTCATGTCGAAAAGGCTCCAACGCCGGTGCGTTGATTGGCGTGGTTCGCCATAGTCAACTCCAGGCACGCAATCCACATCCTCCATTGCTCACCTCGACACACCTTCTCAGCGCCCAATCTCAAACAAGCTTGAACAGGATTGTATCCACTTCAACAAATATCTCAGCGAATTGATCTTGGTCTATTCCTCTTTCTCTGTTTCTCGGCCGGGTGCCTCATAACGCGATACCAATCTCCTACTGCGTGATGGCTGTCAAACTGCAAGCAAAGGCGTTTCGAATCGCATCAGAGAGGCGATAAGACGTTCCAGCCAAAATGGGTACTATTTAATATAAACTGGGCCTTATCCTCTGCGACCCTTCGAGGCTCAGCAGATGCTCGCCAGAACTTGCGAATCCGGCCTCGGATCCATTTGATTGATACTTTATCAGTCTCCCTACGGCACCATGACCCAAGCACAAACTGGGATCCATGGGGTTGACCTCGTCCCACAAGGGACAGCCTATGGACTTCTCATCGGCCTCGGTATTCTCTTCTGCGGTGTGATTCTCATTGCTATCAAAGTCCAGAAGGCCTATCTGTCCGAGGATTCAGCAACCTCCGAGATGTTTATGGTCGCGAATAGATCTGTTGGGACAGGACTTACAGCGTCGGCGGTGTTCTCTTCATGGATGTGGATCAATGAGACGGTGTTATCAGCTGCCATGTGTTACAGATATGGGCTGGCTGTGCCTCTGGTATGTCTCTCTGTTTCCCTGCATACGAAACTCCCCCAGACTGACCGGAAAAGTGGTGGGGATCAGGTCTCTGTTTTCAGATTGCGCTCATGGCTGCTCTTGGAGTCATGGCCAAAATCCGAGTCCCTTACGCGCACACGTCGCTTGAGATTATCAAAATGCGATACGGTACAGTTGGACATCTTGTGTTCATCGTCTTAAACTTGACAAACAACGTCTTCGGCTGCGCGTCCATGATCCTTACGGGATCTCAACTGGCGTATGGAATCTCCGGTATGCACTTCGTTGCTGCCACTATTCTGATCCCTCTGGGAGGTGAGTATTTTCTGGTAAATATGAGACGCATCAAAATTAACAGGTTTAGTTGTCTTGTACACTGCGGTTGGGGGTCTCAAAGCGACCTTTCTGACAGACTTCCTGCACACGGCTGTTGCGCTCGTCCTCATAATCTTTTTTACCTTGTCAATTTTGACTAATGAACATATCGGCGGGCTGAGTGGTCTCTATGACAAGGTGGTAGCCACAGCCAGCGAAAACTACATTCCTGGTAACTTTGAGGGATCGTTGCTCACGATGAAGTCCAAGGAAGCCATTATCTGGGGGCTAATCTTGAAGTTCGGAAACTTAGCCCTGGTCGTCATGGTGAGTACTTTTGTAGTTCCTGGGATTTTGCTTGGTGGTTAACCTTCCACAGGATACTGCCTTCTGGCAAAAGTCTTTCGCGAGTGAGGTGAACTCAACCGTGCCCGCATACAATCTCGCAGCGGTTGCTGTCTTCGGTATCCCATGGGGCTTAGGGACAGTTATTGGACTGGCTGCTAGGGCACTTCATCAGACTGCTATCTTTCCCACCTACCCTGCCGACATCACCCTGTCTGAGGTCGAGGCAGGGTTGGTAATGCCATACATTGTCAAAGCCCTCATTGGAAACTCTGGAATTGTTGCATTTTTTGTGCTTCTCTTTATGGCCTTAACCAGCACAGTCTCTTCTTCCATGATCGCCGTCAGCAGTATCCTGTCTTTTGACCTTTACAAGACATACTTCAATCCCAAGGCAACAGACAAAAAGTTGCTCCATGCAAGTCATATTACCGTTGTCTTCCATGCCATTTTCATCACTGGGATTTCCATCGCACTGAACTATGGCGGCGCCAACATGACATGGATTGGCTACTTCCGGCCAATTCTCTCCTGTCCTGGAATTATACCTCTCGGTCTTACTCTCTTCTGGGATGGTCAGACAAAGCTAGCAGCAATTCTTTCACCGGTGCTGGGATTCTTCACAGGGCTTGCCATCTGGTTGGGTACTGCAAAATCTCTGTATGGCGAAGTAAACATGACAACAACAGGGGAGGGCCTGCCTGCACTATACGGAGCGATTGGATCATTCTTCTCTCCAGCCCTCTACTCGGTTGTGATCTCCCTGATATACAAGCCCTCCAAGTTCGACTGGCGCATATTCCTTCGCATTGAACTAGCCGATGAAGCGCAAATCCATGAATCCGAGACGCCTACTATCACAGAGACCAAAGAAGAGCCCGGTACCCAAACACCCCAGTCCGATACATCGACCGCAGACCCCGAGCACACCGGTGCCCATGATAAGCCGATCGCGGTGTCGAGGGCTCGTTTAACCCCACCATCACAACTTAGCTTAGATGACATCCGTCATCCATTCGACGAGCAAACCTTAAAGGAATTAAACCGTTGGATGAAGATTGCATGGGCTATATTTGTTGTCCTTGTCCTGGTCACATTCGTTCTATGGCCGATGCCGCTATACCGCGACTATATTTTCACCAAGTCATTCTTCTCGGGTTGGGTGTCTGTTGCCATTGTTTGGCAATTCTTTGCCTTCTTCGCCGTTGTTGTGTACCCGCTGTATGATGGTCGCTATGAAATTGAGAAAGGTGTGAAGGGGATGTGGAAGACTGCAAAGGGGTTTCTGGCGAATAGGCGCTCAACTACCTCTTCTTAAGCTGTCATGTTATATAAGGTATGCCGGTAGGTGACCTATAATGAAGAATATATAGAGTAAATTTTATTTATATCAGTTCAATATATACCGTCGCTCGGTAAAGCTTGTGAACGCGGTCCACGAGGCTCTATCGAGAGATCAGGTAAAAAGACCACAATCTCAACAAAGGCATTCAGATGAACGTTGCCTTGAGAGTACACTAGCATAACCGACTTATAACCCCAAGTCCCATGTTTGTGATCATAGTAAGCTTATAAGTGTTCACGTCATCAGATCTTATCCTGAACCGAGGCATATCCCAATCCGGAAATCCACTCAGCCAATCCCATCCCCGCCAGTATATCTCCTCGTCTCCAGATTTCCACGTGGAAATCCAGAATAACCAACATCGAATATAATATAAATTCACTTTTGCTCCTGAATGTTCCCATCCCCTCTACCCTAACAACCCACCCACCGCCCGGTCGCCCATATATCTGTATTACAAAACCTTAGAAAACAAAATGGCAGGCCTCTTCACTGTCCCTATCGGGGACACCGGCTCCATCACCGTCACAAATCCACCAGCACCGCCCTCAGATCCAAGCTTCGACACTAAGAAGATTTATGTCTTGACCTTCACCTCCCCGGCTGACAACCGCCTCACACCCACCTTCATCAACGCCTTCCTCCTGGCTCTCGATATCATTGAGCACCGCTACCCCAAGGGCGTCGTGGTCACGACGTCGGGGATTCCGAAGTTCTACAGCAACGGCCTTGATTTGGCCCTTGTGCAGGAGACGGAGGGATTCTTGGAGAAATATTTATGGGTATTGTTTAGGAGATTACTTACGTGCGTTTCTCTCTCTCTCTCTCTCTCTCTCTCTCTCTCTCTCCCCCCTTCTCCCCGAACTATCTGGGCTTTCTCTTAAAATTGAAGAGTGCTCTATAGTAGTGCTGAATGAAAAGGCTAACATAAGTATAGATACCCCATGCCCACGATTGCGCTCCTAAACGGACACGCATTCGCCGGTGGGTTCATGCTCGCTCAGTACCACGACTACCGCATCATGAACCCGCAAAAGGGCTTCCTTTGCATCAACGAAATCGAATTCGGGGTCCCGCTTCAGAGTCCCATGATGCACATCTTTACTGAAAAATTGACGCCTGTGACATATCGCGACTTGATCCTAGAGGCGAAGAGGATCGGTGGTCCGGATGCGCTGAAGAGGGGTGTTGTTGATGGGGTTGGTGGGTTGAACGAGGCTGTGGAGTTTGTCAAGGAGCGGAAGTTGGATGGGAAGGCTGCGACTGGGATTTATGGGATTATGAAGGAGGAGATGTATAGAAGGTTGCTTGATAGATTGGACGACCATGCGGGGAACTTGGAGTGGAGGGATCGTGTTGAGGATAGGAAAGATGCCTTGGAGAAGGAGGGTGCTAAGAAGGTTGAGGCGTGGGAGAAGGAGAGCGGGAAGGCGAAGCTTTGAGGGGTTGAAGTGAGGCTTCAGTGAGGTGTTGGATATTCACCTAATTGGAAGAAGTAGGAAGTCATTGAAAGTAGATACTGTCAAGGTTTTGATCATAACCAGTATATAGAGCACTTCTTGTAAGTAACTTCGGAGTTATAAACGTAATATTATAGATTTATAACTCTATTATGTCTTTGTCCTCAATCAAATCCTATACGAAGTTTATAGAGAAAATTAAGTTCTATTTATCATTAATCATATCTATACAGAAACACCACCACCCTAGGTTGTAACCTTCTCACACCACTCTATCAGTGATACAAGACACATACTACCCCAACACCACAGATTCATAAATTCTGAAAGGCCACAGTTCTATAAATGTACAGGTTAGTGAATGAAGCAACCACGCTCAAATCCCACTAACACAATTACGACTGGCCCCAAAATCCATTTACCCACATCAAAGATGCTGCCATACTCCCCATTTTAACATTCCACAATTAGGCTCCTCCCCTCAGCACTCGAAGACGAGCAAACCGTATACGAAGACGAAATGGAGGGTCCCACTATGGTATGCAAACCCATATGCAAACCCAAATGCAAGCGCGCGCTAGAATATTCGCCCTCGCCACCAGGCAACGAACCCACCAAGCGAGATGCACCCGGAATCAGCGACGAAACCTACGCCCAGAGACATCAGGAGAAGTTAGAGGAGTACAGGGCTGCCAAAGCCCAAGACTTGGAGGGGCCGTTTGACCCCAACACCGCTTCCGCGCTTTCCAAATGTGAGGGACCCCGGGCACCTCAGGAACCAGTGCTATTGCCAGTTGGTAACAGAAATGTGAGTCTTCTGGGCTATCCGAGAGAATCAGAATACCGCTTAACGACCGGCTACTGACCCGAATTATTGAGAAGCGTCAAATGCAAAGAATACCCAGGTACCAGGTGACTGAAAAGCACACGCCTCTTTCAAACGATGCGATTGCGGGTGTTTTGCTTCGTTGTACGCCAAGTTCACCCACGGCACAGTCATGGCTCAGCGCGCATAGGGAGAGCAAGGCGGCTGGGGAGAGAAACAAGGCAATCTCGAAGGAGCGTGATAAACTCAGAAGACATGTGCTTCAATTGCGTCCCAAGAGCGAGTGGACCAAGGTAAGTAAGGCGAAGACCAAAGAGGCTGTTGAGAAGGGTTATGATGCAAAAGAGGATAAGGTGAATAGCGAACAAGTCATCCTAGGAGCCGGTGAAATGAAAGAGGATGGTTGTGCGGCGCAGACCTGGATTCGAGCAACAGAAGGAGAACTGAGGATAACCAGAATGCAACATCTTGAGGCTTCTTTTGATTTAGACGAGACAGAAAAACAAATTTTCGAAGTCTTTAAAACCACCGTGAGACTGCAGATAGTGGCGTGTGATGATCAGGACCCTGCGAATATCTCTGATCGCTTCAGGGCGGAGATTCGACGGTATTATAGACGCCCTGACCAGTAACGAGAAGCTGCTCGTCGGCTGTCATATTTGTTGCCTTCGTGAGACGATTTGCATAAAGATCTATGATTATGTACTTTATCAAAGCCTTTCCCCACAGGACTGTATCATAGAATCTAGCTCTCGGAGATCAAAATAAGCTTCAATCCTTTTTGCTCTTGCTAACACCCTTCGCTTTTGTTGGACTCTCTAGTTTATCTACCAGTGGTCGATATGGCGACGCTAGAGTATACTCCGGTGCGGGCATCTCGTCCCGTCTCGGTTCACCAGTAGAGGGTCGACGCAGCTGCTCCTCGTGCATTTTATCCAGGCTCTCCCCAACTACCTGGTACTTGGTCCAATTTATTGGGGGCATGCGGACGACATTCTGAGGCTCAGGGAGGGTTCCTAGCTCTGAACCCCTTCGGGCTCCAGTATCGGGTATTTCCGTGTTCTCGTCCTCGGCATCCTCTTCATGATTGAAGTCGATGAATCCACCCTGATCTTTCCTCGACAGCTTCCCTGAAGAAAGTTCATGAGCGAACTTTTCAGGATCCTCAGCGGCGGCTTCTTTCATTTTCTCTAGCGTTTTGATATCTCGTAGACTCTGTTGCTTCTGGAGCTGTAATATGGAGATTGCTGAGCGCAGCGCAATGGCATCTGGGTTCTCGCTTTCCGAGATCGGTACAGGTGGAGGCTCCGGGGCAAACGTTGGAGCTGCTGGAGGAGGTAAAGACGAGGATATTGAGTTGTAAGGAAGGGCTTGCGATGTTGGAGATGGCGACGTCGCCGGCGGAACTATTGTCTGTGACCCATTTGTGGCGACCGGTGTAAGATGGGCGAACACTGGTGTTACGGGGGAATAAGGCGGTTGAGGAGGCGTCCCCGGCCGAGAAGGTTCATTGTTCTGATTTTCTTGTGGTGGCTGCATTGTTTCCGAGTTCATATTGCTCGCGATAAATACTGTGGAGATGGCTGGATTGTGTAGGTATATCGCAGGTTGTTGATTAGGCTGCGGCGATGACTTGTTTTGTTTGGCGCACGGTTTCCAGACGCGCTATACGGTTATAAGGGTGCTGAAGTCGTGCTTTGATTCAGGTGACACAGGATAAGATTGATTTTAGGCCATATTGAGCAAAGTTTAACAGGCAGAGGTGGGATGAGATGATGGTGCGAAAGCCGTGGCGGCGATGACGGCGGATGGAGACTGTCTTATCGCGACTCCGATAGCGCAATCGCGGAGAAGAACCGCGATAACTAAGAATAGCTGGAGATGGACCTCAATGCTTCGGAAAGCCATTTTATGATGTTGGACTTCAAATATTACTCCAAGTAGTTACCATTCACTCCATTAATACGCTAGCAATAATTTAATAACTCCAGGAACTACTGGCATCGCAGAGGAGAGAAAGTTATGGCCTGATCAATAATGGCCTGATTGCTCCGATCTCACCGCCCGGGGAAAAAATCGCTCCAACAGACAAATTTTCTAGAATTCCCCTCCAACAAGCTGACCACGCACTGAGCAAAAATGAAGCGCAAGACCAACAGCAGAGAGTCAGTGGACGCCAATGGCCAGCCCGACACCAAGAAACGGGCTCTGTCTAGCGAGGAAGTCGCGTTGCGCTTCCGCGACGGCCTCTTCGAGCCATCGGTTCAGCAGAACTATACCAAGGCATACACCCAATCTAAGCCGTATGCTCAAATTCTTTTAACTTCACAGTCAAGTTATATTTAGAATGCTAATTCTATTCAAGGTACCTGCACGGTGTCATCCACCCCTTGATCGAGGACTCTCTCCTGCGCTCCGTCCGCAACGAAATCCAGGAGCATCTACACTTTACCGAGAAAGAGACAGACATCTACAAGATCTTCCAGTCCGGAGATCTGGCGAACTTGGATGGTCTAGATGATGGGTCACTGTCACGATTACCTTCGATCCTCAAGCTTCGCGATGCTATGTACTCGGCGCGATTCCGTGAATTCTTGTCTTCCGTCACAGGCTCAGGCAAGCTGAGTGGGCAGAAGACCGATATGGCCATTAATGTCTACAACGAGGGATGTCACCTCCTTTGTCACGACGATGTTATCGGAAGCAGACGCCTTAGTTATATTCTGTACTTGACCGACCCCGACACCCCATGGCAAGCGGAATGGGGCGGTGCACTCCGCCTGTACCCTACGACGACCAAGAAGGATGCCAAGGGTGAGGACGTCAAGGTCCCTGGTCCCGATTATTCTCTCAGCATCCCCCCGGCCTTCAACCAGCTTAGTTTCTTTACAGTCCAGCCTGGAGAGAGTTTCCACGACGTCGAGGAGGTTTACCATCCTACGGAAGGCGAGGACAAGTCCAAGAAGCGGGTCCGAATGGCCATCAGTGGGTGGTTCCATATTCCTCAGAAGGGCGAAGATGGATATGAAGAAGGGCTGGAGGAGAAACTCGCCGAGCGAAGCAGTCTGTCCCAGCTACAGGGCCGCGCCGATATTTACGACCTACCCCAGCCAAAGACCGTAGTCTGCGAGGAAGAACAACAACAAGAAGAAGAAGAAGAAGACGCAAAGGGCAAGGGTAAAGCCAAGGTAGAGGAAGAGCCCAGCACCACTTTCACCGAATCGGACCTTAGCTTCCTCGTCCAATACATCGCTCCTTCATACCTCACCCCAGACATCGCAGACGAAATGTCCGATGCCTTCATCAACGAATCTTCTCTCAACCTGGAGCACTTCCTATCCAAAAAGTACGCAGCCAAGGTCCGCGCCTACATCGAAGAGCAGGAAAAGAAGGGTCTCCCAGCGTCAGCCGAGGAAATCCAGGCCTCGACAGACTGGACTGTCGCCCGACCACCCCACAAGCACCGCTATCTTTTCCAGGAGCATTCTACACAGGCCAAGGGCGAATCGAAAAACCCTATTCAGGAACTCATCAATGATCTCTTCCCCTCAAAGCCGTTCCGGAAATGGCTTTCCCTCGTCACTGGCTCGGACTGCATAACCAGCTACAACTTCCTTGCTCGCCGTTTCCGCCGCAGCCAGGACTACACCCTCGCCAACTCTTACGTCGGTGAAGAGCCCCGTCTTGAGTTCACCCTCTGTCTAACCCCGACTCCAGGCTGGGAGAAGGAGGACCCCGAAGAAGAGGACCAAGAAGCCACCGACGGCGCCGAAGCCAACGGCAAACCCGAGGAAGGCTCAAGCTCAAGCTCTTCTAAAAAGCCCGCCAACGGGAAACCCAAGCTAGATTCCGATGAGGATATTGCTGTTGGCGGATACGAGATCTACATGGCCGGCGATGACGAAGAAGAAGAGAAGGACGCCGCTGTCTACCAATCTGCGGCGGATGACGAGGACGACGGAATCCTCTTCAGCACAGCTGCTGGGTGGAACCGGCTGAGCATCGTGCTCCGTGATAGCGGGACGCTGAAGTTCGTCAAGTACGTCAGTGCTGCGGCGAAGGGAGACCGGTGGGATATTACGGGAGAGATGGGTGTTGAATTTAACGACAATGATGACGACGATGACGAGGAAGGTGGTGAAGAAGAGGATGAGGGTGAGGATGAGGATGAAGATGAAGAAGATGGAGACGAGGATGAGATGGAAGAGGATGAATAAAAAAAAATAACGATTTTGCTTGATATAGAGCTAGCTAGCTTTTTCATAGGTATCCAATAATTTTTGGTTGAATCTGAAGCCATTGATGAACAAACTCCATACCAACACTCTACTTACCCAAGCAGGCCCGGCTTTAGTGTTATCTAGCTATCTGACACCCCGGGAGATAAGTATCTCTCAACCACCCTCCTCTCAGCCTTTATATCTATAAGTCAACCAAACCACCGGCCAAGCGCGACGAATCCTTCGCCTAGGAAATCGAAATCCGGATCCATGCAATTGAATACCCCTGTCGAGCGGAAGTTGCCGCCCGAGTCCCTCTTACCACGCACATGGCTTATCCCCTGAGTCTACACCTACCCTAGTCTCACCCGTGAATCCAGGGGCATTCGAATTCGAAGGAAGTGCGAGACGGGGATGCCGTTGGGACAGTCGGTGACTCCGAGTGGGCGCGGTGGCTGACCCCAAGATGGTTGTACGCCGGGGCGAGCTTGTGATTTTTGTCGATCGTGGGGGGCCAAAGTATTTTGGCGACAACATGTTATTATAACTAAGCGGGATAGGTAGTTAGCCTGGTGACGTTTGTATGACGGTTTGTATGACTGATTAAATAGCTATCTCTATCCATTAAAATAGCAACAGTTGAGTATTAGGTATATCATGCTTCCACTATCAGAATCGAGACAGAAACAAAAACGATGAACGCCATTTCTGTCTTCGCGATATGGCTACTATCTAGTCTACTCACAGTGGGAGGAAATGAAAATAAATTTAATTCTACGTCGACTATATACGCGCTTGGACAGTTCATTGCTGATGAAGTATATATATAATGGCCCGTTATAAAGTTTATATCAGCGAGCCGGATTAGTCGACTACCAAGCTATCAACAAGTTGAAACGGAATGCCCAATTATCTAATATCTTACTTGATTTAAGGAGAGATAGCTAGATAGCTTATGATAGTTACTCCGTACAGTACGTAAGGTTCCATAAAAATGATTTACAATCTCTCGTCATACCACCAACCTTATTTTCTCCAAGCAGAAATATCTAAAATAAGCGATAGAAGTTGCCTCCGTGGAGGTACGTAAGTCGTTTCAGCATCAAGTCAATATAACTATAGTCTGAAACAGGTATTATACGAGATAGTAAGCTTATTTCTGAGCTTGGAATATACGACACACTCTCCTTACAAAAGGTAAGGCACGTATCAACTAGTGAAGCCGCCGGGATTCCTCCAAGAAAAAGTACGAAGATATTTCCTTATTATTGGCTGTACTAATATAACCGCTTAAGCGGAGCACGGCGAGGTAGATTGAGGCGAGTTCCTAACATTCATTGTTTTGTTGAAGGTGATCTATCAGATTAGCTTGGTAGATTTCGAGTTGCGATATAGCGGTAGGAAAGTACCGCCGAGGCCACGAGGCCACAAGCACAACCAAGTGCCGAAGCTGGAGAAAGGTGTCCACATGGTCGATAATTGATATAATTGGCGACAGAAATTCGATGTCAAACTGATGAGGAAATACCTCTGGCCTGTCTCAACGATTGCGACGCGATACTGAATGTGGCGAGAAGTTGAGCTAGCCACGAACACCCCCCAACCGCAGCCATCTGCGGGGGAATCAATCAATCGATTGATTGATTGATTATATTGTTGTGATCCCAGCCAGCTGATGGCAATTTCAAGCGGAACTGGGCCGAAGCCGGAGGGCATTGCTGTGTAACTGCCACTTCCAGGCAGTCGCGTTCTTTTGTGCTGCAAAACAGCCGTATCTTTGAAAACGAAGCTGGGCACTAAATAGTTCAAATTATTTGCGCTGGATAGAGCGACATAAATGGTCAGGATGTTCAGCCCCGAGAGCAGCCCGACGGGACCAAGGCTCTGAAGAGAGACCGTCTCGCAAGAAGGATCCTGAATCCGGCCCCATTTCAGCTGTCCGTTTGTCACTCCAGAAGAATGAGAGTGATAACGTGTGTTTGTGTGAAAACAAAATCTCAGATCCAATGATAGTGCTTGCTCAAATGATCCCTGCCGACAAAACGCCCCCGCCATTCTTGGCCCCCCGTACATTATAGTACACGCAATTATTATTCGACTTTCGGCAGCAATTTGAAGCGACGCCGCAGCATTAACTGTATAGTAGTGCTCACTCGTCAGACTCGGACTCAGGTTTCGCCAGGGCCCTTCCCAGATGCGTCACATCGCTAGACTAAGGACCGTGCATGTGGCCTGCGGACCTTGCCCGTTAACTTAACGTATGCATTCCGTGCTGCGGAAAGTGCTGTGCTTGTGTCACGTCAGGTCTCATTGCTCTTTGTTCTACGCCGTAAGAAGCCTCCCCATGCGGGAAACAAGCGGCGTGTCAATTCGCTCGCTTCTTTCGAAAATCCCCTGGAAGGAAATATTTAGGTTGGTTGTGAACCGGACGACGGCAAGTTTTTGAAGGGGGGGGTCTACTGGTATTGGCTGCTTAATGCTCAGGACTTGCTCTCACGATACACAAAAAGCGGACATGTTGGCAGGGCGTCTGAGCGGGTGCAAGTGCTCCGTGTTCTTCTCCGAAGTCCGTGGTTGCATCTGGCATTGCCCTTGGTAAAAACAAACGACTTCCATGGGGGCGGAGGGGAGTATCGACCACGGGCTCATTATTGTGGCGGCCAAGCACGCGGGCGCCAGCAAGGAACCCTTGTTGATCGTTGCGACTATGAATTCATGAGTGGGTTTGAGGAATGAGAATGATGAGGTCACTCAGATTGTTGAGTTTGGCTTGCCTTCCCTTGCAACTGGTGTCACCTCGCTCACAACTGGTGGTTACAGAGCATGAATTCGTCGGGACCCTTGGATCAGACAAGCTCTCGGATTTAGGCCTTCAGGGAGGCGAACGGAGTTAGGGTGAGAACGTGGCCTGTCCTTGTCATGCTGGCTGAATTATTGAGCTAGGTTTCTGTTGTACCGGACGACCGAAGGAGAGAAGGCAGGAGAAGCTTTATTGTTCCTTGTCCTTTGGAAAGGACTTCCAGTTTTATGATGCCAGGCGCTGCAGGTGCCAAACGGAGATCATGATCTTCGTCTTTATCTCAGAGCTCTTGTCAACTGATCGCCCAACCTTAAACCAAGCCGTCTCCTGACTCAAGTTACTGCTGGACTCATGACTCGTATGGCGAAAGCTGCTTCCAACTCGTCATGAGTAAAAGGCCAAGTAAGGACGTATACAGATCGACAAGCGGGCGCGAGTCAGTGAAGCATGACAAGGAGGCACTACTACTTGGAGTGGTTTGAGGTTGATGCCAAAGAGGGCCATGAACTGACGGGGATTTTCGAAGAATCTGAGTACGCTTGAGTCTTCGTTGTGAGGTTCTAGCCGTTAAAAATTAGGCTCGAAGAGTGTGGGAATGTAAGATGACCCACCGGTGTCCGGAGTAGATGTTCAGCAGAAAGGCGCCTGGTGACTCTGGGCCACAGAATCAAGAGATAAGCTGACAAGTCGTCTGTCTCCGCATGTGGACGGTTGCATGCACTTGCATCATTGAAGAGACGATGGAGGAGGACGGATCATCCGAGTCACATTCCTGAGCGCGGGGCGTATGGGGGAGCCAGTGGGGGTGTCAATAAGAGACGGGCGTGCGCATACCGTTTGACCCGGCTTTGAGAAAGCAAGGGAACAAATTCCTCCTATGCTTTCCATCCAACAACAGGAATAATCCCTTGAGAAAGCAAGACATGCATGCTGCAGCTGTCTCGGACTCTCGCGTCATTATTGAAGTCAAACAGCAAACAGCCGACGGGGGACGTGTTCCCTAGCGGCGATCATTCCACAGTGTACCCATGGGTGCACTACTGCCATGTGTTGTTTGCTGGAAAGGTGGAAAGTCAAAATTTATGGCTAAACGAAATTGACTGCTGCATTCTGAACCTTCTTGTCATGCCGATCATTCCCTCTCCAAGAGCCCAAAACTCGACACATGGAGCGATTTGCATGCTCGCCGTGCCTGGGGGGCTGGTCACTCCGGTTTGGATCAGTTCACAAACCAGCTGTCAAGCGGCAGTTATGATTGAATGCGAGGGTCGGGCGGTGCGCTCCGGGCATCATGGGGAACCTCGCATGGCCTCCCTTGTTCATTGGCCAAACAGCGCTTGATGGATAACGGTATGTGAACTGATCGGCCTCTTCACAAAGACACGAGACACCCGCTGAGAGCAAGGTGTCTGAGAATGGTCTCTGCCTGGCAGACTGGCAGTGCCTGCTGCGCTTCCCCACCACGAAACTCGTCCAACCCCAACCTGCAAGGCTGCAAGGAGGCCATGCCGCCAGAAACCACACCGTTACCCTCTTACGTGGCTGATGAAGTGACGATGCTTTGGCGTTCGCATCCCTTGAACCCCTGGAGCCGATCGTCCAGTCTGGCCACGTGAATGTAGCCCATATCGAGATCGCATCCGGTCGAGGATAGCCTCTGTCAACAAGATATTATTGTACAACGAAGTGACGAAGTCAAAGTCAGTGTAATTGGGAGTGAGTCGGGCTCAAAGATTGTCCTCGAGACGGCCAATATCCCGAACCAAGGATGCAAAGACTTGATGTATAAATGACGGCTAGCAGGCATGAAGACAAAAAGGCTATGTATGGAGCCAAGGTAGCGCCGGAGTCAATCCTGGCGTGCCCGGAATGTCTCAGGCGTTTTTATTTCCTTCTTTTTCTATTTCTTTCCTACTCTTTTTTTTTTTTTTTTTTTTTTCCTTTTTTAAAACGTGCCGTGGTTGGTTGCTGCGCTTCTCCAACCCATGGGACATTCCAGTGCAAGCACTCTTCTTCAAGGTTCTGCTGGGCTGTCCATCTCAAGTTCTCAACATTGCAATGATGTTCATCAGCCCATGGTCGGTCCAGGTCGGGGCCACAGCTCGCCCGCTCCGATTTGCTTGTCCACGCTAGATCGTCTGCGATCCTTCCTTCCAGTCCCACTTCCCGCCTGGCCTTGCGTGCCTGCCTTTGAACTTTCGGTTTGGGGCACTGTTCTCGTGTTCCATCCATAGCACCTCCCTATTTAGGCAACGCCCTGCTCCTTCCCGGTCCAGGTCAGCCGCGACCACGGTGGCCTCATGCCCGCAATGACCCCGTGTCCTTGTGGTATCGGTCGATGTCCCCAACTAGCATAAGCAGGCTCAAACTTGGGAGTGGTGGTGGTGATGGCTGCCCAAGTCCGTTATCATTCGCCTGGGGCCTAGAGACGGGTCCAGCCGACGCCCGGTGCTAGCTTCTCTATCATATTCTTATTGAAGAGGCAAAAATCGAATTCTCGTAGGTCCAGGACTCCAGGTTGGATACCGGGATCCGCTGCAAAAATTAGGAGTCGCATTCTTGTCGCTGGCATCCACAATCCACATGTAACAGCCAGGTGGTGTGGGGTATGAAGAGTCGGCGTTCAGCATGGCGAGTCCCGACTCCCCTGTCCCTGCCACGGATGATGCGAGCAGCGAGTGGGAACCTTGGCGGATCTGCGCGTCAACTGCCTAACTAAGACCCCACGATTACCCAAGTCCGGCAAGGGCCTTGACTCCAGCATCTTGATGACCATCGATTCACACGCCTTGATCAATCGAACTTGGATCTGATGACCAGATGGATGCTCTGAGCAGATCCTTTCACGAGGACTGCGTCGTGCGCATCTACGAAGGATCAGGAAAACTCGCTCTGTCGGGTAAGAGCCCCAGAAGTGAAGATTATGGCTAATCCTGGAACAATGAGCTCGAATTTCGACGTATAAAACACGGATTTTCCTGGTACGAGCTCAGTCATGGGTATGGCGGTGCTTGGATTCCGGCCCAGGTTCTTTGTCCGTCGATCCTCCTTAGGCTGGTGGGGAGCTCAGCCAGAAATGACGAATTTTGGTGCCTGGCAGTGGCATGGTGGCATTATGGCATTATTATTGGAGTGGAATTATGCAACGCTGTTCGAACTTCACAGCCAGGTCACACCAACGCTCGAAATTTTGTGGCGAAGGCGAGCGGATGAAACAGCTGAGGCTGGATACGACTTACGAGCCCATGACTCCATAATCCCCATTGGAAAAAGCTGCCTCGTGGCGGTGGGCTGCCGAATTTATTTCCATCAATTTTTGGTCCGCAGTAGTGTGACAAAGTCCAATGCTTGGCTACTTTTCGAAAGTCTTTGCTTTTCTTCAGCTTTCTGTTTGCAGTCGAGCCGACAGGCGTCGAGTCCAAAGCTTCGCAGCTGTGGCCCCTCACTGGTTGTAAATGCACAATGGATGCGACAGGACGAGAGTATATCCTTTGGTTCCGCAAAAGTATACTGTGTGGACGGGAATGCCTCAACCCGCGGTCAAGCTCAACTAGGAAACAGACACAACTCTGGGACTATGAATTAACGGCGAGGCTGTGAGGCTTCGTTTGGGGCCGCCAAGAACAATCTATCATGTTCGGTTTGTGTTCAATGTGTGCTGAATCTTCCCGTAAACGTGCCGAATTGCAGGGTTGGTGAGATCCTCCAACTTTGGTTGTCGCGCAGCCCCCGTGTGACATGAGTAGCCGCTGAGGAGTGGCCTTATAAACACCCAGGTAGAACGTAGAAGTATCAGTATCAGTAGATGACGCAAGCATCGGTAGACGAAAAGCTATACGCAGGGCCTGACAGTCATTTCACACTCTTCAAAACTACTTCATGACCGGGACCTTTAATGACTGGTAGACCACGCGTTGGAAGCCTTTGATACGGAAACTGGAGCCACCATCCTTTCCACCTTTCATTTCGGTCATACTTTGGTGGGAAGGTAAAAAAGAAAAACCTATCTGAAAATTTTATATCCTTCAAAGGGGAGGGAAAAAAGAAAGAAAGAGAACTGACTTCCGCCCTTGTCTTTCCCTTGCGCGCCTGTCATCATCATCATCATCACAACCACCACGTCCTTCATTTATTGTTTTATCCTCTTCTGCGCAACTGCATTTCTTCGTCCAGAGACACCTACTCTGTGAGACACAGTCTACTTACTGTTCATTCCGGCCCTCTTTCTCCGAAGAACCACTCCCTTCTTCCACTTATACTCTGCGCTCGTCTCGCAGGTGCAGTCCCGGCATCCTGGATTCTTCTCATACTTGAGCCTTTCCGAGTATTGACCTCGCAGCACCAGCGCTTTCTCGTCTACTGTGGAGTGTTTAGAAGACTACTCTTTAACTGCTCTTCTAATCCCCCCCTCAGCTTTGAACTCGGGCGAGACGTTGAGAAGACGGTATTTGTTACGGCGGAGTGACGCGACAGTGTGACCACTGGACCGACTAGAGTCACAGTGATCCTTCTGCAATCTCGCTCCCCTCCCACGTTCCTCGCTGCAACTTTCTCTTAGTCGTGCACTACTCGAGTCGTCCCCTTGCTGGCGCCCGCTCCCCACAGCCTCAGTTTGGCTGGTCTCTCGGAGTCTTTGCCCTAAAAGTTGCCCCTGCCCAATTGTTCGTCCTTCTAGATCTCGTGCCACGTTCTGTTCCGAAACGTTTGCACTAAAGGTAAGCGACCCGCTCTCTGCAAACCAAGCGCCCTAGATCTCGAGATGATCCCTGGTCTCATTTCATCCCGCTCGATTTCACAATATTAGTCGGGCTAATCTGAACGTGGTCTTGACTCAACCAGATTTTTTTAATTTTGACATCTCCCACCCGCCTTTCCTTCCGCCCTCGCCGCCCGTGAGCTCGCTTCGTTTTTTGTTCCGTCGTATTATTACCACGACCCGCCCTCCGCTTTCCAACCACCATCGCCGACTGTCCGCTCCTTCACGCTCTCTCCCTTCCCTTGCAGATTTCGACTCCCTCGGCTGTTCCTTATCGCTCTTCATTCCTCGCTGCGGAATATCCGAACACTTTCCAGTGATTTGCGACCCGCAATTCCCCGTCCGTCTACATTGACCTCCGCGGTCTGCAGGAAGGGTTACCTCTCGAGGCGCATCCCATCCCAAGATAGCCATCCTTTCAAAGAAGGAATTATAGCTCGAGTTTCGAAGAAGAATCATATTAGGCCCCCGCATTTACAGAAACGAGCACCGCCCAGTGATAGAATATACCCACGCGGCCCCTGCTCGACTCCCGAAGACCCACGCATACACGAAAGTGATACCACGCTACAATTTCTCCCTTCGAGATCGCAACGAGAAGAAATCAGTGGTTGCCAACCTGAGACTCGCAATTCGAATCGTTGGAACATGAAATAGCGCATTCGCTTCGGAAGTTTTCGACCTGACCTTTTTCGACATCGCTCATTTACCTATCCTAGTGAAAATGGACTCAACACTGAACCACCGGCCATGGGCTCCATATACAGCTGGGCCACAAAACCCTTCAGTCACAGCTTCTTCGCAAACCCTTCCCTCGATTTCAACATTGACTGCCAACATTGGCCATACCCCAGTTCCAGCAGAGAAGTCTCCAGGGCATGCATCTCTGAATACAATTGAACGTGACTCGGGGAATTGGTCAATGCCTCAAAGTACAAGTTCGTCTTCCTTATCTACCAGTGCGCATAGCCAGACTTGATTCTAACTAGTTGACTTTTTAGGATCCTCGACCTACTCTACGGCAACGAATGGGACTGGCCCTGCCCCTAACCAACCTACACTCAACTTCCTCACGACCTCGCATCCCTCCCCCCAGCGCGGCTCGTACGTATCTGATCGTTCTCCCTATCCCGGCGACCAGTCGCACACAACCACACCCCCCTCAGCTGGGGCGCAACCGTCTCCAAACTTTGTTTCTTCACAACCAACTTCAACGCTGCCCTCTCTCAACCAAAACTACGACACACCCTCACACCGGAGTAGTGTCGCGGAGCCCGTTGAATCGCGGCGGAGCAGCGTTGACAGCAGGGTGAATCAAGGGATCAGCTCCCTGGCCATAAATAATCCCGCCTCTCCGTATCATAGCACGAATGCTTCTCAAACCTCGATTGTGTCGAGTTTGCAAAGAGAGCGCGGTATATCCACAGATACCAATACATACCGAGGACCCCGTTATTCAGGAGCTTCACCTCTATCCCCGTTGTCATCGCGAGAGCAGCGCCCTGCGGCTGGCCGCACTGCACCCGCTATCTCGTCAAACCCTCGATCCGAAATTTACAATGCCGAGGCTCCCACTGCTGGTCTCGCCTATGCTTTCCCTGATCCAGACGTCTCGACGCGTGGAGATTCTCTCGACCAGAGCTCCTTTTCTAGGAGACCGAGCGCTACCGAATCTATGTCTAGTATGTACTCTGATTCTCGGCTACCTCAAGGCCAACATGGTATGTGACAAATATAATTCAACCTGCGAAATGCCGACGCAAACTAACTAGTTTTAGAACTACCTCAAAGCATACACCATCACAGTTTACAGCATAGGCAAGTCCGTGGTCTTATCGGAGAAGCAGATCCAAACTCTGGCGCCACCCCTTACAGCAGGACACCCGAGCTTAGGGTCACACACAAGCTGGCAGAAAGAAAGCGTCGCAGTGAGATGAAAGATTGCTTCGAGTCATTGCGAGTTCGTCTCCCTTCGGGTCAGAACAATAAGTCAAGCAAATGGGAGACATTGACAAGAGGTATGTCCAAGGTTAGTGGCCGTATAGATCTGAATAGAAGTTAATGTTTTGATAGCCATTGAATATATTACGCAGTTGGAGGGGTCACTTTCGTCGGCTCACAGGGAGATGGACATGATGCGCCGCGAAATAGACGATCTGAGGCGCAATCCACAACAATCAAATGGTCAACATCGACCACCGACTATTTACGAGAACCAACAAATGCCCGCGCCAACGAATGGCCAAACACATGGGCCAGTGTTTTCTGGTTATAATGGGGGGCCGGGAATTGGACAAGAGCAGCCGCGTACTTTACCCCCGCTCATAAACGGCTCTGCTGCACCAATGCAAGGCGTGCAGTACACTGATGACCACCGGTAACTGGTGGTAGCTGAGGCCACCGGCGCCCACTCCTGCACACCATCCGATGTCTGCGCAAACGACCACACCGAGTCTATGGTCCTATTTTTATTTTATTTTTTCCCCCTTGGTTATAATGGGAGGCATTTCCAAGACTGGAAGAGCCGCCTCCTTGCCTTCCATAAGGAGCCACCCTGTATCGACTCAGACTGGAAAACGGCGATGGCCATCGGGAACTGGCCCATGCGGTAGTTGAGGCCGCCGAAAATGCTCTACTCGAGACGCATATCCGATGATCACCTTTATGTCAACCGCATGGTTCGAATTGTTTATGAAATCGTCTTATCATTTTCTCTTCTTCCTACGTTATTTGTAGATTTGGAATGGGTGGCTCTTTTTGCTTTCTTTTTATTGCCCGTTCAAGCGACGGCATTTGCTTTGGCTGGTGTCACCATGCATCGTCCTATCGAATGGGCCACGGCTATTATTTTACCCTCGCATAACGACATGGGATTGGTGTACTCTTGCATTGGGAAGGCATGTGTGAATCTGGAAATGGGAACCGACAAATATGGATGTGTTTGAGCTTTTCCTGGAGTTGGAATTCCGGAATTGGGCTGGTTTTGTTTGTATTCGTATGACTGTTTTCTATAAAAACCGTTGGTAGCGCGGCGCTAGAGCGAGTCCTGACCTTCTAGTTCTAGGCGCCGTCAAGATCCAAAATTATCAGTTCCGCAAGAATAGAATCTTCAGAAATCGTAGGTAGTGGCGATCGCAGTGAACAATCGAATTGAACAGATGAAACGAGGCTGCGGCCAATGAGGAGGGCGCGGAACAAAAATAGCTCTTGGGAGCGCCGGGGCCAGTGCGTCCACCCCGAGCACGGCGCTTACAGAGCCCTGGAGCTGCTCTTGACAGCCAATCCGCGACTTCTTCGTCTCTGCTCTGCTTCTCTTGCAGTGCCCATCTTCAATTCTTGTCCAATGAATAGTCTTCAAGCCTTTCGTCCTCTCAGGGACCGTGTGTCCGCGAGATTTGAATATGCACGCTCTGGCAGGACGTATCCACAGTCTGGATCATGCTCTGGTGCTGGAGCTCTGGTTGAAGATGGATAACTCTGGTAAACAAAACCGGCGCTTACTGCTGCTTTCCAAGTTCCCTGCGTCTTCTTTTTTTTTTCTCTTGGGATTTTGTCTGCGTTCTGTTCTTGTTTTGTTTCTTTGTGCTCACTCACTTGTCTTTGCAAACTGCAACTCTGCCCACTATCTAGATCAACTTGCTACACTCTTTGCTTCACCTCAAACCTTCTCATGGCTCTTGAATGACAATAGTCGGTGTTTTTGGGCTTCTATTGGGAGGATCAGCTTTTCGGTTGGCATTGTTCCATTGATTCTTGGTTCATTGCGTCTTTCTTCGAATCCATTCTCTTTCAATTGTTGCGTTTCGTCTTGCTGGCATAGACGCTCTGGACCGTTTCAGTTGTTTCTTTGGCTCTTATTGTCTCTTTATTCAATCACTAGCATTTGTGGGTGTCTCCATTTGACTGTCCCTTCCTCACCTTCGTGATCTGCGACTAACACATTTACCATGACGGATAGTAGTATCCAATTTAGGAGGCTCAGGAGAAGAATGCGGCTAGCCTCAGGCCCAGAGAAACAGAGGGCGCAACTGACAATACCAAAAGTGCCCAAATTTCCGTTATCGTCACCTATTACGGATGAGATTGCCAGTCCGACTACCACCACCTCGTCCTCTCCGGAGGATCGAGACATGGAAAGGAACCGGCCGTTCGAGTTCCTCTCGAAGATGTCTAGCAGGAACCCGTATGCTACCACTACTACTGCACCCGACAGGATCCGGAACTTTGAACAGGGCGTTATCTCCCATACAAACGAAGGGCGAGGGGAGGTTAGCTCGAATCCGTTTGCTGCGCCGAGGAATCCGGAAAGACCTGTAGGACTGAACTTGGATATTCCGACTTCTAACCCCCAACCGCGCAAGGACACGACCGGCGCTTTCGTGGATTTGAACGATCTAAAGGTGCTTTCGAAGACGCGGGAGGAAGAGAGGACGGCGCAGAAGCTAAAGAGTATTCTGAAGAAGGGGGATGCGAAGAAGGAAAAGGGAGATACCAGAGGGTTCCAGAGGTTGCCGGACGACCCGTTAGACTCGGAAGAAGGAAGAAAAAGGGCTTCGCTGCTCGAAGCCGTCTCTAGGGGCCCTAAGAAGAACGATAGACACGATGGTATCTCACCGACTGACCGGCCAATTGTTATAGGATTCTCAGTGCCCTATGACTCCCCGGACGTCCACGATGAGAAACCAAAGGAGCTTGATAGTGCAGGTACACTACATACTCCGCTTACACCGTCAATTATAATCACCCCTGCCAAAGAGGATGGCTTCTGGGAGCAGCACCTCAGCCCAGAGAGACCACGCCCAAGAGCGACATCCAGTGTTTACTCACAGCCATCACCATATCCTTGGACCAATCAAGCCGACGTACCTCCCGTTCCAGCGCTTCCGGCGTTTTACTCTAGTGGTAATGATGGAGGTAATGCGTCGCCCACCGGTCCAGGGGTATCAGTCGATTCTGTCCGGAAACGCCGCTCGCTCTCTACGGGCGTGGTCAATGAGAAAAGCGAGGAAGATCAACCGGAAGGGCGCCCCCGATCCCAGTCAAACGAGAAGGTCCCTCGTCCCGCTGACCGACTCACTATCAACACATCACTGAATGCTCGTGCGTCCCATGGGTGGTGGAACTATCTGCTTTCGCCTTTACTGAGTGCCAGTTCACTTCTGAGTCCAAAAACGCCAACAATCAAGTCTCGCCCGAAGGTACCCACCATTTCGACCAGCTCAACAGGCTTGACGGATGAATGGTGGGATGAGAAGGAAAAATGGGAGGAGTCGGAGAAAGAGAAGGAGAAAGAAGTATCACATTTCTCGCCAGATACACCAGAGGCTACGCGAAGGATATCCAGTTGGCGAACTGCGAGCATCAACCCCTTTGCTGATTTTGATTGGAGCATAGACGAGCAGTCCCAAGCACCCAGGGGCCGGGCTGTTGCGTCGATGATGTTTTCAGGCGAGAGAATTCGGGGTGAGGCCGCCGAGTACTACCAAGCGTGTGCCCATGAGCTGTTCAGCGGGACTCCCTATTTCGAATGTGTCAATCATGTCTGCTCCATTACCCCGAAAGACAAGATTCCTGTCGTTGATGCTAGCCCTACACAGCAAACTAAGGAAGGAGACCGAGGTCTCCTGATTAATGTGGACGATATGCCACGTTCACATAATCAGGAGTCCCCGGCTTCCGGGATTACGTCTATAAGTTCAAGTCCATCGGATAATGAGAGCAGGATATCTAGGGACTTAAAAACATCGCTTGGTGCTTCACGAGCAGCCCCAAGCGAGAGCCCCTCAGAGATGCCAAAAGCTGGCTCTCCTGTTCCTGAGTCCTATGGAAACACCAGACAACTCGACTCGCCAGGTCAAGGGCCTCCACCCACCAATCCTTTCCTCGAGCAATCAAGAGGATTCACTCCGCCACCACAGAACGCTCCTTTTCAACCACCGCCACCTTCAAATGTTCATATTCAAAGTGCCCCCGCTCCAGCTCCGGCCAATATCCACATAGAAGCCCCGGCAGCCCAACCTGCTCCGAATATCCATTACCAAGCACCTCCGCCTCCACCTCCACCTATGGCGCTTGACGCTCCTGAGCCCTATGTAACTTCCAGAGAGCCAGTGCCTTTCCGTGAGGCTTCGCCAGGGCCTCCTGCACGTTCAGTTACCCGTGCGGCTCCACCGCCTCCCATTGCAATGCCTTCCCCGGAACAAACGCCTCCTCCAAACTACGGAGTGCAGCCCCACTCTCCTTACCCACGTTCTCCAGAAAGCCTCCAGGAGTCTACAGAGAGAGGTGCTGTTCGGCTTTCAAATATTCCCGTGGGGCCGGCACCGGCTTATACACCTCATGATAACTCAGCACTTCCTCCTCGTGTGAGAGCAGTCCCTATTACGCAAGACGTGCTAGGACACCCTATGACAGAGAGGGACAGTATAGAAAACCGCCGACGACGATATGAAAGGGAGGATGCAGTCGGCAGGAGAGCCGGTGGGTGGTGGAGAGGCAGGGGTCCCTTCAGCAACAAAGGATGTTTTGGGCGAAAAGGCCGAGAAGGAAGATTGAGACGCCGGTGGTATTTCGCCATCTGTCTTTTCTTCGTTGCAATTGTGGTTGGCGCTATTCTTCTCGCTGTACTCTTGACGAGAAAGGGAGATGGTACTCCAGTCCAATCGCAGTGGCTGAATTTGACCGGCTACCCACCAATGCCAACAGGAATATCGACAATCGCCGGCCCCGAGGCGCAAACACAGGAGTCAGGATGCGTTGCCCCAACATCACTGTGGAGCTGCGCCTTACCGAAAGAGCAGCAAGCTTCCAATAAGCCGTACAAAGCGAACCAGCCTAATTTCCGTATGGAAGTTAGATTCCAGAACGGAACGTATAGCAGAAGTACAACAATCGCATCGCGGTCTCT
This sequence comes from Aspergillus sp. PM3604, assembly GCA_025768815.1. Classification (NCBI taxonomy): domain Eukaryota; kingdom Fungi; phylum Ascomycota; class Eurotiomycetes; order Eurotiales; family Aspergillaceae; genus Aspergillus; species Aspergillus sp. PM3604. The sequence goes on along the minus strand of JAMFNW010000040.1, from coordinate 7,396 downwards.
TGAATTGCTCTCAAGAGGTGCCAATCAACTATACAACCCTAATCCCTCGCCGCCATCGACAGACGAACAAATATTCCTTGGGAAAACGACAGACAAAAACTCTGAGCCGTACAACGGCGAGGAAACGCCATTTTACATAACTATGCTCTCCGCAGAGCATCTAACCTCATCCCCTTCTCAACTAGACAAACGAGACTCAAATTCATCCCACTTTCCTGCACTAGACGGCCTTATTCCGTCACCAGCCGTCGACTCAGATGGATCTGCTGCTCCTGCAGTCCTCTACCCATTCCCTTCATCTCAGCCCGTCCGCCTCTACAACCGCGGCAAAGACGACGAGCACTATGGCTTCTATACATACTACGATAAATCCATCTTCTCCTCTTCATCCACCCCTATCACAGGACAAAAGGACGCTTCCGCAAACGACACAGCCGGGGGCTCAACCAAAGCCAACGCACGTGTCCGCTGCACATGGGCTCAAACCCGCTTCTTGGTTCAGATCTGGACAAAGCCCGAGAAATCGGGCAAGGCCATCTTCGACAGAACCGGGGATGGTGGGGATGCTACGGCGTCTAAAACCGAATCTTCGTCGCCATCGCCAACATCAACTTCATCTTCGGCAGACTCAAGCGCTTCTTCCTCTGCGACGGACTTCACACGTCCTGGTTCCTTCCCTTACCCAGTAACGATTACGCTGGATCGCCACGGCGGCAACTCAGACAAGAAGATGCTGTACTGCTATGGCATGGAGGGTGACGGACATGTTAATGGCACGGAAAGGATGATCCAGATAGAGAATCGGGATTTCGCGGGGAAGCTGGTTAACCAGTCACCAGGGATCTTCAACGATACGGACTCTAGTGATTCTAGTGATGATGAGGACAAGGATGGGAAGAAGTATGGCGGGTATGATGGTGGGACCGGGGGTTGCTCGTGCCAATGGGTGAATTGGATTGGGCCTAAATAATTTAATATATAAGGTGGGCGGATTGCATTGGATTTATTGTATCATGCATTGTCAGGTTTGATTACTTGTGATATGGACTAATGACGACATTATTTTTTATATTTATTAAAACATCTTACACAGAAATGAACATTTATGACATACTTCATTAATATATTATAATCGTGGAGTATCACGAGAGAATTAGGATTCGTTGTATACAGACTGCTAAGAGGCAAATGTATCTGGTGTTAAATCATAACTAGCTGAGAGTTCTATTGGAAAACAAAGGTAGATTGGTCTCGTATATGACAAAGGTCAAGTGGGGTATCGCATCTAAAGCAATCATAATAGGTCTATTATATGTTCGTCATCCCATCAGCTCGCGTCTCCATTAGTAGTAGCATCCTCGGATTCCTTCTCAGCCTTAACCCCATTTGGGCCATCATGCTTCTTCCCTGTCTCTTTATTCTCCTGTTTCATTTCCTCATCAAGCGTCACATTCGCAAGCTGAGCCTTCTTCACCCTCGTCTCCTCAACCCACTTGTCAACCCCCTCAATCGCCCCCTCGGGATCCGTCTTATAATTCAACAAGTATCCCTGGATCTCGGCAGGTGTAAACTCGCCCTCAGGAACTTTGGCCGCAAACTCCCCAGCCCAAACACCAACCTGCACCGCAGTGAATTTACCTAGCATGTTGTTAACAGCTGGGCCCTTCCCAGCCTTCTCCTGCAGTTTCTTCTGCAGCTTTGGGGCACGACGCTCAGCGCGTGATGCGCGCAGGTCACCCTCTAGCGTGGAGTAGATAGCCGTAAAGAGCTCCTTAATATCCGCGGCAGTGGAGTATCTAAAGGCAATAGACATATCGATCCGGCCGGGGCGAACCAGCGCGGGGTCCAGCTTTTCGGGGTGGTTGGTTGTCATGACGAGAATGCGGCCTTCGCAGGCGGCAACGCCGTCGATGACGTTTAGGAGGCCTGAGAGGGAGACACCTTGTTTCTCAAGACCCTTTGCAGGGCCGCTGGCGCTGTTGTCTTCATCTTTGGATTCGGGCTCGTTTTGACCCTCGGGGGAAGCGGAGGAAGTGGAAGGATCGGTGCTTCGCTTCTGGGACATACCGGCGCAGTCGACGTCTTCGAGGAGCACGATGCACCGTCGTGGGAGTTCCTGGAAGAGGCTCATGAGTTCGTCCTCATCTAGGTTCTTCGAGCTTAGGTTAAGAAGGTAGAGCTCCAGGCCGAGCAGGCCAGATGCAGCGAAACAGAGACTTGTCTTTCCGGTTCCAGGAGGTCCATGCAGGAGGTACCCCCGGCGATAAGGAATGCCTCGGTTGGAGTACCACCGTCTCGTCCGCGGGTGCAGATATTCTTTGATATCACTGATAAAGCTCTGCTTCTGTTCCTGATCCAGCACAACGGTCGACAGTGCCCTCGGCGCCCGCGCCATACACCGCGACCACTCCGTGTACCCGCCGCTCTTCTGGCCGCGGTAGATGACAGTGTTGTTATTGTCCTTCGCAACGTAGGAACGCTGCGCCTCGAGCAGCAACTCTTTCAGCACGGACGGATCCCGACCCATACAGCTAATATAAAGCCGCTCCAACTGTTTTCCGTATCCGTAGTAGCCCCCTGAGCTCTTGTTATCTTCCTTCTCCCGAATAAACGCCAGCGGGCGCCCATTAAACCAGAAATAATGCGTCCCGTCACTCGGGGTGAACCGCAGCCGCTTGTGCTTGTCTCGCGCCGTAGCCTTAGCCCAGTACTGGTCAAAATCAACGATGACATTCCCCTCGTCATCGATCTCGTCCGCCTCGCCCCATTCATCTTCGTCGTCCGAGTCGTAGTACCGCGAGGATCCAGAGATCTTAGTCCCCGCGACGAAGTGCGTCGTGCGGTTCGTGAACGGCTGCTGCGCAAGCCAGTACATCAGGTAGCTGTAGACCTCGTCATCGTGCCGGATTTCAGCGGTCGAGATGCAGTGTTCACCGAAAAACCCGCGGACTTGGTAGAAGACGTAGCGGGCTGCTGCTCCGAGGACGGCCGCGGCGATGAGGTAGGGGAAGTACAGAGAGAGGTCAATCTGAAGGTAAGAAATTAAGAATCGCGAGACCATGGAGTACCCCGGGATGAAGGTCTCCAAGAGCGCCGTGTCAGTGGGGTTGAGGATGGGTGTTGAATTCATGGTTGTGTTTTTGTGGATGTCTGCCATGGCGGACGCCATGGTGGTGGTCGATTTGGAGGATTAGTATCTAGATGTATATTGTAATTAATATGAAAGTGAGAGAAAAGCGAAAAAGAAAAAGAAAAACCACGAAGGCTTTTTTCCTTTACCGTAAGAAATTTGTTGATTTGGAAATGAGACTTTCGAGGCATCCCTCAGGATTCTTATAGGAGCGACCATGATTGAGCAGGCAGACATGGTCGCCTATTTTTTATTTTTTTTTTTGCATCCTTTGCTATCAGGCAGCCAAAACTCAGCAGCTCTCACTCTAGGTTTCTAGTTGCATGAATGTTGCAGCTGCTGAGCTGAGGAGTGATTCAGCGCTCTCCACTCTGTGCACCTGTGAGTCACCTCTTGGTGCAGGAGACAATCTGCCTTAGCTCAGGATCAATGACAACAACAGCGAGGGTCCAGGCCAAGCAACATTATCCAACAAAATTCAATTCATGACATGGGGTATCTCTAATGATTATTATGGTTGGCTGGTATTACAAGTTAACTCAATTGAACACTAAGGCTGATGTGGCGCGGGCGGCGGGCACCATTATGAGAAGTTGTCTTTGACGTCGCCGAAGAAATCGGTCGCCCAGTCCGTTAGATCCTCCACTTTGTCCTCGACTTCGTCCCAGACAGTTCCCCACCAGGTTGTGCCTTGCTCAACGTCGGCGTCTTCTTCGGGTTTAGCGCTGGGTGAGGCTGACGCAGACCGAGACGGGGCAGACACGGCAGAGGTAGGAGAAGGAGTTGCGTCACTTGCAACACTTTGTGTGATCGGGGGGTCGGACGGATTGTCCAACGTAGGCGCATCCTCATCCGAATGGAGGCCGCTCGTTTTCAATGGAAGACGCAGTGTCCCGTTGTTTGGGTGCGGATCAATCCCGAGGGAGTCGCACAGGATGTTGTAAACATTGATGTTTTCTAGTTCGTCAGCAAAAAGAATAAAACCATCAAGGAATCAGGTAACTTACGGAAAACATCAACGCGGCTGTTGGGAGCATGCGGAAAGGCAGGGCCCCGTGCAATGAAAATCGCACGCATTAACGGATGCTCATGGTCATACCCGTGAACCCCCTTTGGATGGTAGACTTCGCCCTTCTCAAGTGCTACCTGGGCATCGAAATCGGGTCGTTCGACGATAGCCCAGCCTGTCTTTGGTATCACCCATAGGGGGGCGATGCGATCATTGCTCTTGAAATGATACCGTTCTGGCATATCCCCGCGAGTGTATATCTCAATTGCATCTGAATATTCAGGTGCAGCAAGCTCTAGCTGGTCCTGGATAGTCTTGAGATCCTCAGGGCGCTTGGGCCGAATCCCGCGCAATGGCCAACCGTCGATGTGGCTCGTCAAGCTCAGGTCAATCAAATCGTCGAGTTGGACAAGTCGCTCCGTTGAAGTCGTGGCCATACCATGGTCTGATACAACAACAATGTTCACGACATCGGTGAGATTTCGCTCCTGAAGGCCAGAGAAGAGGTTTCCCAGCATATTGTCTGCTTGTGAAATGCTATCTCGGATTTCGGTGCTATTTGGTCCATACTTATGGCCATCGGCGTCCACATTTGGAACATATGCGGCAATAAACTGCGGTCGTTCGGGGCCGGATGGCGACTCTTCCTCGAGCCCAGGTAAGTCGAGGAGCTCCAGGATGCGCTGTGTCTTCCGGGGGAGTGCCTCTGAGCCGTTGTATTTATCGAGATACGTTGGCTCTACATTTCCAATGTGCGCCTCAGAGCCAGGCCACATGTGGATAGCACTTTTCACATATTGATTCTCGGCGGTCATCCAAAGCGGCTCCGCATTCCACCATTTCGACTGCATGCTAACGGACGGGTTGGTATAGTAAAACTGCTCCTGTAGTTCTGGGTCCCAGAACGTGTTCCCGACGATTCCATGGCTCTCCGGATATAACCCAGTAACGAGGGTGAAATGATTCGGAAATGTCACGCTAGGGAAGCTGGGGAGCATATAGCGCGGGGAGACACCTTCTGCGACAAAGGCGTTGAGTGTAGGGGTCAACCCGCGATTGAGAAAATCGGCCCGGAATCCATCGAGCGATATTAAGATAGTTGTAGGCGCGAACAGAGCGGTTCCGTTGGAAAGTAAGGGTTTGGGAGAGTGAGATTTGCGAAAACCGGCGGAGGCTTTGTACGCCCCGAGGAGAAGAATGAGAAACAGTACGAAGATGGCAGAGAAAACGAGAGTTAGTTTTCGCCAGGAGACAGTCTTGCCGTCCTAAACAGAGTCAGCGCGGCCAACGTGAGGATTAGATGGTAATCGCAACATACCTGAACATGTGCATACCTCTCCTTAATCCGTTCATCCAGCTCGGATGAAGAGCTACTTAAAAGAGAACTGTCATCTCCCGGGTGTCCTTCTTCCATCTCATACATTTCGTCGTCGCCATAGCCGTGGCGTTTCTCACGACGTGCTTTCCGTGCATCTCTCTTCTCCTGCCTTCGTTGCCGCCGGGCTTCTTCCCTTTTCCCGATTCTGATATTACTCCGGTTCGGGCTGAATATACGACGGATATCGTGAGTAGGGCCGGACCTGGTGAGTAGCTTTTCAGTCTCCTCTTCGTCGTCGAGAACGGCGCGGTCATGCTGGGAAAGCTCTAGAGTGGTGCGGGACCGGGCGAGGAATTCGTCGTCCTCGCTATCAGAGTCCTGCTCTGACAGCGGAGACCGCAACGACTCGGCGTCGTCATCGTAATCGCGTGGCGAAAGAAGGTCACGTCTGGGCGCCATGGGCGAGAGTGAGGATCATGGTCGTTGGAAAGGAGGTGGAAGGAGAGAGAGAATGAGAGGTCTCGACCACCGAGGTGGCTTGCCAAGAACTGAGTACCTTCAACACGAAACACTTGCATCTCCTTCTCCAAAAACCTCTAGTATCCGATTCCAGATTCGCATCTCCCGGAGAGCAAAATATCAAGCACCATTATCCCTACATATTAAGAGACTCATTGTGGTAGTCTTAGTCACTGCAGGAAAACATCCCCGCGGAACCCCTCCAGCCACATCCACAACATTCACCTATGAGGAATCACAGGAGATACACCAAGCTCTACCACTAATCACAAGCTATTTTCTGTTTCAAGGCAGAAGTCACTTGACAGCAAACAAATCCAGGGGACAATTGAACAAAGTTCCAGAATTTGCAAACGTCTCGCGCGGCCTCACCCAGTTTAGGCTACCTACGCCGGTGTACCTCTTCAATGTCCGCGTTCTGCAGTGCTGCGCAGCAGATCTTTTCCGATCTTTGAGATCAGGCCGGATAATCAAGAATGGATCGTCGTCTCCTCTTAACTGCTAATGATGTAGCCCTGACTTTGGGGCTGTCTGTTTTCATGCACTCAGCGACATGCTGAAATCGTGAATCACGTGACTACCCTGGGCAATACTGGCCACCAGCTGGAATGTTCAAGATCGAAGCCGGAGATGCCCGCGCGACTGCTAGCTTTGACTCCGATTTGGATACGATCAGCGGTGCCGGATTGTATAAACAGATATCCAAATGTATCCGGATGCAGTATGGAGTTGAGGCGAGTGCTCTAACATATCATCCCGGTTCCAGATAGGCAACGTCAACAGGCAGCGAAAGAAGGCCCGCTTGTTTTCTAATTCGGAAATATCAAAATGATGGTTGTTTTCGGCATGGTATTGTTCTTTTGTACTATAAAGAACGCTCAAGAGCTCATCCAATTCTCGAGACATCCATCGTCCCTGTTTAATTCGAGCTCCGTTATCTGCTCTCAAGCTTTATCCCAAACACCGTCATCATGCATCTTTCTAAGTCTTATACCTTACTGGCCTTGTCTCTCGCGGCTGGAACTGCCAATGCACGTCCAAATGGCGATGCAGGTGCTGTCGGTCAGAGCACTGCCATTCAGTCTACTGCGGCTGCTGGACACAAAGGCCCCAAGGAGTCCTCTGGCGTCACTTTTGGTCCTGATGGGCACGCAACAACCTTTGTCCCCGAGACTACCTGGGTGACTGAAGTTACCACCGTTTGCACCCATGAAACCTGCCAGGGGAAGCCCACCTCAACCTCCGTGGCTGTACCTACTTCTGAGTCTAGCACTACTACTGCAACTACTGCCCCCACTCAGAGTGCCCCTGCTCAGAGTGTTCCTGTCCAGAGTGCTCCTGCCCAGAGTGCTCCTGCTCAGAGTGCTCCTGCTCAGAGTGCTCCTGCTCACAGTGCTCCTGCTCAGAGTGCTCCTGCTCA